>CM065122.1:1510000-1835000 GCA_033026305.1 Cirrhinus molitorella | reverse complement strand
ATCTGACTCCAGTTGCTATATCTTTTCTAACTAAAAATGATGATTAAAACTGAAAAATCCCATAGACTTCCATTGAGGGAATGTTCAAATGAGCCAAGACTATTCAAACTCACACTGACAAAACTCCCACAATCCCTTCAGACTCAATCAAGCTTCCCTTCTGTCTGCTATTATAATCCATTCACACTCATCACACTAACTTGATCATCATGTTAACATGCTAATCATGCTAGAATCATGCTAACAACATACTATAAACTTGTTAATCACACTAGAATTATGCTAATACTGTGCTAAGCATGCTAGAATCATGCTAGCAACATATTAGTAACTTGCTAATCATGCTATGAACATACTATGCTAGAAGCATAATAGAAACATGCTAGCAACTTGTTAATCATGCTAAAAACATGCTAATCATGCTAGAATCATGTTAACAATGTTTCTAGTAACTTGCTAATAATGCTAACAACATACTATTGACATGCTAATCATGTTAAAAACATGCTAGTAACATGGTAAGCATGCTAGTTACTTGTTAATTATGGTAGAAACATGCTAGTAAATTGTCAATTATGTTAGAAACATGTTATGAATGTGTTAACCATGCTAGAATAATGCTAGCAACATATTAGTAACTTGCTAGTCATGCTATGAACATACTAGCTACTTGCTAATCATGCTAGAAGCATAATAGAAACATGCTAGCAACTTGTTAATTGTTAAAAACATGTTAATCATGCTAGAATCATGTTAACAATGTTTCTAGTAACTTGCTAATAATGCTAACAACATACTATTGACATGCTAATGATGTTAAAAACATGCTAACATGGTAAGCATGCTAGTAGCTTGTTAATTATGGTAGAAACATGCTAGTAAATTGTCAATTATGTTAGAAACATGTTATGGATGTGTTAACCATGCTAGAATAATGCTAGCAACATGTTAGTAGCTTGTTAATCATGGTAGAATAATGCTAACAACATACTATAAATTTGCGAATCACACTAGAATCATGTTAATTTGTTAATCATGCTAACAACATGCAGGTAACTTTCTAATCATGCTAACAACATTAATAACTTGCTACTCATGTTAGAATCATCCAAATAATTTGTTAATCATGCTAGAATCATGTTAGCAACATATTAGTAACTTGCTACTCATGTTAGAATCATCCAAATAATTTGTTAATCATGCAAGAATCATGTTAGCAACATATTAGTAACTTGCTAATCATGCTATAAGCATACTAGCAACTTGTTAATCATGCTAGAAGCATATTAGAAACATGCTAGCAACTTGCTAATCATGTTAGAATCATGTTACCAACATGCTAGTAACTTACTAATAATGCTAATAGCATACTATTGACATGCTAATCATGTTAAAAACATGCTAACAACATGGAAATCATGCTAGTAACTTGCTAATCATGCTAACAACATGTTAGTAACATTCTGGTCATGCTAGAAAGTGCTAGTAACATGCTAACAACATGCTAGAAACATGCTAGTAACTTGCTATCTATCTATCTATCTATCGATCTATCTATCAAACATTTAAACTTTATTTCAGACTGAAAATCATCAAGCTTAAAACTATTGACTTTTAAGTCTCTAACTTTCTAAACTGTTTAAACTTATTGAACTTTTAAAAACTTTTAAAAACTTCTTCAGCTTTATAAGACAGACTTTAAGTTGCCTTGAGAAACTAGACAAGAAAGTTTGAAAAAGTTTTTAAAAGTTTAAAAAAGTTAATAGTTTTAAGTTTCATGCTTTTTTATCTAGTTATTATGATTATCAATATTTAAAACAGTTATTTAAATTTTGTCAGGATTCTTTGATAATTGGAATGATCCAAAGATCAGCATTTATCTGAAATAAAAAGCTGTTGTAAAATAATACACTATGCCAATATACCATACAATCTGTTTATTTATTTATTTGATTTTTTTTTAATTATAGAAACTAATACTTTTATTTATCAAGGATGCTTTAAATTGATCAAAAGTGATGGTAAAGGCATTTTATGTCTTAATGTTAATGTTACAAAATATTTCTATTTCAGACAAATGATGTTCTTCTGAACTTTCTATTCATCAAAGAAACCTGAGAAAATTCCACATGTATATTAGTATATTAGAATGATTTCTGAAGGATCATGTGACACTGAATATGAGTAATAATGCTAAAAATTTAGCTTTGAAAGCATAGGAATAAATTACAATTTAAAATATATTCAAATAGAAAGCGGTCATTTCAAATAGTAAAAATATTTCACATTTTTACTAATTTCGCTGTGCTTCGGATCAAATAAATGCAGGCTTGGTGAGCAGAAGAGACTGGTAGCGTATAACAAGAAAAATGTATTGTTAACAGTTCTGATAGTTGAAGAAACACAGACCTTTGGTAAATCCAGCAGTGGATGATGAGTTTGTGTGAACTCTTGGCTATAATAAAGCATGTTGTGTAGCTGATGGTGGTTTTGTGTCATAATTGCTGCTGTGTTTTCTGTCAGACAGTCTCTCAGGTCTCTGTTTTTGGCAGGAGCGAGACTCAGACATTCCTGTCGACTCAGACTCATCGACTGCAGAATCCGAGTGTAAATATTTATCTGTCATTTCAGAGTCTGTCCTCGCTGCCAGCATCTCAAAATCCCCCTCGCTCAGTCTGCGCTTTCTGAATGTTCGTCTTCAACGTTTATTTGTCACCTGCTCAATGGGGATGGCAGTAAGATGTTTTTAAATCAGATCTGTTTTGGTTTCTGTATGATGAGAGATTCCATTAATTCCTGAATTTAGCATTTTGGATGAGAATGTAGGTTTGGGTGTGTTTGCGGTTCACAGCAGGTTCTACCATCTGAACGACGGGAAAAAGTGAACAGATGTAGTTCAGATTGATTTTAAAGTGCTGGGATTAATACTGTAATAATAGACCAGAGTGGAAAAAAACCCTCACAATGTCTGTAGACTTCATTTGCGTTTCTGCATTTTGCATTTGTGCATTTAGCAGCTGCTTTTATCCGTAAGCCAACAATACACTGCTGCATGGGTCAAAATAATTAATTTTTCTTTTATGCCAAAAATCATTAGGATAGTAAGTAAATATCATGTTCCATGAAGATATATATATATATATATATATATATATAATATTATTATTATTATTATTATTATTATTATTATTATATTTTTTTCCTACTGTAAATATATCAAAACTAATATACAGGTCCTTCTCAAAAAATTAGCATATTGTGATAAAGTTCATTATTTTCTGTAATGTACTGATAAACATTAGACTTTCATATATTTTAGATTCATTACACACAACTGAAGTAGTTCAAGCCTTTTTTTGTTTTAATATTGATGATTTTGGCATACAGCTCATGAAAACCCAAAATTCCTATCTCAAAAAATTAGCATATTTAATCCGACCAATAAAAGAAAAGTGTTTTTAATACCAAAAAAGTCAACCTTCAAATAATTATGTTCAGTTATGCACTCAATACTTGGTCGGGAATCCTTTTGCAGAAATGACTGCTTCAATGCGGCGTGGCATGGAGGCAATCAGCCTGTGGCACTGCTGAGGTGTTATGGAGGCCCAGGATGCTTCGATAGCGGCCTTAAGCTCATCCAGAGTGTTGGGTCTTGCGTCTCTCAACTTTCTCTTCACAATATCCCACAGATTCTCTATGGGGTTCAGGTCAGGAGAGTTGGCAGGCCAATTGAGCACAGTAATACCATGGTCAGTAAACCATTTACCAGTGGTTTTGGCACTGTGAGCAGGTGCCAGGTCGTGCTGAAAAATGAAATCTTCATCTCCATAAAGCTTTTCAGCAGATGGAAGCATGAAGTGCTCCAAAATCTCCTGATAGCTAGCTGCATTGACCCTGCCCTTGATAAAACACAGTGGACCAACACCAGCAGCTGACATGGCACCCCAGACCATCACTGACTGTGGGTACTTGACACTGGACTTCAGGCATTTTGGCATTTCCCTCTCCCCAGTCTTCCTCCAGACTCTGGCACCTTGATTTCCGAATGACATGCAAAATTTGCTTTCATCCGAAAAAAGTACTTTGGACCACTGAGCAACAGTCCAGTGCTGCTTCTCTGTAGCCCAGGTCAGGCGCTTCTGCCGCCGTTTCTGGTTCAAAAGTGGCTTGACCTGGGGAATGCGGCACCTGTAGCCCATTTCCTGCACACGCCTGTACACGGTGGCTCTGGATGTTTCTACTCCAGACTCAGTCCACTGCTTCCGCAGGTCCCCCTCTCGTTGTGCAGCATTTTCTGCCACACTTTTTCCTTCCCACAGACTTCCCACTGAGGTGCCTTGATACAGCACTCTGGGAACAGCCTATTCGTTCAGAAATTTCTTTCTGTGTCTTACCCTCTTGCTTGAGGGTGTCAATGATGGCCTTCTGGACAGCAGTCAGGTCGGCAGTCTTACCCATGATTGCGGTTTTGAGTAATGAACCAGGCTGGGAGTTTTTAAAAGCCTCAGGAATCTTTTGCAGGTGTTTAGAGTTAATTAGTTGATTCAGATGATTAGGTTAATAGCTCATTTAGAGAACCTTTTCATGATATGCTAATTTTTTGAGATAGGAATTTGGGGTTTTCATGAGCTGTATGCCAAAATCATCAATATTAAAACAATAAAAGGCTTGAACTACTTCAGTTGTGTGTAATGAATCTAAAATATATGAAAGTCTAATGTTTATCAGTACATTACAGAAAATAATGAACTTTATCACAATATGCTAATTTTTTGAGAAGGACCTGTATATATATAGTTTTTAAATATATTTTTCAAATATATATATATCCTTGATATCCTTGACATATATATATATATATATATATATATATATATATATATATATATATATATATATATATAGTGCATAATTATTGCATTCAAATACTTTTAGAATGCATTATATTTGAAGACTTGTAAATTCTAATCATGTTACAATCATGCTAATAACATGCTAATAACTTGATAATCATAATAGTAATATGTTAATCATGTTAGAATCATGCTAGCATCTTGCTAATCATTTTAGAATCATGCTAATCATGCTAGAATCATGCTAATGCTATAATCATGTTAGTAACATGCTATTAACTTGTTAAGCATACTAGTAACATGCAAACCATGCTTGTTTATCATGTTAGAATCATGCAAGTAACATCCTAATATTTGTAGTAACATGCTAATCTGGCTAGAATCATGGTAGTAGCATGTTAGTAGCTTGCTAATCATGTTAGAACCATGCTAGTAGCATGCTAGTAACTTGTTAATCATGATAGTAATATGCTAATCATGTTAGAATCATGCTAGTAACATGCTATTCTGGATAGAAGCATGTTAGTAGCTTGTTAATCATGTTCGAACCATGCTAGTAGCATGCTAGTAACTTGTTAATCATGATAATAATATGCTAATCATGTTCGAACCATGCTAGTAGCATGCTAGTAACTTGTTAATCATGATAATAATATGCTAATCATGTTAGAACCATGCTAGTAGCATGCTAGTAACTTGTTAATCATGATAGTAATATGCTAATCATGTTAGAATCATGCTAGTAACATGCTATTCTGGATAGAAGCATGTTAGTAGCTTGTTAATCATGTTAGAACCATGCTAGTAGCATGCTAGTAAATTGTTAATCATGCTAGTAACATGTTAGTCATGCTAGTAACATGCTAATCATGCTAGAACATGCTGATCATGCTAGTAACTTGCTTATCATGCTAAAATCATGCTAGTTACATGCAAATCATGTTAGCAACTGCTACAAACATAATTATGATAACATGCTAGTAACTTGTTAATCATGTTAGAATCATGTTAACAACTGGCTGATAACATGCTAATTATGATAACAACATGCTAGTAGCATGCTGTCAACATGCTAATCATGCTAACAACATGTTACAACAATTATGCAAGCATCTTTCATACTTTTACAACTGCTTCATTTCAGTCTAGGCTTTCTTAAGCCAAGTTAAAGTTTAAACTTAAAGTGATCTCAAACTTGCTCATCTAGTTAATGCATTATATTTAAAGAGGTCAAGTAAATTCTTACCAAAAAAAAATTATAATTTAGTCTTACTGTACAGTACACGACCTTCCTCTTACTGGGTGTGTTTTGATTCTGAAAATGACAGTATATTTTCATCAGAACTTTTTTTTTTTTGTTTGCCAAGAAGACCAAAACTTTAGTTTGAGTTTTGCCTGAGCCTGCTGGACTTCTCCAGGCTCCTCTGAAGGGACATTGTTTCGTTGAGGGGAGCGGCAGCTCTGAAAACTAGGCCAGCCAGCACTGAGCGTCTGACGACATGATGATGATGTTCATGACTCGCTCCATCTGCATGAGTCTGGAGGGCTGCTCCGTCAAACTGCAAGATCAGCTGTGCTGCACACCCATCTCAGCGAACACGCAATCTCCCAGAGCTGTAAACCCAATTACATCCAAACACACACCCACTGCACACATCATCCGACCTCGAAAAACACACACGAAAAGTGCTTAGAATGATGCTTCTCTCCAAAATGAAAATTCAATGACATTCCCATCAGTGATTTTCTGCACAGATGTTCACAAAGTTTAATTTGGTAATTGCATGTTTTGCTATCAGGATTTACCAAATCTGGATTCTAATTGGACTGGTTCAAAGATGGAAAATGATTTAGGCATAGAGCAATAAGTGTAGGACTGCTTTAGGTTGAAAGTTTATATGAGTTTATATGATGCAGTTCTGAGGGAAAAAAAGTCAGAATTGTCAGATGAAAAAAGTCGCAATTAACTTTTTTTTTTTACTCAGTGGTGGAAACGGACTTCCAAACTCATCTGACCCACAACAAAATAATAAAAACAAACATTTACATTAGCGTTCAAAAGTCTGTACTGATTAAGAATTTTTCTCTTCTCTAACCAAGGTTGCATTTATTTATGTACAGTAAAAACTGTAAAATTGTGAAACATTATAATTTAAAATTATATTTGAATACATTTTAGAATGTAGTTTATTTAGAGCATTTTATTAACAATTTAATGATGCTGAAAATTAAGATTTTATCACATTTCAACAAATGTTCACATAGAAAACAGCTATTTTAATTTGTAATATTTCACAATTTTTACTGTGTTTTTGATCTAATAAATGCAGGTGAGCAAAGAAGACTTCATATTATTAATATCATTAACATACCGAGTATAATATACGCTGATAATTAATAAACAGTGAATTACAGTTTAAAATGACATAAAATATTTTTGTTTTATACTGACTCCGTTTTTTTATTTATTTATTTATTTATTTTTTTATGTATTTTTTTTTGAGGGATTATGTAGACAAAAATCTTTTTTTCTTTACTGAAAGGACTTAATAAATAGCCTTTTTCTACTTTATCGCTGCAGTGGTTTAAACAAAATATAGATGTGTATGCAAAAAACAAAAAATGCATAAACAAAAATAAATGTGCCTGGATTAAGATTATTATTTTATTTTATTTTATTTTATTTTATTTTATAATCAAATGTCTCCCAATCCTTATATACAAAAAGTTTTGTTCCAGCCACACGTTCATAAGGTCTGATCCAAATAAAAACTAAGACTGGATCGCATGATCTAATCCAACTTTATAATTCTTTGTATTTACTTTTGAACCCATTTTTATGATTTGATCCAATCTGATAGCAGAAATTAGATTACATTTCTTTGGATTACATCTGGGCTGTGATGTTCTGCATTTTTGAGGATCTGTTTTCCATACAAAAATGTGGATGATGTGTACTTCTCCAGAATGTCTTAATTGACTTAAATGTCAGACTTTTCCTTACGCAACATCACGTCTTCAGAAGAATCAGAATATACACTGTAAAAAATATATTTCAAAGTATTGGATTATGTTTTGCAAGAAAATATTATGTTTAGTTAAGTCTTTCTTGTTTCTGAATGGGAAAAGTAACACCATTTTTATCAGTAAAGTAGTGCTTTTGTCATTTTTTTTAAAAGCTTGACCAGTATAAATCTCCACCCACGTTGCTGTATGGAGCAGAAATCCCAGACGTTTTGTCTAAAACCGGACTATTTGAGTAAATTCAGTAAGTTTTAAGTCTGTAAGCCATGTGTCTAGTATGTTGGTCAATGAGTTTCAGATGCTATTGACTCTTGGGTGCTTTTATCTTTTGCAGAACGTATGGTTTATGTGCACCAACATGCTCCCATAAACCCCGCCTTTAGCCTTAAGTTTAGGGTTTGGAGTCGAGTTTGAGGTCAAATAAAAATGCAAAAAGCATTATATGGCACATTCTTCATATGCTATTTGATCAGTGCCTTTGCTGTTGTACTGCTTTTTCATGCACAATCCATATTTAATCTTTTCATCGTTTATTAAAGAAACAGTTGTTTTTGAACAACTAATGTTTTTGTCAGCAAAGGATCCATTGACACTGATGGAAAGACACATTTCTACAAATCTGATGAAGAAACAAAGTGATCTACATCTGCATATTTCTAACATGATGAGTTGCTAGCATGATTAGCATGTTACTAGCACATTGTTAGCATGATTCTAGCATTATTAGCATGTTACTAGCATGTCTCTATCATGATTAGCATGTTACTAGCAAGTTGTTAGCATGTTTTAGCATGATTAGCAAGTTGCTAGCATGATTATAGCATGATTGGCATGTTACTGCCATGTTTCTATCACGATTAGCATTACTAGCATGTTTCTAACATGATTAGCAAGTTGTTAGCACATTGTTAACATGATTTTAGCATGATTAACATGTTGCTAGCACGTTTCTATCATGATTAGCATGTTACTAGCAAGTTGTCAGCATGTATCCAATATGATTACCAAGTTGCTAGCATGATTCTAGCATGATTAGCATGTTACTAGCAAGTTGCTAGCATGTTTCTAACTTGATTAGCAAGTTGCTAGCATGTTGCTAGCATGATTACCATGTTACTAGCATTTTCTGTCATGTTTTTCATGTTATTAACAAATTGCTAGCATGTTTCTAACATGATTAGCAAGTTACTAGCATGGTGCTAACATGATTAGCATGTTACTAGCATTTTATATCATGATTACCATGTTACTAGCAAGTTGTTAGTGTTTCTAACATGATTAGCAAGTTGCTAGCACATTGCTAGCATGATTCTAGCATTATTAGTGTTACTAACACATTTCTAGCATGATTAGCATGTTACTAACAAGTTGTTAGCATGTTGTCTAACATGATTTGCGCACACACACACACACACACACACACACACACACACATATATATATATATATATATATATAAATGATTTGCATATTACTAGCATGATTAGCAAGTTGTTAACATGATTCTAGCATGATTAGCAAGTTGCTAGCATTGTTGTTAACATGATTAGCATGTTTCTAGCGTGATTAGCATGTTACTAGCAAATTTCTAGCATGATTAACCAGTTGGTAGTATGTTTCTAGCATGTGAACAAGTTACTAGCATGTTTTTAACAAGATTAGCAATTTGCTAACATGTTTAACAAGTGGTTAACATGTTTCAAGCAAGATTAGCAACTTACTAGCATGATTAGCAAGTTACTAGCATGATGCTAGCATGATTTGAGCATGATTAGCATGTTACTAGCATTTTCTATCATGATTACCATGTTACTAGCAAGTTGCTAGCATGTTTCTAACTTGATTAGCAAGTTGCTAGCACATTGCTAGCATGATTCTAGTATGATTACCGTGTTACTAGCATTTTCTATCATGATTATCATGTTACTAACAAATTGCTAGCATGTTTCTAACATGATTAGCACGTTACTAGCATGTTTCTAGCAAGATTAGCAAGTTACTAGCATGATTAGCAAGTTATTAGCAGGATGTTAGCATGATTGGCATGTTCTTAGCCATTTTTCAACAATCTGTGATCAGCTGTTGTGCTTCTGTGGTTAATCTAACATCTTAAATAGTTCAGTGCTGATTGTAAAATCTTCTGCCACTGTTGGACATATGAGCAGAGTTTTATGCTCCACAGATGCAGCTGTTTTGGACTCGTTCATTAGCAGGTGTCTGGGATCTGATCTCAAGACGACTTGTATGAACTCTAAATGGCCTTTGAGGACTGATTCGGTCTTGTGATCCCAGATATTTATTTACACAAACTTGAAACTGACAGATAATATGGTTATATGTTGATTTGTGTCTGATATGAAGAGCCCATCTTGAATTATGGTTTTATTTCTGATTATTATGATGCTGCAGTGGGCAGATTATAGTGATTAACAGCTTGTTTGTGTCTCTTTTTCATGCAGAGCATCATGTGAGCTGAAATCTAGTGATTTATGATGCTTGTTCTTCTGCTCAAGTGTTGAGGAAAAGAATGAACAAGGGAAGAATGCTAATCATATAGGTTTGGATCAACACAAAGGTGAGATTTTTGAGTTAACTGTATCTTTAAGCTTATTTAATGCATTTCTCACTTGAGAATGAATGGCTTGGTAATTTATTAAAGTAATTCATAAAAGTTGACCTGTGAACACAAGATAACACTAGTTAACTAGATTGAAAAAACTTTGTTAATACAAACTTTAAGTTGGCTTGATAAAGCCTGACTAGAAAGTTTGAAAAAGTTTGAAAAGATTTAAGTTTGATAGTTTTCAGCCTGAAATATTTTGAAGTTTAAAATAGTTTTAAAGCTTAAAGAGCATGTTGTTAGCTTGATTAGCAAGTTACTAGCATGTTGTTAGCATGATTAACAAGTTACTAGCATGTTGTTAGCATGATTAACAAGTTACTAGCATGTTGTTAGCATGGTCAGCAAGTTACTAGCATGTTGTTAGCAAGTTGCTAGTATGTTGTTAGCATGATTAACAAGTTACTAGCCTGTTGTTAGCATGGTTAGCAAGATACTACCATGTTGTTAGCTTGATTAGCAAGTTACTAGCATGTTGTTAGCATGATTAGCAAGTTACTAGCATGTTGTTAGCATGATTAACAAGTTACTAGCATGTTGTTAGCAAGTTACTAGCATGTTGTTAGCATGGTTAGCAAGTTACTAGCATGTTGTTAGCATGATTAGCAAGTTATTAGCATGTTTCTAGCATGATTAGCATGTTATTGGCAAGTTGGTAGCATGACTGGCGTAATTAGCATGTTACTAACTATGCATTCAAGTCATGTCGTATAGATCGTGTTTTCGAGATGAACGCCACCACAAAGTTGTTATTACGAGTGGGAAACTCGAAATTTTCTATAAACCCAGAGTTTCGAAGTTGGGGGTGTGTCAGTGAAAAAACATACCGGATGCAATGGACACAGCCAAAACCAATAGATATGCAGCATCTGTATTGACGGTACATTTGATTAAATTAATAAAATTATTATTTTGTGTAATGTACAATAAAACGGTATAAGTTAGCCTAAAATATATTATATTATTGTTTACATCACCTTCATAAACTGAATAAAAACAGAAAAATGCAAAAGAACAATGATGCACATTCTTTATTTGTCATTTTGTAGATTTTAAAAATGGTTGAATTTTATGTAGAAAATATAAATCACTAACAAGTTGCTAGCATGTTTTTAACATAATTATCAAGTTGCTAGCATGTTGCTAACATGATTAGCAAGTTGCTAACATGATTAACATGTCACTAGCATGTTTCTATCATGATTAGCAAGTTGCTAGCATGATTCTAACATGATTAACAAATTGTTAGCACGTTGCTAGCATGATTACATGATTATGTCATGATTAGCATGTTTCTATCATGATTAGTATGTTACTAGCAAGTTGTTAGCAAGTTGTTAGCATGTGTTAACATGATTAGCAAATTGCTAGTATGTTGCTAGCATGATTCTAGCATGATTAACGAGTTGTTAGCGTGTTTCTAGCGTGATTATCATGTTACTAGCAAGTTGCTAACATGTTTCTAGCATCATTATCAAGTTGGTAGTATATTTATAGCATGATTGTAGCATGATTGGCATGTTACTAACATTTTGCTAGTGTTTCTAGCATGATTAGCAAGCTGTTATCATGTTTTAGCAAGGTTAGCAAGGTCTAGCATGATTGACAAGGTGTTATCATGTTTCTAGCCTGTTTAACAATTTGCTAGCATGTTTATATCAAGATTAGCAAGTTGTTAACTTGTTTCTAGCATGATTAACAAGTTTCTGGCATGTTTGTAGCCTGATTAACAAGTTGCTAACATGTTTCTAGCATGATTAGCAAGTTAGTGTGCATGAGTTTGAATGGAATAGAAATAGTACAGCAGTAGCATGTTATTAGAAAGTTGTTAGCATGTTTTTAACATGATTAGCAAGTTGGTAGCATGTTGTTAGCATGATTAGCATATTGATAGCATGATTACCAAGTTAGTTTGAATGAAATAGAAATAGTACAATAGTAGCATGTTACTAGTAAGTTGTTAGCATGTTTTTAACATGATTAGCAAGTTGCTAGCATGTTACTACCATGTTGTTAGCATGATTAGCATATTGTTAGCATGATTAGCAAGTTAGTTTGAATGAGTTTGAATGGAATAGAAATAGTACAATAGTAGTATGTTACTAGTAAGTTGTTAGCATGTTTTTAAAATGATTAGCAAGTTGCTAGCATGATGTTACTAGCATGTTGTTAGCATGGTTAGCATATTGTTAGCATGATTAGCAAGTTAGTTTGAATGAGTTTGAATGGATTAGAAATAGTACAATAATAGCATGTTACTAGTAAGTTGTTAGCATGTTTTTAAAATGATTAGCAAGTTGCTAGCATGTTGTTAGCATGATTAGCATACTGTTAGCATGATTAGCAAGTTAGTTTGAATGAGTTTGAATGGAATAGAAATAGTACAATAGTAGTATGTTACTAGTAAGTTGTTAGCATGTTTTTAAAATGATTAGCAAGTTGCTAGCATGATGTTACTAGCATGTTGTTAGCATGGTTAGCATATTGTTAGCATGATTAGCAAGTTAGTTTGAATGAGTTTGAATGGATTAGAAATAGTAGATAGATGTTTAAATAGCATTTCAGTAAGTTATTAACTTAATGATAATAACTAGGGATAGCATTATCAAAAGCTAAAACTATTTAGATAAACTTAATATGTAATGATTACAATTTCAGTTGAACTTGAAGTACTAAAAGAACCAAAACTTAATAGAAATTAAAACTAATAAATAAAAATTGATAAGAGGTTATAATATAAAGTGTCTGTGTGTATATTATGTATATGACATAAAAATAGCACATATATACAACTTTAAAATAATAAAAAATAATTTAATAATTTTAATTATGTATACATTGTTCTTTATTTTAGTTTTAATTAAATTAAATGATTTATTGTTATTATTGTAACAAAATAGATCATTTAAATGAAATTAATTATTAAATGTTTTAATTATTAAATAAAATGCATAAATGAACAGGATATATATATATATATATATATATATATAGTTGTCTGTGCTTTCTCTTTCTGTCTCTTTCTATATTTTGATTAAATCTGAGGCAGTTTTTCAGTCATATTTGAAGAAAGAAACCATCAGAGTTTGAATATCAGATAAATCAGTAGGAATTAAGTCCCTTTTGAGAAAGAAAAACAACAAAGCGTCTAATAATCTGTCATTATACTAATATGGTCTGCAGCTCATTAGTTTTTATTAGTTGGAGATCTCTGTCAATTTCCTCTAGTTTTTCTGAGAAGATGTTGGCCATCTGCAGGTTTCAGCTCCTCTGCCAATGACACTGACACATGCTTCAGAAATATCCTTCCATATCAATGATAAAGCTACTCAACATAAACACAAATGATCCTACAGATCACACAGGATTGAGAGAATTAGTGAAATTTCTATCTATTTAGCCAAACAGCCATAACATGCCACAATGTTCGAAAAAAAATCAGTTTCCAGCATTAAGAGGCCATTAAAAATGCATCTAAACCATATGGAGGGCTGAATTACTCAAAATTAAAGCATTAAATAAATGTTGAAATATATAAATGAATTGTTAAATACATAATTTAATTATTGAAAACACAAACAAATGTATAAATTATATATTTATTTAATTATATTTTTATCATTTTTTTTACTTATTTAATAATTTATGTAATTATTTAATTATTTAAGTATTTAATTAATTAATGTAATTATTTTATTTTATATTTATTTATTTATTTATTTATTGCCTCCACATTTCATTTTGAGTTTTTGGCTATGTATGGAGGGCCGAATTACTCAAAATTAAATCACTAAATAAATGTTGAAATATGTAAATAAATCGTTAAATACATATTTTATTTATTTATTTATTTATTTATGCATTTTATTTATTTATTTATTTATGCATTTATTTATTGCCTCCACATTACATTTTGAGGTTTGCAGTTGAGTGACTTGCCGACAACAGCAAACCTCAAAATGAAATGTGGAGGCAATAAATAAATAAATAGTTATATATATAATTAAATAATTAATTAAATAAATAAATATTAAATATTAATTAATTAATATATAATTAAATATATACTTAAATATATAATAAATAATTACATAAATTATTAAATGAATAAGTAAAAAATTTAATAAATATATTATGTATACATTTATTTGTGCTTTCAATAATTAAATTATGTATTTAACAATTTATTTATATATTGCAACATTTATTTAATGATTTAATTTTGAGTAATTCGGCCCTCCATAGTCAGCACTTCACTCAACTGCAAACCTCAAAATGAAATGTGGAGGCAATAAATAAATAATTAAATAAATAAATAAATAAATATGTACTTAATCATTATATAAATAAATAATTAAATGAATAAATAATCAAATAAAAATAAAAAAATTATATATACTTTATATTATATTTTATATTATATATAGTTTATACATTTATTTATGCTTTCAATAATTAAAGTATGTATTTAATGATTTATTTATATATTTCAACATTTATTTGATGATTTAATTGAGTAATTAGGCCCTCCATAAAAGCATGCATTAATCTTGGTTAATCTAAATTGCAAAATTTAAAATACAGATTTTTTTAAGTACAAATATGAATAAATATTGTAACAAATGTATTGCTCATTAATGATGTTATTTAATGCATTAACTAACTTTAACCAATGGGACCTTATTTTTTAAAGTATTTTATTTTAAGTATATATTCAAGATAAATCGCAAATATTTTTTTTTTTTTTCATGGCAGAAAAAAAAAACTGAATTGTAAGACATAAACTCATAATTTAGAGAAGCAAATTTAGATTTAAACCCAGATATAAATTTTATTTTATGGCAGAAAAAACAAACAAAATTGCAAGATATAAACTTGTAATTTAGAGAAGCAAATTTAGATATGAACTCAGATATAAATTTTATTTCGAGGCAGAAAAAACTGAATTGCAAGATATAAACTTGTAATTTAGAGAAGCAAATTTAGATATGAACTCAGATATAAATTTTATTTCAAGGCAGAAAAAACTGAATTGCAAGATATAAACTCATAATTCAGAGAAGCAAATTCAGATATAAACTAAGATTTTATTTCATGGCAGAAAAAACACTGCATCGCAAGATATAAACTCATATTTTAGAGAAGCAATTCAGATAAAAATGTTATTTCATGGCAGAAAAAAAAAAAAACACAACTGGAAGAGAATAAAGTCAAAATCCTGAATTTATATCTTTTTGACTAATTATTTTCCTCCATGGTGTAAACAGGCTGTCATATAAAATGCATTTCATCCAATCAGAACATAATTTATATATAATATGTGACTACAAAACATTATAGGACTATAAAAAGTGAATTCCTTGAATTTCAATTGCCAATTAAAGCACTTAATATCTTGTGCAGCTCTTTATAAAATAAGTTGCATTGCAAAATAATTATCTGCCTGGAAAATGAACGCAAATAAAAATAATACAAAGGTCTTGTGTATTAGTTCAGCGCAGCACAGTGATTGAACACACAGCTCTGTTGTTGTTGTGTAAAATAGCCAATAAAAGCAGCAGTCCAAGGTATTTTTAACTCAGTCTTTGAATCAGTGCTGGACCTGGACCACCAAGAACCGTTTACTTCAACTGCTGACTAAACAATTACAGCCCTCATGTTACAGAGTCAAGCTTTTCATGCATACTTTATTTTGACCTTCCGAAAATTGAAAATTAGTGGAAATGCCTTTGGTGTTTGAAACCAATAGTGACAAATAGTTCATTCTTTGGCATAATTATTTATAGTAAAGAATGGTCTCGGATTGCAGATGGCCAAGAGACGCACTTAAAATAGACTGCGGTGTAACAGACTTTAAATACAATGTTGCTGACTTGAATCAAGTTATTGTGCATACTGATGTTTGGAATGAGTATGACTTTATTGCACGATAATAACAAATGCATCACTCATTGTTAATGTTATTGAATGCATTAAGCAATTTAACCTTATTTCTAAAGTGTTCCCTTCAATTTATCATTAAAAAAATAAATAAATAAATAAAAAATCTGGTTATGTTTGATTTTATGCATATAAAGAAAATTGTTTTCATTTCTAGTATTGTGATCTAATGCAATATTGCCTTAAAACTAACTTTAAAATGAATAAATGCACTAATAATTGTTAGTTATTTAGTGCATTTGTAGCATTAACCAATTAAATCTTATTTCTAAAGTGTTCCCTTCAAATTATCATTTAAAATCTGATTATGTTTGATTTTATGCATATAAACAAAATTGTTTTAATTTCTAGTATTGTGATCTAATGCAATATTTCCTTAAAACTAACTTTAAAATAAATAAATGCATTACTAATTGTTAATGTGACTGAATGCATTTATAGCATTAACCAATTTAACATTATTTCTAAAGTGTTCCCTTCAAATTATCATTAAAAAATCTGATTATGTTCGATTTTATGCATATAAACAACTTTTTTCATTTTTATTAATTGAGATCTAATGCATTATCGTCTTAAAACTAACTTTAAAATAAATGCATTGCTAATTGTTAGTTGTCGAATGCATTTATAGCATTAAGCAATTTAACCTTATTTCTAAAGTGTTCCCTTCAATTTATCATTAAAAAAAAATAAAAAATAAAAATAAAAATCTGGTTATGTTTGATTTTATGCATATAAAGAAAACTGTTTTCATTTCTAGTATTGTGATCTAATGCAATATTGCCTTAAAACTAACTTTAAAATGAATAAATGCATTACTAATTGTTAGTTATTTAATGCATTTATCACATAAAGCAATTTAACCTTATTTCGAAAGTGTAACCTTCAAATTATCATTAAAAAATCTGGTAATGTTTGATTTTATGCATATAAACAATTGTTTTCATTTCTAGTATTGTGATCTAATGCAATATTGCCTTAAAACGAACTTTAAAATGAATAAATGCATTGCTAATTGTTAATTTTACTGAATGCATTTATAGCATTAACCAATTAAATCTTATTTCTAAAGTGTTCCCTTCAAATTATCATTAAACAATTCTGGTTATGTTTGATTTTATGCATATGAACAAAATTGTTTCTATTTCTAGCATTGTGATCAAATGCAATTGGCATAAAACTACTTTAAAATAAATAAATGCATCACTAATGGTTAGTTATTTAATGCATTTATAGCATTTAAACCTTATTTCTAAAGTTTTACCTTCAAATTTTATTAAAAAAAAAAAAATCTGGTTATGTTTGATTTTATGCATATAAACAAAATTGTTTCTATTTCTAGTATTGTGATCTAATGCAATGTTTTCTTAAAACTAACTTTAAAATGAATAAATGCATTACTAATTGTTAATGTGACTGAATGCATTTATAGCATTAACCAATTTAACATTATTTCTAAAGTGTTCCCTTCAAATTATCATTAAAAAATCTGATTATGTTTGATTTCATGCATTTAAACAGAATTGTTTTAATTTGTAATATTGTGATCTAATGTAATATTGCCCTAAAACAAACTTTAAAATAAATAAATGCATTGCTAATTGTTAGTTGTCGAATGCATTTATAGCATTAAGCAATTTAACCTTATTTCTAAAGTGTTACCTTCAAATTCTCATTAAAAAATTGATTTGATTTGATAAACAAAATTGTTTCCATTTCTAGTATTGTGATCTAATGCAATTGCCATAAAACTACTTTAAAAAACATAAATAAATGCATTGCTAATTGTTTGTTATTTAATGCATTTATAGCATTTAAACCTTATTTCTAAAGTGTTTCCTTCAAATTATCATTAAAAAAAATCTGATTATGTTTGATTTTATGCATTTAAACAAAATTATTTTAATTTCTAGTATTGTGATCTAATGCAATATTGTCTTGAAACTAACTTAAAAAAAATAATGCTAATTGTTAATGTGACTGAACACATTTATAGCATTAACCAATTATTCTTTTTTCTAAAGAATAATCATTAAATTTATTTTATGCATATAAACAAAATTGTTTCCATTTCTAGCATTGTGATCAAATGCAATTGGCATAAAACTACTTTAAAATAAATAAATGCATCACTAATTGTTAGTCATTTAATGCATTTATAGCATTTAAACCTTATTTCTAAAGTGCTCCCTTTCAAATTATCATTAAAAAATCTGGCTATGTTTGATTTTATGCATATAAACAAAATTGCTTTAATTTCTAGTGTTGTGATCTAATGCAATATTGCCTTAAAACTAACTTTAAAATAAATAAATGCTTTACCAATTTTTGTTATTTAATGCATTTATAGCATTAAGCAATTTAACCTTATTTCTAAAGTGTTACCTTCAAATTCTCATTAAAAAATTGATTTGATTTGATAAACAAAATTGTTTCCATTTCTAGTATTGTGATCTAATGCAATTGCCATAAAACTACTTTAAAAAACATAAATAAATGCATTGCTAATTGTTTGTTATTTAATGCATTTATAGCATTTAAACCTTATTTCTAAAGTGTTTCCTTCAAATTATCATTAAAAAAAATCTGGTTATGTTTGATTTTATGCATATAAACAAAATTGTTTCCATTTCTAGTACTGTGATCAAATGCAATTGGCATAAAACTACTTTAAAATAAATAAATGCATCACTAATTGTTAGTCATTTAATGCATTTATAGCATTTAAACCTTATTTCTAAAGTGTTCCCTTCAAATTACCATTTAAAAAAAATCTTGATTTTATGCATATAAACAAAATTGTTTCCATTTTAGTGCTGTGATCTAATGCAATTGCCATAAAACTAACTTTAAAATAAATAAATGCATTGCTAATTGTTAATGTTATTTAATGCATTCATAGCATTAAGCAATTTAACCTTATTTCTAAAGTATTCCCTTCAAATTATCATTAAAAAAATGTGGTCATGTTTTATTTTAAACTTGTTTTTTTCCCATTTAAGCATTGTGACCTAATGCAATTGGCATAAAGCTAACTTTAAAATAAATAAATGCTTTGCTAATTGTTAGATATGTAATGCATTCATAACATAATGCAATTTAACCTTATTTCGAAAGTTTTGCCTTAAAAAATCAGATTTAATGCATATAAACAAAATAGTTTTCATTTTAGTGCTATGATTCAAAGCAAATGCCTCAAAACAAAATGCAAAATCCTTAAAATAAAAAAATAAAAACACATCTGCTCAGTCTGTGTCTGCATTGTTTAACTGATCATTTTTCAGTAGCAGAAGCAGTAGATGGATGTTTTTAGTCTGTGGCATCAAAGTGAACAGCTGAACGGAGCTGTTTTCAGAGGAGGGCCGCTGATCTGAGGGGGTTTCTCTCGGTTTAGCTCCTCCTTACTCAAGCTTGGGTTTCACAATCACTTTTTTCCAGCTTTACTCTGAGTTTCTGTGCAGACACTGAAGCACCTAAAAGGATCCACATGGAGTTTATTTATTATAAGAGGCTTTGAAAAAGCAACCTGTTTTTCTCTGCTTTTATATTCTTCTTTAGCATTATTTTTTTTACTTGCTGCTATTTAGTTGAGTCACATTTATAAAGTATTAAAACCTGGTAAAAAATATTTATAAAAGGATGCTGTGATATTCTGAAGCTGATCTAAAGAAGGACTATTTTAAGGAAATGAAGGCTCGAAAGGCAGTCATTCACAAGAACAACAAGGTGAGTTTCATTTAGTTTGATTTTCTAAGAGAAAACTTGATGAAAATGTCATAACATTAAAACATGGTTTCCGATGCACTGCATATATAATATTTAAAAACATATTTATAAAAAGTTTATTTATTGTCCTTTTTAATCCTTAAAAACGAAGCTAAAAATATGAACATCTAAATTAGTTTTATTCAAGTCATATTCAAAGTAATATTGCTGAATCAACCTAAAAACATTAACTTATACCAACAAAATTCATTTTTTTGAAGGTTAAATCGGATAAAACGGCTCTGTAAGGTAATTACACATCTGAATACATGCTTTCAGTCTTTAATCACTGGCGCAGACTGATTTAATGAAATTTTAAAGCTAGTGTTGAACTATCCTTGAGGAATGCTGAAGACATTGAGGAATCAAATGAAAAAAAAAAGTTAATATGGGACCCTGGACCACAAAACCAGTCATAAAGGGTCAATTTAACCTTATTTCTAAAGTGTTCCCTTCAAATTATCATCAAAAATGTTTGATTTTATGCATATAAGCAAAATTGTTTAAATTTGAGTGTCATGATCTAATGCAATTGCCATAAAACTAACTTTAAAAAGAATAAATGCATCAAAAATTGTTAATGTTATTGAATGCATTTATAGCATGAACCAATTTAAAATTATTTCTAAAGTGTTCCCTTCATTTTTCATAAAAAAAATCTGGTTATGTTTGATTTTTTGCATATAAACAAAATAATTTCCATTTGAGTGTTATGATCTAATGCAATATTGCCATAAAACTAACTTTAAAATAAATAAATGCATTGCTAATTGTTAATGTTTTTAAATGCATTTTTAGCATTAAGCAATTTATCCTTATTTCTAAAGTTTTGCCTTCAAATTATCATTAAAAAATTGATTTTATGCGTATAAACAAAATTGTTTCCATTTCTAGTATTGTGATCTAATGCAATTGCCATAAAACTACTTTAAAAAACATAAATGCATTGCTAATTGTTCGTTATTTAATGCATTTATAGCATTTAAACCTTATTTCTAAAGTGTTTCCTTCAAATTATCATTAAAAATCTGGTTATGTTATGTTTTCCCTTCAAAAAAAAAAAAAAAAAAAAAAATCTGGTTATGTTTGATTTTTTGCATATAAGCAAAATTGTTTACATTTGAGTGTTATGATCTAATGCAAAATTGCCTTAAAACGAACTTTGAAATGAATAAATGCATTGCTAATTGTTAATTTTTTTAAATGCATATTTAGCATTAACCAATTTAACCTTATTTCTAAAGTTTTCCCTTCAAAAACTCATTAAAAAAAAAAAAAAAAAATCTGGTTATGTTTGATTTTTTGCATATAAGCAAAATTGTTTACATTTGAGTGTTGTGATCTAATGCAAAATTGCCTTAAAACGAACTTTGAAATGAATAAATGCATCGCTAATTGTTAATTATTTAATGCATTTTGCCATCAGAAATGGTCAATTTTGTCAAATCGAGATATATACATCATCTTGAATGCTAAATAAACACTTTCCATTGATGTATGGTTTGTTAGAAAATCAATATTTGACAATCTGCAATCTGAGGGTTGCAAAATTGCCTTTAAAATTGTCTAAATTAAGTTAGCAATGCATATTACTAATCAAAAATTAAGTTTTGATATATTTATGGTTAGAAATGTACAAAATATTTCCATGGAACATGATCTTTACCTAATATCCTAATGATTTTTGGCATAAAATCAATCATTTTGACCCATACAATGTATGTTTGGCTATTGCTACAAATGCTCCAGGGTCACATATAGTTCAGTTTATCCATTAGAATATTGTTTGAGTCCACAGAATACAGTTTTGGAAGATCTATGTATTGCATCCTGTATTAAAACGTCTCCAGTAGCTCCAACGCTTTCAAAGTGCTTGCGCCACAGATTTCCAGTGAATGCATGAACTGCTCAAATGTAAACATTAAATGCAATGCAAGTCAGTTTGAATAAAAGCCCCTGCCAAATGCATGCATGCTTTTGTGAACACCTGTTGGCTGTGTGTGAGATGTAATTCCTTGTTTCAGCGCTAGAGGGACGTGAACGCTTCGGAAGCACCTCATCTCCAGCATCATGGGCTCTTCATGCATGGGGCTGATGCTGATGCTGCTGGTCAGTTTTCGGGGCTCCAGCGGCGTTTGTCCGCGGCAGTGCGCTTGTTCTGTCCCCGCTGAAGTGCACTGCACCTTTCGTGCGCTTGTGACTGTGCCAGCGGGCATCTCCAAACAAGTCCAGCGCATTAACTTTGGGTAAGTCACTGCTTATCATCGACTTTTTTACCATTATTCCACTAGAGCGTAAAGAAATAAACACAAGTTGATGTTGAAGGTAGTTTTGTGACAATGCATTTGCTCTATAACAGGTTTAACACTATCAGTCAGATCACGGACGCTTCCTTTGCTGGCCTTCGAAAGCTAGAGCTGCTCATGATGCACGGAAACAATGTGCAGAAAATACCTGATGGTGCTTTTGAGGAACTCACTTCCTTACAGGTAAAATCTGGTGAAGCATACTAGTCATTTACACTTAGTGTTGGGGGTAATGCATTACAAGTAACACGAGTTACTTTTCAAGTAACTAGTAAAGTAATGCATTACTTTTTCATTTGCAAGAAAATATCGAAGTTACTTTTTCAAAAATGTATCGCCAGTTACTTTTTGTTTACTTTATGTATTTCATCCCATTTTCTGCTGACTTTTGTTGATCCAATTCAACAGGACTAATAAGCAAAACTTACTTTAACATTTGTGCTTTATTTTTCTCATTGCTGAAGAGTGTTAAACTTCCTTCTCCTACAGATCTACTGACGTCAGTGTACTTTTCCTTCAGCCTTAGGTTTATTCACTTCACTTTTTGGTGTGAAAGGGCTTTTACATTTGCTAAAAATCGAACTTTTTATATTAAAAACAAACAAGTAAGCCCTGCCCAGATTTAAAATGCAACACAAAAGTAATGTAATGCATTATTTTTTGTAAAAAGTAACTAAGTAACGTAATTAGTTACTTTTTTTAGGGAGTAACGCAATATTGTAATGCATTGCTTTTAATAGTTAGTTTCTCCAATAGTGGATACACTAGCAGTCAAAAGTTTTTGAACAGTAAAACAGTTTAATGTTTTTTTTTGTTTGTTTTTTTGTTTGTTTTTTTTACTGCAGGCAAAAAAAAAAAAAAAATATATATATATATATATATATATATACATATATATATATTAGTGCTGTCAAACGACTAATCGCAATTAATCGCATCCAAAATAAAAGTTTGTTTACATAATATATATTTGTGTACTGTGTATATTTATTATGTATGTATAAATACAAACACATGCATGTATATATTAAGGAAAAATATTTTAGATTTATATATAAAATATATATATTTATTTATAATCTAAATTGTATACAGGTATAAATATATATACATATAAATAATTTGTTTTAATATATACATGTATGTGTGTGTATTTATACAGTATCTACATAATAAATATACAAAGTAAACACACATATAGTATGTAAACATAAATTTTTATTTTGGATGCGATTAATCGCGATTAATCATTTGACAGCCCTAATATATATATATATATATATATATATATATATATATATATTATTATTTTTGTATTTATTTATTTATTTTTTTTTTTTGTGGACTTGACAAGATTGAGATTCTGGGCTTTTTGTTTTTTCATAAAATGTTTTTTTTTTTTTTTTTCAGATTAGTGGAAAGAAAACATCTAAAAGACACTGCTAAGTGTCAATTAGGGCTGTCAAATGATTAATCACGATTAATCGTATCCAAAGTAAGACTTTATGTTCACATACTATGTGTGTTTTCTTTGTATATTTATTATGTACATATAAATACACACACATACATGTATATATTAAAACTAAATATTTATATATATATATATATATATATATATATATATTTAAACCTGTATACAATTTAGATTATATATATATATATATATATATATATATATATATATATATATATATATATATATACACACATCTAAAATAGTTTTTCCTTAATATATACATGCATATTTATATATACATAATACATATACACAGTACACAAATATATAGTATGTAAACAAACTTTTATTTTGGATGCGATTTAATCGTGATTATTCGTTTGACAGCACTAAATACAATACATACATTTCAAGGCTGTTTTCTCGAAATGAGTTTTTTTCTCCTACACTGAGCCATAAATCTCCACTTCAGTAGCACTTACAAGTTTTTATAATTAGTCTATATATTTTGCTTGATTTTATACAACATTTTATTCCTATATATACTGTGTTCCAAGTCTTTTCTGAATTATGGAGTGGCAATTTCCATCTATAAAAACATGTGACTCTAACATGCCAAAAAAAAAATAATAATAATAATAATTGAAACTGACTTCATCCAGTGTTTATATTTGTGTACTAGAAATGTATGCAAAATGCATATTTCATTAGTTTAAACCGAATATTTTAGAAAATGTGTAATGCAAAAAATATTTGTAATTATCAATGTAATCAATCAACTAATTGATTAGTTACTTTACTACGTTATTTTTTACCCTATTCACCTGCAGTGTCTTGCCTTAAAGACATCTCTTCTGCTCACCAAACCTGCATTTATTTGATCCAAAATACAGCAAAAGCAGTAAAATTGTAAAATATTTTTGCTATTTAAAAGAACTGTTTTCTATTTGATTATATTTTAATATGCAATGAATTCCTTTGACCAAAGTTGAATTTTCAGCATCATTACTCCAGTGTTATAAATAATAAAATGTTGAGAACGAATTTTAAAAAAACCTGTTATACTTTTTTCCAGAATTCTTTATCAAAAAGTTTGAAAGAATAGCATTTATTCAAAATACAGTTTATTTTGTAGCAATATAAAAGTCTTTACTCTCACTTTTTTACTTTCTTGATTCTTTGATGAAAAAAGAAGTCAGTATGATATTTTTTGGGGGAAAAAAAAAAAATCCAAATACTTGCATTTAGCAAGGATGTGTTAAATTGATAAAGTGAATTTCTGTTTCAGATAAATGCTGTTCTTCTGAACTTTCTATTCATTAAAGAAAGCTGAAAGAATTCTACTCAGCTGTTTTCAACATAATAATAAAAATAATACACATCAATAACTGTCTGGTTTGGCTCGGCTACAAAATCAGACATCAGAAGATTACAGAGAACGATTCAGACTGCAAAGAGGATCATTGGTGCTCCCTTCAAGAACTGTATACATCCAGAGTGAGGAAAAGAGCTCAGAAAATCACTCTGGATCCCTCACATCCAAGCCATCCCCTCTTTAAACCTCTTTAAAGCTGACAGAGCCCCAAATACCAGGACGACCGGGCACAAGAACAGTTTCTTTCCCCATGCAATCCGCCTTATGAACAGCTAAATGTTCACCCAACAGTGCAATAAAAATGTGAAATAACTTTATATTTATTTGTTACCACCTCCATCCTAATACATCCCTGCATCTCTTTCTATTTTATCCTATTCCACTCTTCAAAAATCAGAATGATTTCTGGAGTACTGGTGCTAAATGTTTTTTTTTTTTTTTTTAAAAACATGCAAATAGAAATTTTGCAGTATTTTGATTTCCCACTGTAAGACCAATCAAATACATTTCATATTGTAAGAGTTAAAGTGAGCAGGAAACAATCAAATGTGTATATATATATATATATATATATATATATATATATATATATATGCTGCCATTTAAGTTTGGGATAAAGAGAAACTTAAAGAAGTTTCTTATGCTCATCGAGACTGCATTTATTTAATCAAAAATGAATATTGTAATATTAAGAAATACTATTTCAATGTAAAATAGCAGTTTTTCATATGAATATATTTTAAAACGTAATTTATTCCTGTGATTAAAAAAAAAAAGCTGAATTTTCAGCATCATTACTCCATTCTTCAGTCAAGTCAGCTTTATTTATCCAGCGCTTTTTATAATACAAATTGTTTCGAAGCAACTTTACAGTGTCAAATAGAAAAGTAATGTATCAATAATGAAAAAAGAAACCGTAAACAATTTTCGTTCGAGGAAATTAATCAATAGTTCCAAATTAATAATTGATTGTCCCAAATTTATTGTCTCCAATTTAGTATTTTGGATCAAATAAATGCAGGCTTGGTGACCAGAGGAGACGTATGGAGTCAATATAATGCCACAAATATATATGCAAAAAAAAAAAAAAAAAAAAATGCAAAAGAAAAAAAATTGTTTTGCAAAAGAAAAAAAGCTTTGCAAAAGTAAAAAATGGTTTGCAAAAAAAAAAAAAAAAATTTTTGCAAAAGAAAAAAATGTTTTGTAAAAGAAAAAAAAAATTTGCAAAAGAAAAAAAAAGTTTTGCAAAAGAAAAAAATGTTTTGTAAAAGAAAAAAAAATGTTTTGCAAAAAAAAAAAAAGTTTTGCAAAAGAAAAAAAGTTTTGTAAAAGAAAAAAAAGTGTTGAGCAAAAAAATAAAACTTGCGAACAAAAATAAAAATCGCAAAAGAAAAATAACGTATTGACAGAAAAAGAAAGGTTTTGCAAACAGAATTAAAGAATTGCAAAAATGAAGATATAATTCATTGCAAAAATAAATGACAGATGTAAAAGAAGCTTAGAAACTAAGAAATTAATCAATAGTTCCAAATTAATAATTGATTGTCCAAAATGTATTGTCTCCAATTTAGTATTTTGGATCAAATAAATGCAGGCTTGGTGAGCAGAGGAGACGTATGGAGTCAATATAATGCCACAAATATATATGCAAAAAAAAAAAAAAAAAAAATGCAAAAGAAAAAAAAATGTTTTGCAAAAGGAAAAAAGCTTTGCAAAAGTAAAAAATGTTTTGCAAAAAAAAAAATAATTTTTGCAAAAGAAAAAAATGTTTTGTAAAAGAAAAAAACATTTTGCAAAAGAAAAAAAAAGTTTTGCAAAAGAAAAAAATGTTTTGTAAAAGAAAAAAAAATGTTTTGCAAAAAAAAAAAAAAAGTTTTGCAAAAGAAAAAAAGTTTTGTAAAAGAAAAAAAAGTGTTGAGCAAAAAAATAAAACTTGCGAACAAAAATAAAAATCGCAAAAGAAAAATAACGTATTGACAGAAAAAGAAAGGTTTTGCAAACAGAATTAAAGAATTGCAAAAATGAAGATATAATTCATTGCAAAAATAAATGACAGATGTAAAAGAAGCTTAGAAACTAAGAAATTAATCAATAGTTCCAAATTAATAATTGATTGTCCCAAATTTATTGTCTCCAATTTAGTATTTTGGATCAAATAAATGCAGGCTTGGTGAGCAGAGGAGACGTATGGAGCCAATATAATGCCACAAATATATATGCAAAAAAAAAAAAAAAAAAATGCAAAAGAAAAAAAGCTTTGCAAAAGTAAAAAATGTTTTGCAAAAAAAAATAATAATTTTTGCAAAAGAAAAAAATGTTTTGTAAAAGAAAAAAAAAATTTGCAAAAGAAAAAAAAAGTTTTGCAAAAGAAAAAAATGTTTTGTAAAAGAAAAAAAAATGTTTTGCAAAAGAAAAAATGTTTTGTAAAAGAAAAAAAAATGTTTTGCAAAAAAAAAAAAAGTTTTGCAAAAGAAAAAAAGTTTTGTAAAAGAAAAAAGAGTGTTGAGCAAAAAAATAAAACTTGCGAACAAAAATAAAAATCGCAAAAGAAAAATAACGTATTGACAGAAAAAGAAAGGTTTTGCAAACAGAATTAAAGAATTGCAAAAATGAAGATATAATTCATTGCAAAAATAAATGACAGATGTAAAAGAAGCTTAGAAACTAAGAAATTAATCAATAGTTCCAAATTAATAATTGATTGTCCAAAATGTATTGTCTCCAATTTAGTATTTTGGATCAAATAAATGCAGGCTTGGTGAGCAGAGGAGACGTATGGAGTCAATATAATGCCACAAATATATATGCAAAAAAAAAAAAAAAAAAAATGCAAAAGAAAAAAAAATGTTTTGCAAAAGGAAAAAAGCTTTGCAAAAGTAAAAAATGTTTTGCAAAAAAAAAAATAATTTTTGCAAAAGAAAAAAATGTTTTGTAAAAGAAAAAAACATTTTGCAAAAGAAAAAAAAAGTTTTGCAAAAGAAAAAAATGTTTTGTAAAAGAAAAAAAAATGTTTTGCAAAAAAAAAAAAAAAGTTTTGCAAAAGAAAAAAAGTTTTGTAAAAGAAAAAAAAGTGTTGAGCAAAAAAATAAAACTTGCGAACAAAAATAAAAATCGCAAAAGAAAAATAACGTATTGACAGAAAAAGAAAGGTTTTGCAAACAGAATTAAAGAATTGCAAAAATGAAGATATAATTCATTGCAAAAATAAATGACAGATGTAAAAGAAGCTTAGAAACTAAGAAATTAATCAATAGTTCCAAATTAATAATTGATTGTCCCAAATTTATTGTCTCCAATTTAGTATTTTGGATCAAATAAATGCAGGCTTGGTGAGCAGAGGAGACGTATGGAGCCAATATAATGCCACAAATATATATGCAAAAAAAAAAAAAAAAAAATGCAAAAGAAAAAAAGCTTTGCAAAAGTAAAAAATGTTTTGCAAAAAAAAATAATAATTTTTGCAAAAGAAAAAAATGTTTTGTAAAAGAAAAAAAAAATTTGCAAAAGAAAAAAAAAGTTTTGCAAAAGAAAAAAATGTTTTGTAAAAGAAAAAAAAATGTTTTGCAAAAGAAAAAATGTTTTGTAAAAGAAAAAAAAATGTTTTGCAAAAAAAAAAAAAGTTTTGCAAAAGAAAAAAAGTTTTGTAAAAGAAAAAAGAGTGTTGAGCAAAAAAATAAAACTTGCGAACAAAAATAAAAATCGCAAAAGAAAAATAACGTATTGACAGAAAAAGAAAGGTTTTGCAAACAGAATTAAAGAATTGCAAAAATGAAGATATAATTCATTGCAAAAATAAATGACAGATGTAAAAGAAGCTTAGAAACTAAGAAATTAATCAATAGTTCCAAATTAATAATTGATTGTCCAAAATGTATTGTCTCCAATTTAGTATTTTGGATCAAATAAATGCAGGCTTGGTGAGCAGAGGAGACGTATGGAGTCAATATAATGCCACAAATATATATGCAAAAAAAAAAAAAAAAAAAATGCAAAAGAAAAAAAAATGTTTTGCAAAAGGAAAAAAGCTTTGCAAAAGTAAAAAATGTTTTGCAAAAAAAAAAATAATTTTTGCAAAAGAAAAAAATGTTTTGTAAAAGAAAAAAACATTTTGCAAAAGAAAAAAAAAGTTTTGCAAAAGAAAAAAATGTTTTGTAAAAGAAAAAAAAATGTTTTGCAAAAAAAAAAAAAAAGTTTTGCAAAAGAAAAAAAGTTTTGTAAAAGAAAAAAAAGTGTTGAGCAAAAAAATAAAACTTGCGAACAAAAATAAAAATCGCAAAAGAAAAATAACGTATTGACAGAAAAAGAAAGGTTTTGCAAACAGAATTAAAGAATTGCAAAAATGAAGATATAATTCATTGCAAAAATAAATGACAGATGTAAAAGAAGCTTAGAAACTAAGAAATTAATCAATAGTTCCAAATTAATAATTGATTGTCCCAAATTTATTGTCTCCAATTTAGTATTTTGGATCAAATAAATGCAGGCTTGGTGAGCAGAGGAGACGTATGGAGCCAATATAATGCCACAAATATATATGCAAAAAAAAAAAAAAAAAAAATGCAAAAGAAAAAAAGCTTTGCAAAAGTAAAAAATGTTTTGCAAAAAAAAATAATAATTTTTGCAAAAGAAAAAAATGTTTTGTAAAAGAAAAAAAAAATTTGCAAAAGAAAAAAAAAGTTTTGCAAAAGAAAAAAATGTTTTGTAAAAGAAAAAAAAATGTTTTGCAAAAGAAAAAATGTTTTGTAAAAGAAAAAAAAATGTTTTGCAAAAAAAAAAAAGTTTTGCAAAAGAAAAAAAGTTTTGTAAAAGAAAAAAGAGTGTTGAGCAAAAAAATAAAACTTGCGAACAAAAATAAAAATCGCAAAAGAAAAATAACGTATTGACAGAAAAAGAAAGGTTTTGCAAACAGAATTAAAGAATTGCAAAAATGAAGATATAATTCATTGCAAAAATAAATGACAGATGTAAAAGAAGCTTAGAAACTGTGATTGTATTTTGTCTCTACAACATATTTTTCATGCTCGCACCTACTAATTCATTCGCAACGCTTCATTTATTTTGCGTTACGGTCAAGAGTGAGATCGCGATACAGTTTTCCTTTGCGCGTCACTTTTATATGCATTTTATTCGCTTCATGCCAGTGTTTTGACGTAGAGGTGGAGTCTAGAAACTGGGGCGTGGGCAGGGTTTTAAAATGAGATTAGTTCAATAAACATTTACATTACATTTACATTTAGTCATTTCGCGGACACTTTTATCCAAAGCGACTCTTCTTAAAGAGACAAACTGACAGAGGAAGTGCTTGTAATACCAAGTTTTCGGCAGTGTTCAAATCAGTACAAGCTAGAGAGGAAGGAATAAATAAGGATGTTATTTTTATTCATTTATTTTTTTATCTTTTATTTGTTTGATGAGAATGATCTCTAACTTCTTAAATTTTGGCAAACGCGTTGATAATAATCGGTAGTTAACAAAACAGCACACATTTTAATGTTAGTGAAATAAAGGAGCTGCCCACGCCCCAGTTTCTAGACTCCACCTCTACGTCAAAACAGTGCCATGAAGTGAAATGCATATAAAAGTGATGCGCAAAGGGAAAACTGTATCGCGATCTCACTCTTGACCCCAAAACATTTTCATTTTTGTTCGTACATTTTATTTTTTTGTTCGTACATTTTATAACACTTTTTTTTTCTTTTACAAAACATTTTTTTTCTTTTGCAAAACTGTTTTTTCTTTTGCAAAACATTTTTTTTTTCTTTTGCAAAACTGTTTTTTCTTTTGCAAAACATTTTTTTTCTTTTACAAAACATTTTTTTTCTTTTGCAAAACATTTTTTTTCTTTTGCAAAACTGTTTTTTCTTTTGCAAAACATTTTTTTTTCTTTTATAAAACATTTTTTTTCTTTTGCAAAACATTTTTTTTTTCTTTTACAAAACTGTTTTTTCTTTTGCAAAACATTTTTTTTTCTTTTATAAAACATTTTTTTTCTTTTGCAAAACATTTTTTTTCTTTTACAAAACATTTTTTTTCTTTTACAAAACTGTTTTTTCTTTTGCAAAACATTTTTTTTTCTTTTATAAAACATTTTTTTTCTTTTGCAAAACATTTTTTTTCTTTTACAAAACATTTTTTTTCTTTTACAAAACTGTTTTTTCTTTTGCAAAACATTTTTTTTTCTTTTACAAAACATTTTTTTTCTTTTGCCAAACTGTTTTTTCTTTTGCAAAACATTTTTTTTCTTTTACAAAACATTTTTTTTCTTTTACAAAACTGTTTTTTCTTTTGCAAAACATTTTTTTTTCTTTTACAAAACATTTTTTTTCTTTTGCCAAACTGTTTTTTCTTTTATAAAACATTTTTTTTCTTTTGCAAAACATTTTTTTTCTTTTGCAAAACATTTTTTTTCTTTTGCAAAACTGTTTTTTCTTTTACAAAACATTTTTTTTCTTTTGCAAAACTGTTTTTTCTTTTGCAAAACATTTTTTTTCTTTTGCAAAACTGTTTTTTCTTTTGCAAAACACTTTTTTTTTCTTTTGCAAAACATTTTTTTTTCTTTTGCAAAACATTTTTTCTTTTGCAAAACTGTTTTTTCTTTTGCAAAACATTTTTTATTCTTTTGCAAAACATTTTTTTTTCTTTTACAAAACATTTTTTTTCTTTTGCAAAACTGTTTTTTCTTTTGCAAAACATTTTTTATTCTTTTGCAAAACATTTTTTTATTTTACAAAACATTTTTTTTCTTTTGCAAAACATTTTTTTTTTTTTTTTGCAAAACACTTTTTTCTTTTGCAAAACATTTTTTTTTCTTTTGCAAAACTTTTTTTTTCTTTTGCAAAACTTTTTTTTCTTTTACAAAACTTTTTTCTTTTGCAAAACATTTTTTTTCTTTTGCAAAACTTTTTTTTTCTTTTGCAAAACTTTTTTTTCTTTTTTTTTTCTTTTACAAAACTATTTTTTTCTTTTTTTTTTCTTTTACAAAACTATTTTTTTCTTTTGCAAAACATTTTTTTTTTCTTTTGCAAAACATTTTTTTTTAATATATATGTGGCATTATATTGACTCCACAGAGACGTCTTTAAAAAAGTAACTTGAAGAATATTAAACAGACTAGAACTGCAACTGACGGCTTTTTGGTTTTTGTCTTAATGATTCATCATGACTTCACCGTGTTTCCTGCAGGTCTTAAAAATGAGCTACAACAAGCTGAGAGTCATTACCAGTCACACCTTCTCTGGTTTGACGGCCCTTATTAGACTACATCTGGACCACAACCGCATCGAGTTCATCCACCCGGACGCTTTTAGTGGACTGACGTCACTCCGTCTGCTCCATCTAGAGGCCAACCATCTGCAAAAGCTCCATCCCGCTACTTTCAGCACGTTCTCGCTCCTGCGGCGTTTCCCCGTGTCCACCCTGAAGCATCTGCATCTCTCTGAAAACCTCCTGAGCTCGCTGCCCAGAAACATGCTGGAGAACATGCCGCAGCTGGAAAACCTCTTTCTGTTTGGAAACCCATGGAGCTGTGATTGCAGAATGAGCTGGTTACACGACTGGAGCGCACAAAACCCAGGTGCTTTAGATGTTCATCACACTGTTATCCAATACAGCTACATTGCCGCTCAAAAGTTTGGGATCAGTAAGGTTTTGAATGGTTTCTTATGCTCGTCAAGGCTGCATCTACTTGATCAAAAATACAGAAAAAATTGTAATATTGTGAAATATTATTTCAGTGTTTTCTATGTGAATATATTTTAAAAGGTAATTTATTCCTGTGATACAAAGCTGAATTTTCAGCATCATTACTCCAGTCTTCAGTGTCACATGATCCTTCAGAAATCATTCTAATATGCTGATTTATTATCATGTTGAAACAAATTTTTGTCATTTATTTAAAATAAAAGATATTTTCTAACAATATACACTACCATTTAAAAGTTTGGGGTAAGTTTTATTATTTCTTTTTTTTTTAAATAAATACTTTTATTCAGAAAGGATGTGTTAAATTGCTTAAAAATAGATATAAATGTATTATTATAAAAATAATAAATCAGCATATTAGAATAATTTCTGAAGGATCATGTGACACATAAGACTGGAGTAATGGCTGATGAAAATTCAGCTTTGCATCACAGGAATAAATTATATTTTAAAGTATATTAATATAGAAAACATTGTTTTATATTGTAATAACATATTGCAGTTTTTTCTGTATTTTTGAACAAATAAATGCAGCCTTGATGAGAAAAAGAGACTTAAAAACTAACATTACAAGTCTTACTGATCCCAAACATTTGAGCGACAGTGTATTTTAGAAATCTTAATGTTTGTGCAGCATTTGAGGTCAGTTCAGTTTGTAGTCTTTGGTTCTTTGCAAATTAATTGTTGGCAATTACATTCAGTATGCAAATAGATTGCAATTCAATTTTAATAAAGAAGAAAATCTTCTAAACCTCTCTCATCATAATACATTTCTTTTATGTGTGCTTGGGATAAGTAAGATTTTGATTAAAAGCAGTAATATTGTGAAATAGTATTGCAATTTAAAATATTATTTATTCTTCAGTGTCACATGATGCTTCAGAAATCATTCTAAAATGTTGATTTATTATCAATGTTTTTTTCAGAAGCTGTGATGCTTTTAAGTATTCTTTGATTAATAAAAACTAATAAAAAACAACAACATTTATTCTAAATAGAAATCTTTTGTAACTAAATGTACAAGCTTTTTCTATTCAGGAAGGATGTTACATTGCTAAAAAGTAAGAGTAAAGACGTTATATTGCTACAAAATAAATTTTATTTCCAATATACTTTTTATTAAACAAATAGTCCTGATAAAAATGTATCAGAGGTTCCTTAGAAATTGTTTTCAACATTGATAATAAATCAGCATTTTAAAATGATTTCTGGAGGATTGTGTGACAGGACTGGAGTAATGTTGCTGGAAATCCAGCATTGCACCACAGGTATAAATTATATTTTGAAATAAATTAATAAAGGAAACTCTTATTTTAAATTGTAATAATATTTCACAATTTTCTCAAATAAATAAATAAATGCAGAAAAACATTAAAAGTCTTACTGATGCCAAACTTTTTAATGTCAGTGTGAAAAATGTAATGAATGCAATGAAATACAAATTGAATGAGTCTGCTTTTGTTTCTGTTTGGGCCTCTGACTTTTAGAAGATCAAAACAAGAGATGTTTGAATATTTAAAACACTGAGTGAGAAATAAATTCCATCTTCTAAAACCTGAATTTGTTTCATTTTCCTATAGGGGTGATGAAATGCAAAAAGGACAGATCATTTTCCAGCGGTCAGCTCTGTCCGCTATGTGCATCTCCTAAACACCTTAAAGGACAAGACATCTTGGATCTCAAAGAATTCATCTGCTCTGGGCCAACTATCAGCTCTTCAGGAAAGAACGTCTCACACGAGGACAACATAAGCGAACTTCTGCCCATCGACCGGATCAAACCAGCATTTGGAAACGTCTCCCTTGGTTTATCCGACGAGCATGGGACTAAAGTGGACTTGATCTGCCAAATACTTGAACCGAGAGAGGCGACTAAAATCAGCTGGAATTATACGAAATCTCTGGAGATCGCTGCTAACATGACTCTCTTCTTTGACCTGGAGTGTCCTGTGGATAGAGACAACTATGAAAGCCTTTGGAGGCTTCTAGCATACTACAGTGACATCCCTGTGCATCTGCGACGGGAAATCATGCTAAGCAGAGAACCAGAGCTGAGCTTCAGATACAAACAGGACATTGAAAAGGACGCCTACTTTTACACTGGCGTCCGAGCCAATGTTTTAGCCCATCCATCTTGGCTCATGCAGTCCTTTGTGAACATCAAGTTAAACAGGCCTTACTCCTCCTCCAAAAGCGTGAGACTCATTCTTAATACTCATTTGACTACCACCGCAGACAAGGAGCCTATAAGATATTGGGTCATGATCGAACATGACAATAAAACCCAGACGAGCTTCAGTTCTGTTGTGGGTGGTACGGTTGAAATCGACTGCCGTGTGCAAAGCTCTGGAAACGCGGCCGTTCATTGGATGACGCCCGACGGGTTGAAGATTAAAGCTGCGTTCGGCTCAGCCGACAAAAGAGTGAGCGTTTCTAGCAGCGGCAAGCTTTACATTAACTCTGTCGAGCACCGAGACTCTGGAGTTTATTATTGCATTGCTGAGGTCGCAGGAGATATTGATGTTCTGCCTTTCCGTTTATCCGTTATGGAGTCTTCAACCCCGCTTCCAGGTGAAGAAGTCGGAAACCCTTTAACAAAGTTTGTTGGCGAGTCCGCATCTTTACCCTGTCTAACTACAGCGACTCCAGATGCTTTGGTCAATTGGATATTTCCAGATGGGAGTGTACTGAATGCCAAAGCAAACACATCCAGGGCCTTAGTCTTCCCCAACGGGACTTTGTTTATTCCTCACAGTCAGCTTAACAATAATGGATATCACAAATGCATCGCCATGAACCTGCATGGTGTGGATGCACTGGCTACCAAACTAACCGTCATGAGACGGAAAGGAATCCAACCGATGCGGCAGTATCCCTTCAGTCCGCAATCTGCGGCTGGAGTGTCCACTAAGGTAAAAGCCTTCTTGGAGGATGTGGAAGAAGCTTCTGGAGATGAAACCCAAGAGAGAATGGTTCCAAACCGAAGCTTTGTTAATCGAAGGAGGGGTCCGAATGCAAGAACGCAAGGACGTCCTTTTGGGAATATCCGCCATAGGCGGCCTTTTAGGAAGGGTGTGCATGGACAACCAAACAGAACTGTTAATGCCAAGAACAAAATAGACCCGGAAAAATGGGCTGTTCTTTTGGCCAAAATCCGTGAGAGAACCTCTCCAAAGAACTCATCAGTTAATACGGTCCAACATGGCACAGATCATCCAGGGCCGACTGACAACATTGAGAGCTCTTCAGGAGACTCCAGTCCACAGGAAGAATCAAACACTTTCAGCACGCCACACCAAACGGATGTTTACCACACGAGTGCAATTACACCTCATATCAAAGGACAAAATAATAAGGTGTACCTAACGGCTCCTCCAGAATTACAAACTAGCTCAGGCGAGACGCCTTACATCTCAAATCCCACATCTGGACCCCATTATGTTATGACAGAGGTGAACGTTGTAGAAAGAGGGCATGCAAGCAGCATAAGTGGTGAAAATAGCCAAGGACATTCGGGGTCTGTCATCAAACCGGAGTCTGAGAAAGAAATTGAACTTAATTTCCCCGGAAAGACCGGCGTCCGGTCGCAGACTGGGGGGTTTGATTCTGGACAGCCTGACAGCATTTTATTTTCTACCACATCAACCGGCAGCATTACCCCGCATGCTCCAAGTTCAATGCCGTCAAGAGCAAAAGATCACTGGAGTTCCAGGCGACGATTCGGAGGTAGGCGACGAATAAAATTGAGGAGGCCGTTCTCAAAGCTTCCAACAAGAAGGCCTTGGTCAACATCTACAACTGCAGGAGTTCATGTTCCAGCAATAACTTTTAAAGCAGATCCCACAAACCCAGCTGAAGACACATTGATCCATCCAACGACAACAACTACTCCTCACACTTACTCCGGAACCCCATCTAGAGGCACATCAATCCATCTAACTAAGACACACACCGGTCGCATTTCCTCCAGAACCCCGTCTGGAGGCAGATTGATCCATTTAACGTCTACAACTACTCCTCACACTTACTCCAGAACCCCATCTAGAGGCACATCAATCCATCCAACTACGACAAACACTGCTCGCATTTACTCCAGAACCCCAACTGGAGGCAGATTGATCCATCCAACTTCTACAACTACTGCTCTCATTTATTTCACAAATCTGGCTGAAAGCACGTCAATCCATCAATCTATCCCAGTAACCCCTCACATTTACTCTCCAGTCCCTGGAAGCACGTTGGAATATCCGACTACTACTTTCACACGCCCCACAACCCTAGCCGAAGACGCGTCGCTCAATCCAAATACTTCCCCCATTTATTCCACAGTGCCGAGGGAATTATCAAATGCCATTAATGGGGAAAACACGGATGAAGAAACTAGTTCAGAAATCCCCAAAGTGGCGAACAGTTTCCCACAAGTCAAGGCGATGACAACCTCTAGTAGCCCCTCTACGTTTCACCCCATGAGCGCAACGTCAGGGCTTGAAAATGAAGACATTCCTTCTTTCGAGGAGGAAGAAGACGGAAGCATCGCATCTGCCGAGGAGATGGATGAGTACTTGGTTCCCACGAGTGCAGATCCAACATCTCGACCTGGCGTCGAAATGGTTTCACTGACAACTGCTCGGCAGGAGTTCACAGGCACGCTTTCAACAGCTCCTCCAAAGGCCAGCAAAGAGATTCATCCAACAGAGATCGGCTTTACTTTGGATGTCTTCCGCTTACCTGAATCTCATCTAAGAGAGACTGATACGTTGGAAAGAACTAGTACAACTGAAGATATTACTTCTACAGAAGGATCTATAGTCACCTCCATCCCCCGAGTCCAAGACTACCCACTTTCACAACCAAATGAAAGCTTTAAAGAAGAAGAATCCGCCCACAACCGTTTATCCTTTACCTCAACACCAGAGGCACTTACAGAATCCATAATATCTGAGGAGACACAAAGTTCGCCATCGCCTATTCTTACTACTCAAACCAATGAGATTTACTTCTTACAACCGAACTCTGTTTCTAAGCAAGACCAAAGGGAAATAGTTCAGGAACCTTTGATTGCTCCTACAACTTCACTCAAAACAGTAATAATTCCCATTACAACCCAACTTATTAGAACAATGACACCATCTACAGCACCATCAACATTTGTTACTACTACTATAGGGACTTCAACTACTTCGACTACTACTCCAGCTCTAAAGCTAACACCCAGATATCCCTTGCCAGACAACAGAATCCCATTTTACTCTAGAAATTCTGGAACAAACTACATCGATTCCAAGCACAGCCAAAGGTTTCCTAGCACTAATCACAGGTTTCCGTATTATCACAGTAGAAATATTAGACCTAATATTTTCAGAACACCTTCGGTCACCACCTCACCTGTGGATTTAAACTCTCTCAACATCGTCAAATCATCAACAACGCCTAAAATATTAACATCAACCGGTCGGTCGGACAAATCGAGTCCCACAACTGCGTCAAGCACCACACAGCCAAACAACCAAATTCAGATCATTGAACCAGTGAACAGACAGTATTCTCGAGGACCGCAAACTCTTCCTGTCCTGCAAATGAGACCCAGGATCACTGCTGCCAAACTCCACACAGTCACTGTGAATGCTGGGACAGATGTGCAGTTACCATGTGATTCTGTTGGAGAGCCGAAACCCCTCTTGACCTGGACCAAAACCTCCACAGGTAGTTCACAGTATGACAAAATTACATGACAGGTAGTTAGTCTTGCAACATTTTTAGGAAATAGAGTACAATAGACAACATTTGAAGTGAATCAAAACTACTAGTGGATCAAGATTAACAATTCTTGTCTTAGGAGAACTTTTTTTGATCCACTTTAAAAGTTGACTACTATATAATTGCAATGCATACAGGAAATCAATTTGGAAATATATACATTTCACAATAGAAGAGAATGTGTTTTTTGCATATGGTTAATTTGCTACATATTACAGCACATATTTAATAAATATTCACTACCAGTCAAAGGTTTTTGAACAGTAAGATTTATAATGTTTTTTTTTAAATAAAGAAGTCTCTTCTGCATTTATTTGATACAATGTACAGCAAAAACAGTACAATTTTGAAATATTTGTACTATTTAATAATAATAATAATATAATAATAATAATAATAATAATATATTATTATTATTATTATTATTATTATTAATATAATTATTATTATTATATATAATTATATTATATTATTATAATAATATATAATAATAATATGTAGAAAAATAGTGGAGTATAATTTTTTTTTTTTTTCAGGTTTCTTTCATGAACAGAAAGTTTAGAAGAACAGCATTTCTTTTAAATGGAAATCTTTTGTAACATTATAAATGGCTTTGTCATCCCTTTTGATCAATTTAAAGCATCCTTGATAAATAAAAGTATTCATTTATTTTATTTTCTTCTATTAATTTAAAAGAAAAATAAAGAAAAATATACTGACCCCCAAGCTTTTAAATGGTATAGTGTGTACACTGCAAAAAATGCTTTTCTTACTTAGATTTTTTTTGTTGTTTCTAGCCAAAATATCTAAAAATTCTTAAATTAAGAAGGATTTTCTAGACAAGTAAAATAACGTTGTCTTGTTTTCAGAAAAAACTCATCAAAATTAAGTTGTTTTTTGGTTAAAACAAGCTAAATAATCTGCCAATGGGGTAAGCAAAATAATCTTCTAGCAGAAAACTAGATAATTTTGCTTACCCCATTGGCAGATTATTTTGCTTGTTTCAAGCAAAAACTCACTTTATTTTTAACTTCTTTTTTTCTGAAAACAAGACAATAATTTTTACTTGTCTAGAAAATCCTTCTTGATTTAAGAATCTTTAGATATTTTGTCTGGAAACCAGAAAAAGCATTTTTGCAGTGTAATGTTACGAAAGCTTTTTATTTCAGATAAATGTTGATCTTTAGATCTTTCTATTCATTAAAGGATCCTGAAATCTTGTACTCAACTGTTTTAAATAAATTAATGAAATAATAATAATAATAATAATAATAATAATAATAATAATAATAATAATGTTTCTTGAATAGCAAATCAGTATATTAGAATGATTTCTGAAGGATCATGTGACACTGAGACTGGAGTAATGATGATGAAAATTTAGCTTTGATCACAGAAATAAATTACATTTTAAAATATATTCAGATAGAATGCAGTTATTTAAAATAGCAAATATATTTCACAATATTACTGCTTTTGCTGTATTTTGGATCAAATGAATGCATAAATGGTGAGCAGAAGAGACTTAAAAAACATAAAACACATTAAAAAACATTTAAAAATCTTATATATAATTTATTTTAGTTTGAATTTGACACTTTTTCATATTTATTTTCAGCCGCTCTCTTTCTGTCTGTACTACTTGTCATACACCATATACACTACTTGGCATACAACATATAAACAAATATATAAAAATATAATATTAAAATTATATTATATGTTATTATATTAAGTACATTTTATTACAGTGACTTGCAAAATCTTGGTTTAAACTAACAATATTATTACAACTACAAATTCATAGCATATACACTTCCGCTCAGAAGATTTTTTATGTTTTTTTAAGGAGACTTCTGCTCATCAAGGCTGCGTTTATTTGATTTAAAAAACACAGAAAAAACTGTAATATTGTGAAAGGTTAATGCAATTTAAAATAGTGGTTTTCTGTTTTAATATGCTTTAAAATATAATTTATTCCTGTGATGCAAAGCTGAATTTTCAGCATCATTACTCCAGTCTTCAGTGTCACATGATCCTTCAGAAATCAGAGTTTTTTTTGGAACCTGTGATACTTTTTTTCAGGATTCTTAATAAAAAGTTAAAAAGAACAGCAATTATTCGAAATAGAAACGTTTATTTAGAAATTTAACACATCCTTGCAAAATAAAAGTTTGGATTTCATTCAAAGACAGAAAGAAAGAAAACATTTACTGACCCCAAACTTTGAACAAGGTGTTTCTTGTTAGAAAAGTTTTCTATTTTAAATAAATGCTGTTCTTTTTAATGTTTTATTCATCAAAGAATCTTAAAAAAGTTTTTTTTTTTTTTTTTTTTTTTTTTTTTTTTTTTTTTTAAAGATTAAGCAGCAGAGCAGTTTCCAACATTGATAATAAAATTAATAAATCAGTATATTGATTTTATTCACATACTTTTAAAAATAAAGGTGCATTGAAAGGTTCTTTGCAGCGATGCCATAGAAAAACCATTTTTGGTTCCACAAAGAACTATTCAGTCAAAGGTTCTTTAACCCTTTCATGCATGAATTATGAAAAACATTATTCTTGGATCTTGGATTAATTAGGTCATCAACAGTGTTGGGGGTAACGCATTACAAGTAACGCAAGTTACATAATAATATTACTTTTTTTCAAGTATTTAGTAAAGTAACGCATTACTTTTTAATTTCCAAGAAAATATCTGAGTGAGTTTTTCAAAAAAAGTAACGGCAGTTACTTTTTGTTTCCTTTATGCATTTAATCCCATTTTTTTAACCAATGACTTTGCAGCTGACCTTTGATCCAATTCAACTGTACACTGCAGAAATACTGTTCTTACTTAGATTTTTTTGTCGTGTTTTCAGCCAAAATATCAAAAAATTCTTAAATCAAGAAGGATTTTCTAGACAAGTAAATAATTATTTTCTTGTTTTCAGAAAAAAAAACAAGTCAAAATTAAGTGTGTTTTTTAAAAAGTAACTAAGTAACATAATATTTTTTGGGGGGAGTAACGCAATATTGTAACGCATGACTTTCCATAAAAAGTAATTAAGTAACGTAATTATTATTTTTTTAGGGAGTAACGCAATATTGTAATGCATTACTTTCCATAAAAAGTAACTAAGTAATGTAATTATTATTTTTTTTAGGGAGTAACGCAATATTGTAACACATTGCTTTCCATAAAAAGTAACTAAGTTATGTAATTATTATTTTTTTAGGGAGTAATGCAATATTGTAACACATTACTTTCCATAAAAATGTAACTAAGTAACATAATATTTTTGGGGGGGGGAGTAACGCAATATTGTAATGCATTACTTTCCATAAAAAGTAACTAAGTAATGTAATTATTATTTTTTTTAGGGAGTAACACAATATTGTAATGCATTACTTTCCATAAAAAGTAACTAAGTAATGTAATTATTATTTTTTGGGGGGGGAGTAACGCAATATTGTAATGCATTACTTCCCATAAAAAGTAACTAAGTAACATAATTATTTTTTTTAGGGAGTAAAGCAATATTGTAACACATTACTTTCAATAAAAGGTAACTAAGTAATGTAATTTTTTTTAGGGAGTAACGCAATATTGTAACGCATTACTTTCCATAAAAAGTAACTAAGTAATGTAATTATTATTTTTTTTAGGGAGTAACGCTATATTGTAACACATTGCTTTCCATAAAAAGTAACTAAGTAATGTAATTATTATTTTTTTAGGGAGTAATGCAATATTGTAACACATTACTTTCCATAAAAATGTAACTAAGTAACATAATATTTTTGGGGGGGGGAGTAACGCAATATTGTAATGCATTACTTTCCATAAAAAGTAACTAAGTAATGTAATTATTATTTTTTTTAGGGAGTAACACAATATTGTAACACATTGCTTTCCATAAAAAGTAACTAAGTTATGTAATTATTATTTTTTTAGGGAGTAATGCAATATTGTAACACATTACTTTCCATAAAAATGTAACTAAGTAACATAATATTTTTTGGGGGGGGGAGTAACGCAATATTGTAATGCATTACTTTCCATAAAAAGTAACTAAGTAACATAATTATTTTTTTTTAGGGAGTAAAGCAATATTGTAACACATTACTTTCAATAAAAGGTAACTAAGTAATGTAATTTTTTTTAGGGAGTAACGCAATATTGTAACGCATTACTTTCCATAAAAAGTAACTAAGTAATGTAATTATTATTTTTTTTAGGGAGTAACGCAATATTGTAATGCATTACTTTCCATAAAAAGTAACTAAGTAACATAATTATTTTTTTTAGGGAGTAAAGCAATATTGTAACACATTACTTTCAATAAAAGGTAACTAAGTAATGTAATTTTTTTTAGGGAGTAACGCAATATTGTAACGCATTACTTTCCATAAAAAGTAACTAAGTAATGTAATTATTATTTTTTTTAGGGAGTAAAGCAATATTGTAACGCATTACTTTCCATAAAAAGTAACTAAGTAACATAATTATTTTTTTTAGGGAGTAAAGCAATATTGTAACACATTACTTTCAATAAAAGGTAACTAAGTAATGTAATTTTTTTTAGGGAGTAACGCAATATTGTAACGCATTACTTTCCATAAAAAGTAACTAAGTAATGTAATTATTATTTTTTTTAGGGAGTAAAGCAATATTGTAACGCATTACTTTCCATAAAAAGTAACTAAGTAATGTAATTATTATTTTTTTTAGGGAGTAACGCTATATTGTAACACATTGCTTTCCATAAAAAGTAACTAAGTTATGTAATTATTATTTTTTTAGGGAGTAATGCAATATTGTAACACATTACTTTCCATAAAAATGTAACTAAGTAACATAATATTTTTGGGGGGGGGAGTAACGCAATATTGTAATGCATTACTTTCCATAAAAAGTAACTAAGTAATGTAATTATTATTTTTTTTAGGGAGTAACACAATATTGTAACGCATGACTTTCCATAAAAAGTAATTAAGTAATGTAATTATTATTTTTTTTAGGGAGTAACACAATATTGTAACGCATGACTTTCCATAAAAAGTAATTAAGTAATGTAATTATTATTTTTTTTAGGGAGTAACGCTGTATTGTAACACATTGCTTTCCATAAAAAGTAACTAAGTAATGTAATTATTATTTTTTTTTAGGGAGTAACACAATATTGTAATGCATTACTTCCTATAAAAAGTAACTAAGTAACATAATTATTTTTTTTTAGGGAGTAAAGCAATATTGTAACGCATTACTTTCAATAAAAGGTAACTAAGTAATGTAATTTTTTTTAGGGAGTAACGCAATATTGTAACGCATTACTTTCCATAAAAGGTAACTAAGTACCGTAATTAATTAATTTTTTAGGGAGTAACACAAAAATTGCATCATTGTAACACATTACTTTCCATAAAATGTAACTAAGTAACATAATACATTTTTTAGGGAGTAGCGCAATATTGTAATGCATTACTTTTAAAAGTAACTTTCCCCAACACTGGACATCAAGCAATGAATATTTGGAATAAAAGATGGAAGCTACTGTTAAAAATATTGTTGTCAATCTACTGACACTGCCATCAAGTGGTTTGGAGAATATAACTATGATAAATGAACACTAAATGGAGTTAAATTAACTGGCCACCTATGTGGACACCATGCATGAAAGGCTTAAAGAACCATCTCTATTCTTCTTTCTTTGTATGTTATGTGTCTGATATCATATATCATATCGTTCTCTATATTTAATGTTTTACAGGAGCCGTCATGTCCGCAAATTCCAGAATCCAGCGGTTTGAGGTCCAGTCCAATGGCACTTTAGTCATCCACGACGTCCAGCTTCAAGACCGAGGGCAATATCTATGCATCGCTCGCAATCTACACGGCGTTGATAAGATGTTGGTGACCCTAGTGGTGTTAGCCAACGCACCTAAGATGATGCTTCCACGTCATAAAGACACAACGGTGTATTTAGGAAACGACGCGCTCTTGGAATGCCAAGCGCAAGGTCTTCCAAACCCAAACATCAGCTGGGTGCTTCCAGATCGATCGGTGGTGCGAGCCGATGGTAACGGCGAACAGAAAGTCGTGCTTTTCACCAATGGGACACTTCTAGTGAAAAACACCAATTACCTGGACAAGGGCGTCTATAAATGCGTGGCGAGCAACGCCGCTGGAGCTGACATGCTTTCCGTGAGGCTTCAGATTTTAGCTTTGCCTCCTACAATCCAAGAGCAGCTTTGGGAGAATTACACCATCTCCGATGGACAGTCGGCGTTTATGCATTGCACCGCTAAAGGAGCACCTGGTCCCACCATCCGATGGGTCACGTTTACCGGCGCGCAGCTTCGCCCCTCGCAATTCATCAATGGCAATTTATTCGTTTTCCCCAATGGGACGCTCTTTATTCGTAATCCTACAGAGAAGGATTGTGGGAATTATGAATGCGTGGCTGTGAATTCGGTGGGTGTTGCTAAAAGGACTGTGAATCTCCAGATGAAGAGGAGCTCCACTACTGCCAAAATCATGTCCACTTCTGCACACAGTACTGATGTCCATTACGGAGGACAGTTGAGTCTTAACTGTTCGGCCACTGGAAGTCCCAACCCCAGGATCATCTGGAGGACGCCATCGAAAAAGCTGGTCGATGCTTATTACAGGTAATAGTTAAGTCAGTTTTAAAAAAGTGACACATGTTCGTAGAGGACAGAAATGTCCATGTCAGATCAGTTTGAAGCTTGGGAGTACAAGGCCCTTCTTTATTCCGATTATTTTTGAAGTTAAAAAAAGTTGTACGAAATATAAACCAAAATGTTATAGAGGTTTAAGTTTATGAATCATATTTTATAAAACATTTTGAACTCAAAAAAATAATTGAAAATCAAAGCTATGGATCTAAACAATTTGTGTTCCAAATTTGAGATTGATATCTCAAAAAATGAGCTTTTTGTAAGATTTTTTTTCGTTTTTGTTGTTGTTGAATGGAAGCCTGTTAGTTTTAATGGGTTTCAATGAGGACATTTTTGTCCTTAACCCTTGTGCATCAATTTAAAAAAGTTACACACATGCTTATAGAGGACAAAAATGTCCATGTCATATAAATTAGAAGCTTGGGACTACAAGGCCCTTCTTTATTCAGATTATTGTTGAAGTTTAAAAAAATCATAGAAAATCAAAGCTGTGGATCTAAACAAGTTGTGTTCCAAATTTGAGGTTGATATCTTAAAAAATGAGCTTTTAGTAAGATTTTTTGTTTTTTGAATAAAAGCCTATTCGTTTTAATGGGTTTCAATGAGGACATTTTTGTCCTTAACCCTTGTGCATCAATTTAAAAAAGTTACACACATGCTCATAGAGGACAAAAATGTCCATGTCATATAAATTTTGAAGCTTGGGAGTACAGACCCAACTCAACTTAACTTTTAAAGAAGACCCTTCTTTATTCCGATTATTGTTGAAGTTAAAAAAGTTGTACGAAATATAAACCAAAATGTTATAGAGGTTTAAGTTTATGAATAATATTTTATAAAACATTTTGAACTCAAAAAAATAATTGAAAATCAAAGCTATGGATCTAAACAATTTGTGTTCCAAATTTGAGATTGATATCTCAAAAAATGAGCTTTTTGTAAGGTTTTTTTTCGTTTTTGTTGTTGTTGAATGGAAGCCTGTTAGTTTTAATGGGTTTCAATGAGGACATTTTTGTCCTTAACCCTTGTGCATCAATTTAAAAAAGTTACACACATGCTCATAGAGGACAAAAATGTCCATGTCATATAAATTAAAAGCTTGGGACTACAAGGCCCTTCTTTATTCAGATTATTGTTGAAGTTAAAAAAAATCATAGAAAATCAAAGCTGTGGATCTAAACAAGTTGTGTTCCAAATTTGAGGTTGATATCTTAAAAAATGAGCTTTTAGTAAGATTTTTTGTTTTTTGAATAAAAGCCTATTCGTTTTAATGGGTTTCAATGAGGACATTTTTGTCCTTAACCCTTGTGCAGCAATTTAAAAAAGTTACCCATAGGTTCATAGAGGACAAAAATGTCCATTAAAAAAGGAACATTTTAAAAAAATAAATAAATAAATAAACCACAGAGGTCTAAGTTTATTAATATATATTTTATAAAACACAAAAATGTCACTCAAACAGAAAAATTAATAGAAAATTAAAGCTATGAATCTGAACAAGTTGTGTTCTAAATTTGAGGTTGATATCTTAAAAAAATAAGCTTTTAGTAAGATTTTTTTGTTGTTGTTGAATGGAAGCCTATTAGTTTTAATGGGTTTCAGTGAGGACATTTTTGTCCTTAACCCTTGTGCATCAATTTAAAAAAGTTACACACATGCTCATAGAGGACAAAAATGTCCATGTCATATAAATTTTGAAGCTTGGGAGTACAGACCCAACTCAACTTAACTTTTAAAGAAGACCCTTCTTTATTCCGATTATTGTTGAAGTTAAAAAAGTTGTACGAAATATAAACCAAAACGTTATAGAGGTTTAAGTTTATGAATAATATTTTATAAAACATTTTGAACTCAAAAAAATAATTGAAAATCAAAGCTATGGATCTAAACAATTTATGTTCCAAATTTGAGATTGATATCTCAAAAAATGAGCTTTTTGTAAGATTTTTTTTCGTTTTTGTTGTTGTTGAATGGAAGCCTGTTAGTTTTAATGGGTTTCAATGAGGACATTTTTGTCCTTAACCCTTGTGCAGAAATTTAAAAAAGTTACCCATAGGTTCATAGAGGACAAAAATGTCCATTAAAAAAGGAACATTTTAAAAAAATAAATAAATAAATAAACCACAGAGGTCTAAGTTTATTAATATATATTTTATAAAACACAAAAATGTCACTCAAACAGAAAAATTAATAGAAAATTAAAGCTATGAATCTGAACAAGTTGTGTTCTAAATTTGAGGTTGATATCTTAAAAAAATAAGCTTTTAGTAAGATTTTTTTGTTGTTGTTGAATGGAAGCCTATTAGTTTTAATGGGTTTCTGTGAGGACATTTTTGTCCTTAACCCTTGTGCATCAATTTAAAAAAGTTACACACATGCTCATAGAGGACAAAAATGTCCATGTCATATAAATTTTGAAGCTTGGGAGTACAGACCCAACTCAACTTAACTTTTAAAGAAGACCCTTCTTTATTCCGATTATTGTTGAAGTTAAAAAAGTTGTACGAAATATAAACCAAAATGTTATAGAGGTTTAAGTTTATGAATAATATTTTATGAAACATTTTGAACTCAAAAAATCATAGAAAATCAAAGCTATGGATCTAAAGTTGTGTTCTAAATTTGAGGTTGATATCTTAAAAAATAAGCTTTTAGTAAGATTTGTTGTTGTTGTTGTTGTTGAATGGAAGCCTATTAGTTTTAATGGGTTTCAATGTGCATCAATGTAATAAAAGTTACCCATAGGTTCACAGAGGACAAAAATGTCCATAAAAAAGTTAAATTTGTAAAGACTTTACAAATTACAAATAAGTTATATAGGTTTAAGTTTATGAATGTATGTTTTATAAAACATTTTGAACTCAATAATTGATAGAAAATGAAAGCTATGGATCTAAACAAGTTGTGTTCTAAATTTGAGGTTGATATCTTAAAAAAGAAGCTTTTATTAAGATTTTTTTGTTTTTGTTGTTGTTGAATGGAAGCCTGTTAGTTTTAATGGGATTCAATGAGGACATTTTTGTCCTTAACCCTTGTGCATCAATTTAAAAAAGTTACACACATGCTCATAGAGGTAAAAAATGTCCATGTTATATAAATTAGAAGCTTGGGACTACTTTATTCAGATTATTTTTGAAGTTAAAAAAAGTTGTACGGAATATAAACCAAAACGTTATAGAGGTTTAAGTTTATGAATAATATTTTATAAAACATTTTGAACTCAAACAATCATAGAAAATCAAAGCTATGGATCTAAACAAGTTGTGTTCCACATTTGAGGTTGATATCTTAAAAAATAAGCTTTTAGTAAGATTTTTTGTTGTTGTTGAATTGAAGCCTATTAGTTTTCAATGTGCATCATTTTAAAAAAAGTTACCCATAGGTTCATAGAGGACAAAAATGTCCATTAAAGTACAAAAAAAAAATATTTAAACCAAAAGTTATAGAGGTTTAAGTTTATGAATATATATTTTATAAAACATACAAATGTCACTCAAACTGAAAAATTAATAGAAAATCAAAACTGTGGATCTAAACAAGTTGTGTTCCAAATTTGAGGTTGATATCTTAAAAAATAAGTTTTAGGAAGATTTGTTGTTGTTGTTGTTGTTGAATGGAAGCCTATTCGTTTTAATGGGTTTCAATGAGGACATTTTTGTCCTTAACCCTTGTGCATCAATTTAAAAAAGTTACCCATAGGTTCATAGAGGACAAAAATGTCCATTAAAAAAGTTACATGTAAAAAAAAATAAACCAAATGTTATAGAGGTCTAAGTTTATGAATATATATTTTGTAAAACACAAAAATGTCACTCAAACTGAAAAATTATTAGAAAATCAAAACTATGGACAAAACATGTCCATTAAAAAAAGTTAAAGTTGTAAAATATTTAAACCAAAAAAGTTATAGAGGTTTAAGTTTACAAAAAAGTATATTTTCTAAAACATTTTGAACTCAATAATTGATAGAAAATGAAAGATATGAATCTAGACAAGTTGTGTTCCAAATTTGAGGTTGATGCCTCAAAAAATGAGCTTTTAGTAAGATTGTTTTGTTGTTGTTGTTGAATGTAAGCCTATTAGTTTTCAATGTGCATCATTTAAAAAAAAGTTACCCATAGGTTCATAGAGGACAAAAATGTCCATTAAAAAAGTTAAAGTTGTAAAAAATGTAAACCAAAAAAGTTATAGAGGTTTAAGTTTATGAATGTATGTTTTATAAAACATAAAAATGTCGCTCAAACTGAAAAATTAATAGAAAATCAAAGCTGTGGATCTAAACAAGTTGTGTTCCAAATTTGAGGTTGATATCTTAAAAAATAAGCTTTTAGTAATATTTTTTGTTGTTGTTGTTGAATGGAAGCCTGTTAGTTTTAATGGGTTTCAATGTGCATCAATGTAATAAAAGTTACCCATAGGTTCACAGAGGACAAAAATGTCCATTAAAAAAATTTAATTTGTAAAGAATTTAAACCAAAAAAGTTATAGAGGTTTAAGTTTATGAATGTATGTTTTATAAAACATACAAATGTCGCTCAAACTGAAAAAATAATAGAAAATCAAAGCTATGAATCTAAAAAAGTTGTGTTCTAAATTTGAGGTTGATATCTTAAAAAAATAAGCTTTTAGTAAGATTTTTTGTTGTTGTTGAATTGAAGCCTATTAGTTTTCAATGTGCATCATTTTAAAAAAAGTTACCCATAGGTTCATAGAGGACAAAAATGTCCATTAAAGTACAAAAAAAAAATATTTAAACCAAAAGTTATAGAGGTTTAAGTTTATGAATATATATTTTATAAAACATACAAATGTCACTCAAACTGAAAAATTAATAGAAAATCAAAACTGTGGATCTAAACAAGTTGTGTTCCAAATTTGAGGTTGATATCTTAAAAAATAAGTTTTAGGAAGATTTGTTGTTGTTGTTGTTGTTGAATGGAAGCCTATTCGTTTTAATGGGTTTCAATGAGGACATTTTTGTCCTTAACCCTTGTGCATCAATTTAAAAAAGTTACCCATAGGTTCATAGAGGACAAAAATGTCCATTAAAAAAGTTACATGTAAAAAAAAATAAACCAAATGTTATAGAGGTCTAAGTTTATGAATATATATTTTGTAAAACACAAAAATGTCACTCAAACTGAAAAATTATTAGAAAATCAAAACTATGGACAAAACATGTCCATTAAAAAAAGTTAAAGTTGTAAAATATTTAAACCAAAAAAGTTATAGAGGTTTAAGTTTACAAAAAAGTATATTTTCTAAAACATTTTGAACTCAATAATTGATAGAAAATGAAAGATATGAATCTAGACAAGTTGTGTTCCAAATTTGAGGTTGATGCCTCAAAAAATGAGCTTTTAGTAAGATTGTTTTGTTGTTGTTGTTGAATGTAAGCCTATTAGTTTTCAATGTGCATCATTTAAAAAAAAGTTACCCATAGGTTCATAGAGGACAAAAATGTCCATTAAAAAAGTTAAAGTTGTAAAAAATGTAAACCAAAAAAGTTATAGAGGTTTAAGTTTATGAATGTATGTTTTATAAAACATAAAAATGTCGCTCAAACTGAAAAATTAATAGAAAATCAAAGCTGTGGATCTAAACAAGTTGTGTTCCAAATTTGAGGTTGATATCTTAAAAAATAAGCTTTTAGTAATATTTTTTGTTGTTGTTGTTGAATGGAAGCCTGTTAGTTTTAATGGGTTTCAATGTGCATCAATGTAATAAAAGTTACCCATAGGTTCACAGAGGACAAAAATGTCCATTAAAAAAATTTAATTTGTAAAGAATTTAAACCAAAAAAGTTATAGAGGTTTAAGTTTATGAATGTATGTTTTATAAAACATACAAATGTCGCTCAAACTGAAAAAATAATAGAAAATCAAAGCTATGAATCTAAAAAAGTTGTGTTCTAAATTTGAGGTTGATATCTTAAAAAAATAAGCTTTTAGTAAGATTTTTTGTTGTTGTTGTTGAATTGAAGCCTATTAGTTTTCAATGTGCATCATTTTAAAAAAAGTTACCCATAGGTTCATAGAGGACAAAAATGTCCATTAAAGTACAAAAAAAAAAAATATTTAAACCAAAAGTTATAGAGGTTTAAGTTTATTAATATATATTTTATAAAACATACAAATGTCACTCAAACTGAAAAATTAATAGAAAATCAAAACTGTGGATCTAAACAAGTTGTGTTCCAAATTTGAGGTTGATATCTTAAAAAAATAAGTTTTAGTAAGATTTTTTGTTGTTGTTGTTGTTGTTGTTGAATGGAAGCCTGTTAGTTTTAATGGGTTTCAATGTGCATCAATGTAATAAAAGTTACCCATAGGTTCATAGAGGACAAAAATGTCCATTAAAAAAGTTACATTTGTAAAGAATTTAAACCAAAAAAGTTATAGAGGTTTAAGTTTATGAATGTATGTTTTATAAAACATACAAATGTCACTCGAACTGAAAAATTAATAGAAAATCAAAGCTATGGATCTAAACAAGTTGTGTTCTAAATTTGAGGTTGATATCTTAAAAAAATAAGTTTTAGTAAGATTTTTTGTTGTTGTTGTTGTTGCCTATTAGTTTTAATGGGTTTCAATGAGGACATTTTTGTCCTTAACCCTTGTGCAGCAATTTTAAAAAGTTACCCATAGGTTCATAGAGGACAAAAATGTCCATTAAAAAAGTTACATGTAAAAAAAAATAAACCAAATGTTATAGAGGTCTAAGTTTATGAATATATATTTTGTAAAACACAAAAATGTCACTCAAACTGAAAAATTATTAGAAAATCAAAACTATGGACAAAACATGTCCATTAAAAAAAGTTAAAGTTGTAAAATATTTAAACCAAAAAAGTTATAGAGGTTTAAGTTTACAAAAAAGTATATTTTCTAAAACATTTTGAACTCAATAATTGATAGAAAATGAAAGATATGAATCTAGACAAGTTGTGTTCCAAATTTGAGGTTGATGCCTCAAAAAATGAGCTTTTAGTAAGATTGTTTTGTTGTTGTTGTTGAATGTAAGCCTATTAGTTTTCAATGTGCATCATTTAAAAAAAAGTTACCCATAGGTTCATAGAGGACAAAAATGTCCATTAAAAAAGTTAAAGTTGTAAAAAATGTAAACCAAAAAAGTTATAGAGGTTTAAGTTTATGAATGTATGTTTTATAAAACATAAAAATGTCGCTCAAACTGAAAAATTAATAGAAAATCAAAGCTGTGGATCTAAACAAGTTGTGTTCCAAATTTGAGATTGATATCTTAAAAAATAAGTTTTAGTAAGTTTTTTTTTGTTGTTGTTGAATGGAAGCCTTTTAGTTTTAATGGGTTTCAATGAGGACATTTTTGTCCTTAACCCTTGTGCATCAATTTAAAAAAGTTACCCATAGGTTCATAGAGGACAAAAATGTCCATTAAAAAAGGTACATTTAAAAAAAAAAATAAACCAAAAGTTATAGAGGTTTAAGTTTATGAATGTATATTTTATAAAACATTTTGAACTCAATAATTGATAGAAAATGAAAGCTATGAATCTAAGTTGTGTTCCAAATTTGAGGTTGATGCCTCAAAAAATGAGCTTTTAGTAAGATTTTGTTTGGGTGCAGTACCAAACTTTTCTCATTAGATTCCAGCAAAGCTGTCTCCAGTCAAAATATCAAAACATTCTTAAATCAAGAAGGATTTTCTAGACAAGTACAAGTTATTGTCTTGTTTTCAGAAACCCCAATGGGGTAAGCAAAATAATCTTGTTTTCTGTTTGAAATGAGATTATTTAGACTTTTTTTGTTTTGTTTTGTTTTCTGGAAACAAGACAATAATTTTTACTTCTTGATTTAAGAATTTTTAGATATTTTGGCTGGAAACAAGAGAGAAAGTAAGAAAAGCATTTTTTTGCATTGTACCTGCATAATTATCCAAATGACTCTATACTAGACTATAATATGCATAAGCACAAAACAGAACTAAAAAAAAAAAAAAAGCATTTGAGTAACTTGAAAAAACTGCACCATCTAGTAAAAATGGTAAACATTTTAATTTGGAAGCCTATTAACAAATATTGCATCATTTTATAGTTAAATGGCCTTGGGAAAGTGCCGTTTTAATGGGTTTCAACGAGGACATTTTTGTCCTTAATGTCCTGAGAGGAACTTTAGATTTATTGAAAGAAAATGGTAAAATATTAAAATTCCAATAAAAATACACACCTGTGCCAAAATGTTTGCAGTTGGCATTAACACAGGCAAAATGGAAAAAAAATGAAAACCAAAAAACTGAAAAAGACTCAATTGTCCATAAGGTCGCACAAAGGGTCAATTGCAGGGGTTGTTTAATGATGAATCAGGTTCAGCATGTGTGTTTAGGAACTTAGATGTTAATGTTTGAGAGACTTATTTCAGTCTTCATTGTGTTCTGACGCAATCTAATGCTGAATAATGAAAACTGAATGATTGAAAATGGAAGAAAAAACACCACACACGGATTTTACTGTCTCTGGCCTTGAAATTCTTTTAATTATCTCCATATATTGGTTACAGAGAATGATTAAACAAATAGCAAAACAACACGAAGTGTAATTAATTACAGATGGCGGGCAAATCAGAAGAAAATAAATGCTTACAGAAGGCAGGCAAAAAGAACATTAATCAGATGCAGTGTGGCGAAAATGGACCTAGTTCTGAATTAATAACTTTCACATTTTCAAAAGTTGTTGTAAAAAACACTGTCACACAGACTTGATTAGTATTCTTATGTAAATTTGTGGTTTTGGCACTTACGCTTAGGTAAAATGTCATATGTTGCTACTAAAACATAAACCCTTTCATATCTGTGCAACTTTAGATATGTTCTGATGTGTAAATGGGCCAGTTATTTGTTTATATTTGGGGTTTCTGACACTATAAATTAAGGATTTCAGAATGAGTCGTTTTTGTTTAGGTAAAATTTTGATTTCTTAATATTATCTTGATATGAACTTTATATCTTTATCTTTGGAATAACTTTAAATAAGTTAATCCAAATTTAGTTCTATAATTTGTGACCCTGGACCACAAAACCAAGTCATAAGTGTATTTTTTAATTTATTTATTTATTATTATTATTATTATTATTAGCAAATTGAGATTTATATACAAATTAAGACAGTTAATAAGCTTTCAATTAATGAATGGTTTGTTATGACAGGACAATATTTGTCTGAAATACAACTATTTGAAAAACTAGAATCTGAGGGTGCAAAAAAAACTAAATATTGAGAAAATCACCTTTAAAGTTGTCCAAATTAAGTTTTTAGCAATGCATATTACTAATCCAAAATTACGTTTTGATATATTTACTGTAGTAAATTTACAAAATATATTCATGGAACATGACCTTTACATAAAAAAGCAATAATTTTCACCCACACTATGTATTTTGGCTATTGCTACAAATATACCAGGGTCCCATTTGTAGGAAAAAAAAATGGATTTTAACTCTTTTAGTGTTTTTAAGAAAAAGTTGCAAGCATTTTTGATCATTTTCACAAAAAAAGTCATACCCCCAAAATATTTTGTTATATGAATATCTGAAACAAAACAAACAAAAAAAAAAAAACAGAGACCTTTCTTTTAAACAAAACAATTTATTCTAGCTAGTTTTATTCTAGCTTCATGCATTCTGTTTTTATCAACACTATAAAATGCCATTTTGATCAAAAAGCTAAGAAATTAGCATTTCTGTAGAAGTCTACATACGGATGAGATTCGGATCGATGATCAAAATACAGATATCCAAAAGCCGCGTTTCCATCACCCTTCATATTGCGCAAATTGAAATAACAAATTTACAAAAACTCCCATATATTGCAAAAATATTTTACACTCTCGGTTTTTCAGGCAATTTGAAAAAGGAATGTATCGCAAAACTGCAATGAAAATAGTTTTTTTTTTTTTTTTTCACATTTGCATGCAGTGTTGGGGAAAGTTACTTTTAAAAGTAATGCATTACAATATAGCGTTACTCCCTAAAAAAGTAATTAATTATGTTAGTTACTTTATATATATATATATATATATATATATATATATATATATATATATATATATATATATATATATATATCATTTTTTATATACATATAAATATACATATATTATATGATAATTATATAAAGTATATGTAATTTCTTTTTAAAAAAGCAAGTTCTATTTTCTGGCTTTCACACCAAAAAGTGTGTGGAATAGTGAATAGTTCACATCTGTACAGTAGAACACAGCAAAAGAAGGTTTGACACTCTTCAGTAATGAAAAAAAAAAAAAAAACTATTAAGCACAAATGTTAGTTTATTTAAAGTAATTTTTGCATATTACTATGGTTGAACTGGATCATCAAAGTCAGTAGCAAAGACACTGGTTAAAAAAATGGCATTAAATACAGAAAGTTTTATCATTTTTGTTACTTAACACATTGTTTGCATCGTATTCTGAGTTTGCATTTCACTGTTTTAATTCATTTTGATGAATATTTAATATGTTTTCTGAGTGAGATGAAATAATTTTACACAATGCCTTACACAACACTGTAAAAAACAATTTGTTGAGTCAACTTAAAAAAAATCTGTTACCTGGCTGCCTTAATATTTTAAGTTCAGTCAACTCGGAAACAGTTTAGTCAACTTGAAATGTTACGTTTTACTAAGTGACAGCTGATATATTTGAATTGATTTTTGCTAACTCATAAATCCAAGTTGTCACTTAGTACAACTTAACATTTCAACTTGAATAAACTTATTTGAGTTGACTGAACTTAATTTTTTTTTAAAAAGGCAGCGGTGTAACAAATAATTTTAAGTTGACTCAATAAATTGTGTTTTTAGTTTTTTTTTCAGTGCAACAAAATAAATATATTTTTACTTTTTTGAAAAAGTAATGCGTTACTTTACTAGTTACGTGAAAAAATCTACGTAATCTACGTTACTTGTAATGCGTTACCCCCAACACTGTTTATCACAGTTGTCAGAATGTAACGCCTCTTTTTATCGCTTGTTTCAGCTTTGACCGCAGAATGAAAGTGTTCAACAACGGCACGCTCTCCATCGCATCAGTGACCGAGAAGGATGGCGGCGACTACCTCTGCGTGGCCAGAAACAAAATGGGCGACGACTACGTTCTTCTTAAAGTCAACGTGATGACCAAAGCGGCTAAAATCGACCACAAGGCACTGAGCGATCACAAGGTGTCATATGGAGGAGAGCTGAAGGTGGACTGCATCGCTTCTGGTCTTCCCAACCCAGAGATCACATGGAGTCTTCCAGACGGCACCATGGTAAACAGCATCCCTCATATTGACAATAACGCACTCCGTACGAAGAGATACGTGATGTTTAATAACGGCACGCTGTATTTAAACGAAGTCGGAATGAAGGAGGAAGGCGACTACACGTGCTACGCCGAGAATCAGATTGGGAAGGATGAAATGAAGGTTCATATCAAGGTGGTGGCGGATGCACCGGTTATCCGGAATAGCGTTTATAGCGTCGTCAAAGTGCCTTTGGGGGAAACGGTTGTTCTCAACTGCAGCGCCAAAGGAGAACCGACTCCCACCATCACATGGACATCTCCGGCTCACCGCGCCATAGTGCCAATTTCTGACAAGTACCAAATCGCCAACGATGGCACTTTGCACATTTACAAAATCCAGAGGTTCGATGTCGGGAATTACACGTGCGCAGCCAGGAACGTTGCGGGAATCGACAAGAAAGTTGTCCACGTTCAAGTCCTTGTGTCAGTGCCGGTCATCAACGGATTTGAGAGTCCTGGGATCATCCGTAAAACTGTCGTGAAGGATCAGCGCGTGCTTTTAGACTGTAGAGCAAACGGAAACCCGCTCCCGAGGATCATGTGGGTGTTTCCCAACAACATCGTGCTTCCGGCGCCGTACTACGGCTCACGGATTACGGTCCATCGCAATGGTACGTTGGACATTCACTCGGTGCGGATGAGCGATTCCGTCGCGCTTCTTTGCGTCGCACGCAATGAGGGAGGAGAAGCCAAACTCCAAATTCAACTCGAGGTGACTGAAGGCGTTGAAAAGCCACAGTTGAGAAATCCACCAACAGAGTCCGTCCAACTCACCAGTGGGATATTATTTCTAAACTGTTCCGTAGAAGGAAAACCAACGCCGGAGATCACTTGGATTCTCCCTAACGGGACGTCGCTGCTTAGAGGAACTAGTATTTTCCGTTTCCATCATCGACTTGATGGGACTTTGGTTATTAGAGACCCATCAGTTTCAGAAGTTGGGCGCTATCGCTGTGTTGGACGCAACAGCGCCGGATACGTTGAACGAACAGTGACATTGAACGGACAGTCCAACAGAAAACCAGAAATCACCAATAAGTACACCTCGCTCGTCAGCATCATAAACGGCGAGAATCTGCATCTAAACTGTTTGTCCGGAGGTCATCCGTTGCCCAAACTTACCTGGACTTTACCGAACGGAGTCGTCCTGACGAGGCCGCAGACGACCGCACGCTATTCGGTCTTAAACAACGGCACTCTTACTGTCCAAAGGACATCTGTGTATGACAGGGGACTGTACCTCTGCCAAACTACTAATGAACATGGATCATCCAGCCTGTCGGTTTCGGTGATAGTGATCGCGTATCCGCCTCGTATAACCAAAGGACCCGCTCCGGTGACCTATGCCCGTCCAGGTGTTGCCGTTCAGTTAAACTGCATGCCTCTGGCTACACCTAAAGCCGAGGTGGTTTGGGAAATGCCTGACGGTCTTCAACTGAAGGTCGGCGTCCAGCCACGACTTTATGGAAACAAGTATCTGCATCCGCAAGGCTCGCTGGTCATTCAGAACCCTTCTGGCAGAGACAATGGCGTCTATAAGTGCACCGCCAAAAATGTGGTTGGTAGTGATAGCAGGTCAACTTACGTGTATGTGTTTTAATGCAAAGACGAACTGTGTTAGTCTGTTTGGAAGAGGTCTTTTGGAAACACAGTGGACACTTTCTACTGACTCTTGTAAATGAGTGTGATACACTATATTGTCAAAGAAGATTTGCGTTAGTCTGTTCTTAAGAAAATACATCACTGAGGACTTTTGGAAACACAGTGGACTCTTGTACTCTTGTAAATATGAAAGTGTGATGCACTATATTACCAAAAGTATTTGGTCACCCCCTTCTAATGAACAGGTTTGGCTACTTTAGTCATTTCCATGAGTACTAATCTTCATGTTTAAGCATACAATGATGTTCTAGGGAATTGTGTCCTAATTTTATAGCAAAAGTTTGGACAGGACCCTTTTTGTTCTGCATGACAATGCCTCTGTGTACAAGGAAAGGTTCAAAGAGAAATGTATGATTCAGTCAGTGTGGAAGAACTTGGCTGGTCTGCATAAGCCAAGTTCTTAAATGCAAACCTTGAGCCAAAAAGTCACGCCAAACACCAATGACTTGTGCATATGGGTACAGTCATTTTGGACACCTCCAAAACTGAAGCAACAGAGATGGAATTTTTTTTAAATGCATGAATCATGCTTCCATCTTTGTTGCTACAGTTTTGGAAGTGCCTTTTTATTCAAAAGAAGGGGTGTCGGCGCCGGTAGCCTAGTGGGCAGTGCGCCGACATACAGTGCTGTTGCACTTTGGGCGTCGCGAGTTCGAGTCCCGGCTCGCAGACCTTTCCCGATCCCATCCCCTCTCTCTCTCCCGCTTCACTTCCTGTCAGTTTGATCTGTCCTATCCAATTAAAGGCAAAAATGCCAAAAATAAATCTTTAAAAAAAAGAAGGGGTGTCCCAATACTTTTGTCCATATAGTGTATGTTTGGTGTTGACTTTTTGGCTCAAGGTCTCAAATGTTCTTTAAAGTCACACCGGAGGTGTTCATCTGGGATTAGAACTTTGCACCAACAAAGTCCGTCCAACTCACCAATGGAATATTATTTCTAAACTGTTCTGTAGAAGGAAAACCAATGCTGGAGATCACTTGGATTCTCCCTAACGGGACGTTGCTGCTTAGGGGAACTAGTATTTTCCGTTTCCATCCTCGACTTGATGGGACGTTGGTTATTAGAGACTCCTCGGTTTCAGAAGTTGGGTGCTATCGCTGCGTTGGATAAGTTGAATGAACAGTGACATTGAATGGACAGTCCAACGGAAAACCAGAAATCACCAATAACTACACCTCACTCATCAGCATCATAAACGGCGAGAATCTGCATCTAAACTGTTTGTCCGGAGGTCATCCATTGGCCAAACTTACCTGGACTTTACCAAACAGAGTCATCCTGACCAGGCCACAGACGACCGCACGCTATTCGGTCTTAAACAACGGCACGCTTACTGTCCAAAGGACATCTGTGTATGACAGGGGACTGTACCTCTGCCAAACTACTAATGAACATGGATCATCCAGCCTGTCGGTTTCTGTGATAGTGATCGCGTATCCGCCCCGTATAACCAAAGGACCCGCTCCAGTGACCTATGCCCGTCCAGGTGTGGCCGTTCAGTTAAACTGCATGCCTCTGGCTACGCCTAAAGCCGAGGTGGTTTGGGAAATGCCTGACGGTCTTCAACTGAAGGTCTATAAGTGCACCGCCAAAAACATGGTCGGTAGCGATAGCAGGTCAACTTACTTGTATGTGTTTTAATGCAAAGACGAACTGCATTAGTCTGTTTGGAAGAGGTCTTTTAGAAGTGGACACTTTCTACTGACTCTTGTAAATGAGTGTGATACACTATATTGTCAAAAGTATCGGGGCACCCCCTTCTAATGAACAGGTTTGGCTACTTTAGTCATTTCCATGAGTACTAATCTTCATGTTTAAGCATACAATGGTGTTCTAGGGAATTGTGTCCTTCTAATTTTATAACAAAAGTTTGGACAATGCCTCTGTGTATAAGGAAAGGTTCAAAGAGAAATGTTTGATTCAGTCAGTGTGGAAGAACTTGACTGGTCTGCATAAGCCAAGTTCTTAATGCAGACCTTGAGCCAAAAAGTCAAACCAAACACCAATGACTTGTGCATATGGGTGCAGTCATTTTGGACACTTCCAAAACTTAAGCAACAGAGATGGAAATAAATTTTTTAAATCCATGAATCATGCTTCCATCTTTGTTGCTACAGTTTCGGAAGTGCCTTTTTCTGTTCTAAAGAAGGGGGTGTCCCAATACTTTTGTCTGTATAGTGTATGTACAAGTCATTGGTGTTTGGTCTGACTTTTTGGCTCAAGGTTTGCATTTAAATTCACACCAGAGATCTTCAGCTGGGATTAGCCAAGCTTTATGCAGACCAGTCGAGTTCTTCCACACTGACTGTATCAAACATTTCTCTATAAACCTTGCCTTATACACCAAGGCATTGTCAAGTTAGAATAAAAAAGGGTCCTGTCCAAACCTTAGGGAACACAATTCCTTAGAATATCATTATATCCTTAAACATTAAGATTAGTGCTCATGGAAATTACTAAAGTAGTCAAACCTGTTCATTAGAAGGGGGTATCCCAATACTTTTGGCAATTCAGTGTATTTTAATCCAAATGAAGCAGCTCTGGAGTATCAATAGACCAATTATTGGTTTGTAAACATTTGGTTGCAGAAAACCCAGGAGAGATAGCCTTTATGGCTAGAGAATTATACAGATATTGATTAGATGGCATTTTCAAAATGTTCTCCACTTATTACAAGAGATTGTCACCCTGTGATAAGCATTGCTATTTAATGAAACTGATGTTAGTGGGATAGTCTTTACAGGTCCGAAACAGGGCTAACGTTTTTCTGGTGGCAGAAAACTCACTATTTTTGAGTTAAATCGAGTTGTAAATTCTGAATTAGGAGATATAAATTTGCATTTGTAAGGAAAAAAATGTTTTATGTCTGAATTGTGACAAAAAAAAAAATTTATAGTAATAGGTTTAGATAATATTTCATGCTGTAACTGTAGGGCTAATACAATGCGTCCTTATGAACAGCATGCAAAAAACAATTTGTTGAGTCAACTTAAAATTCATTATTATTATTTTTTTTTTCCTGGCTGCCTTAAAATTTTAAGTTCAGTCAACTCAAAAAACATTGCCAACTTGAAATGTTACGATTTACTAAGTGACAACTTAGAGTTAATTCAACATAAATTTTTATGACAGCCAAGTTACAAACACAGCTGTTAAGTTTAACAAACCATTTTTTTAGTTTTATCAACTTGAATATCTTAGTTGTCATTTACTACAACTTAACATTGAACTTGAATAAACTTGAGTTGACTGAACTTAAAAATTTAAAGTATCAGGGTAATTATTTTAAGTTGACTCAACAAATTGTTTTTTTTTTTTTTGTTTTGTTTTGTTTTTTACAGTGTGTTAATATTATGTAGACCTATTGTTTAAATCAAATTTATGCTTATTAGAGTAATCATAGCAGATTTCATCCATAGTATGTTTATCTAAACGTCTGCATTTAGCTTCGAAATGGTGTCTTTGGCGACAGTATTCTATAAAAATGATTTGCATTCTGATTTTGACATCAAAAGGCACAAAAATATTTTCGTTTCTCTTTTTCCATGGATTTTACCCATTTACCGCCACTTGTTACCAGTGTTTTTCTGCAACCACGCAGCTGCAAGTGACATAACTGTGACGTCTGTACGTTAATGGATATTCATTAATGCTCTTGGGAAGCAAACTAATAATCAGACCCACATAGAACTGTCTGAAAAATTCACTAAATTTGAAATGCCTGTTTATTTAAAATTGCCTGTTTATATTGTGCTTTTAGTTATCAACAAACATCAGCTCCGTTGAACACATTTTACCATCATTAAATGAACTAGTAATGCTTTACACTTGGGTTTCATTTGCTAACTACATTAGTGAGCATCAGCTAAGATTATTATATGATTTTTTTTTTTTACTAGTTGATTTTATAATTTACTAATATATTGTTGAAATCAAAAGTTGTATTTGTTAATATTATTTAATAGACCTGGACTAACATGTTTCATTTGCATTGACTAATATTGACTAATGGGATATTTTTGTATATTCATTACCAATTCATTCATAGAATTCTGTCAATTTTACATGCATTCGTTTAGATATAATTATCTGCTAAAGTGTTAGTGATGGAAATGTCAGGGAAGAAATCCTACAAATGCAATGTCTTTCTTTTTCAAACAGTAAATATGTTAAAACTAATACTATTTACTCATGATTGGTTCATAACGGCTGTGTCTCAAAACCAGTGAAATGCTTCACTTTCTACTGACTACATGGGCATTTATATAGTGAAAAAATGTTTTGATTCATTAGAGGAATGTAAGCAATTAATCATAAAGCTGACAATATTCGTAGTGCACCCCTAGTAAACAAAAAAACAAAAAAAAAGATAGATTTAAAATGCATTTATTTTATACTAAGTATAGTTCAATTCTATGAACATATTCACTGACATATTAAACTTTTTTGTAGTACAATGCACAATTGTTAATATTAAGCCTAAAATGTGTTTTAATGTCACTTTTAATGAGGATTGTAAACTCTTTAAATAAAATCGGTCTTTAAATGCAATATTTAAAGTGCACCTAAAGTATACTTGCACTTTAGCACAATGAAATATACTTAAGTATATTTTTAGTTGGACTTCAGCACTATTTGCGCTCATTTAAAGTGCTTTAAGTACAAAATTAGTTGTTCCAATTTGGCAGACTTTAAATATACCAGTTTAGTATACTAAAAGTATAATTGTACTTTAACATATGTAAATGTACACTGTAAAAACAATTTGTTGAGTCAACTTAAAATAATTTGTTACCTGGCTACTCTAAAATTAAAATTAAGTCAAATTTTTACATTTTTTGTTTAGTTAACTTGAGTATCTAAGTTGTCGCTTAGTACAACTTAACATTTCAACTTGAATAAACTTATTTGAGTTAACTAAACTTAAAATTTTAAGGCAGCACAACAAATTATTTTAAGTTGACTCAACAAATGAACAAATGTATTTGTAGTATACTTGGCATCAAATATGTGTATTTTAAATAAATGTTAGTATATATATTTTACTAGGGGCAATGCCAGGTTTATTTAAAAGTTGGATAACGTCAGTCTAATATGGTCAATGTGCAGAATAATATTTTGGTGCATTCTTATGGAAAATATTGGTGCTTTTCATTATTGAAAGTATTTTCTAATGGTTCCCTCAGCTTGGGCTGGTTAAACAGTCTTTGCATCTGAGCACACAATGCTTTTATCAGGTTTTGAGACACAGCTACTAACATCTACGGTTGGCTCACATGAAAATATAGTGGAGATATTGTATTGAATTAAATCAGGGATTCCTTCCAATACGCATTATTGTTAAGCTTTTTTTTTTTCTTTTGCCACATTAACAGTGATGTTGGTCATGTGACTTATATTCACCTCAACACTGTGCCAAAAGCTGATTTAATACATGAATATGGTTCACACAAAACAAAAAAATCTGTATTTGGATCCGTTTATGCTTTTTCTGTATATCATCTTTCATATATATTAATAAATTATTTGTCTATTTGTTTAAAAACGTAATAATATCATAACTGAATTGTATTATTTATAAACACAGTAAAGATCTTAGTATTTGATTGGCTTAATGTTTAATGAACACTGATTTCATGCTTATTTAGTAACTTTTAAGTATTTTTATATGATTGTTGACAGAAATTATTGCTAATTTTTATGTGACACATAATAATATACTAGTATGTCAACTACTTTAAATGTAGTAGCATATATAAAGCACAAAAAATGGCTTTCAAGATTGGGATAAGTTTGTTTGCTCATCAGATTTGTAGAAATGTGTCCATTCCATCACTGTTTCAACAAAGGGTCCTCTGGGGTGAATGGGTGCCGTCAGAATGAGAGTCCAAACAGCTGATAAAAACATCACAATACTCCACAAGTAATCCACACCACTCCAGTCCATCAGTTAACATCTTGAGAAGACAAAATATGAAATAAATCAACTTTAAGATGTTTTTAACTTGAATGTGAGTCCATAATCCATAATAAGGCTTCCTCTAGTCAAAAAGTCCATCTCCTGTTATCTTTCACATCAAAATCCAGCCACATATTTGTTTATAGCTGTTTTGGCTTGTAAACGGTGCAGATTTCTTTCCTGACATCAGCTGTTTGGACTCTCATTCTGACGGCACCCATTCATTTCCATTGGTGAGACACTGATGGAATGACGCATTTCTACAAATCTGATTAAGAAATAAACTCATCTACATCTTGGATGGCCTGAGGGTTAGCACATTTTAGCTAATTTTAATTTTTAGTGAACTGTTCCTTTAATATTAATGTGCAGCTGGTATTATTCATGTGAAAGAAAAGAAAAAGCCAAAGTGTCTGAAGTTCATCGTGTCTGATGAAAAGATTTGAGGTAAGATTCATTGCAAGTTTGTGATGATTAGGTCAAAAACGGTCAGTACTATCAGATTAGGCAGATATACAAAACACTGAAATTTTCTTCAAATAACATCAAGTTTTCTTCATGCAGCTGCATTATTTAGTCACTTTATGTATCTGTTGTCTTCTTTGGCTCATGTTTTGCAGCTCCAGCCAAACTAAGAAAAGGCGTATATGAAATTGACTTCAGTCGCTAGAATCACTGAATCACTGCTCCTCTGAGAGTCTGTTATGATGTTTGCAGATAGAATATTAGAAGATAACTAGATCAAAAAAAAAAGCTTGCCAAGACAAACTTTGAGTTGGCTTGAGAAAGCCGGACCAGAAAGTTTAAAAAGTGTAAAATTTTTGAAGTTTTTTTTTTAAGTAGTTTTAAAAGCTTAATGTTTGGTAGATCGGTCACATTTCTAGCATGACTAGCATGTTATTAGCATGCTGCTAACATGATTAATGAGTAACTAGCATGTTGATAGCATGATTAGCAAGTTCCTAGCATGTTGCTAGCATGACTAACATGTTGCAAGCATGTTGTTAATATGATTGTCAAGTTGCTAGCACGACTCTAGCATGATTAACATTCTACTGGCATGTTGTTAGCATGATTAGCAAGTTGCTAGTATGGTTAGCAAGTTGTTAGCATGTTTCTTACAATTAACAAGTTGCTAGCATGTTTCTAGCATGATTTTAACATGATTAGCATGTCACTAACATGTTATTAGCATGTTGCTAATGTGATTAACGAGTTACTAGCATGTCGGTAGCATGATTAGGAAGTTACTAATCTTTTACTAACATGACTAACGTGTTGCAAGCGTGTTGTTAATGATTAGCAAGTTGTTAGCACGACTCTAGCATGATTAGCATTCTACTAGCATGTTGTTAGCATTATTAGCATGTTGTTAACGTGTTGTTAGCATGATTAGCATGTCACTAGCATGTTGTTAGCATTATTAGCATGTTGTTAATGTGATTAACGAGGTACTAGCATGTTGGTAACGTGATTAGCAAGTTACTAGCATTTTGCTAGCATGAGTAACATTGCAAGCATGTTGTTAATATGATTAGCAAGTTGCTAGCACGACTCTAGCATGATTAGCATTCTACTAGCATGTTGTTAGCATGATTAGCATGTTGCTAGTATGGTTAACAAGTTGCTAGCATGTTTCTGGCATGATTTTAACATGATTAGCATGTTACTGGCATGATTCTACTATGATTAGCATGTTTCTAGCATCATTAGCAAGTTGCTGACATGTTTCAGAGAGGGTTCGTGAATCATTTGATTTACATCAGAACTTTGGAGCAGGTTTGCAAATAATTTGATTTAGGCCTAGATCAGAACATTGCAAATCATTTGATTTACATCGGGACTCGGAAAGGGTTCCGAATCATTTGAATTAGGCCTAGATCGGACCTTCATGAATCATTTGATTAGGAGCTTTGCGAATCGTGAATCATTTGATTTAGATCAGGACTCTGAGAAGGTTTGCGAATCATTTGATTTAGGCCAAGATCGTAACTTTGCGAATCATTTGATTTAGATCTGGACTCTGAGAAAGTTCACAAATCATTTGATTTAGGCCTACTTCACGAATCGTGAATCATTTGATTTAGATTGGGACTCAAATAGGGTTCGTGATTTATTTGATTTAGGAACTTTGCGAATCACAAATCATTTGATTTACATCGGGACTCGGAAAGGGTTCCAAATCATTTGATTCAGGCCAAGATCGGATCTTCGCGACTCACAAATCATTTGATTTAGATCTGGACTCTGAGAAAGTTCACAAATCATTTGATTTAGGCCTACTTTGCGAATCGTGAATCATTTGATTTAGATCAGGACTCTGAGAAGGTTTGCGAATCATTTGATTTAGGAACTTTGCGAATCGCAAATCATTTGATTTAGATTGGGACTCGGATAGTATTCGCAAATAATTTGATTCACACTGGAACCTCAGAGTGGTTTCGTGATTCATTTTGCAAATTTAACGACTCGCTCTCCGAGTCCTGATCTGAAATGATGGGTTACGAATCATTAGTCAGATCTGGACTTTGGAGCATGGATCATGAATCATGTGACTAAATTCGCTAATATTTTTTGACTTATTTTTTTTAATTGAACAGTAGGAAACATAAAATCATTAAGGCAGTACAGTTATAAAAACAAACAAAGAAAAAGAAAGTATACACATACAAATAGCCGAACTGTAGCCTAATTTAGCAGTTTTACTACAAATACATGTGCTTTGCTTTATTTTGGCCATTTAGTTTTATTTTTTGTTATCTATTTATCTTTTAAAATGTTGAAAGATATTGTTTGATAAGTGTTTGAAAATCTTGAAAATAAAAAAAACAGTGCTTAAAGTCCTTGAAAGTCATTTTATAGTATCTGTACGAATTGTGTAAATAAAATCAAATGGATGCAAACAGTTAATGAGCTATAACATGATTTACAGAGTGCAGAAATCTTGTTTCCTTTATATATGACTGAAAAATATGCATCACATTAAGTTTATGTCAAAGCTGTGCAATTCAAATGCATGGGAATTTTATATGCAATTCAAATCCATAAATCTTAAATTTAGGACTGAATACTGCAGGCGATGAATTATCTTTAAATTCGTTGTTATTTTAAAACATTGCATATATATATATATATATATATATATAGTGCACACTAAAATAATGCAATATACATTAAATAACACAAAACTAATACTAATATGCATTGCTAAAAACAAAAAATAAAAAAACAAAACTATCTGTGGTTAACAGATTTTTGATGCACCATTTTAGTTTTCTGCAAAAATATTACAAGCATGAATTATGTATTTCATTAATTCTGTGTTATTTCCAGATGTCTTCACAATTAAGGCCAAACTGAGAAAGGATGAGAAGGTAATAACTGGCAGAACCTTGACTTTTATAGTCAGTCTCTCTGTAGGGACTCGACTCCTCCTCGCTCTTGACCCATTTCTCCTTCTCCATTCCCAGGGAGTGCATTTCTTTAATATTTAATGATTTATAAACCGATGCTTGAGCACAAACTTGAAATTTCACTGATGACAAGTCAGGTTTATTACAGACTGTTATAACTTGTTTATATGGTTATTTCAGTTCCAAAACAATTGCACGATTTTTATATCTCTTTATAATAAGTCAAAGAAACGAGATCACACCTTGCACAGGTTCATGTCTAAACCAGCCTAAAGAGTTGTGATGGTGTGGCAATCCTGGATTTATGATTTCTAAGGTCAAAAAGTGAGAGCCCAAGTGGAAAAGCAGCTGTTTCAGAGTCCCACGTTTTAAATTTATGTTCCTCCCTTTTAAAATCCTGCCCTAAAGTTTGCTACACATCTCTGAAGTGTCATTTAGTCTCGTTAGTTTATTGGACGTCAGATGGTTTTCCACCTTCATCAGAACAGCTGCTCGAGCTTCAGTCGAGTCTTCAGGCTTCACTGGCTTTATTGCACTTTATTTTACATTATTTAGTTAAATTGCAAGTAATGCATAATAATACATGTGAGATACACTGACTTTATAAGCAAGTAACATAAGACAGACTTGTTTTCTAATAAATATATAAAAATTAACTGATTTTATGCTTGAATTGACCAAAACAATATCAGTAACAATTTATATATAATGCATTATAAAAATATTTTAATGCATTAATTTATGCACCTTATAATAATTGCAACCTCATTCATAATGCAGTGTTTCACATTTAAAAATAGAATGCATTAAAACACAACAAACAACCAACTTGGGTTTCAATTTGAAGACAAGATATAATGCATTATAATAAAACACCTTTAATAATGCATTATACATAAAGGCTTCAAGTAAAGTGTTACCAAAAATACTTTTCTTTTTTCTAACACCGTTGGCAGATTTTTTTAAAGATTTTTTTATATATATCATATATCATGATTTTTATATCATAAATGCACTTGATTGTGACAAGTTTCTTTAGAAAATAAGACTTATTGTGTTATTTTGCTTTTCAATAAATGTATCGCAATTTAAAATTGTCTAGATTTTATTGCTGGAAAAAAAAGTGCTGAGTAAATTTGTATTTATTTTTTATTGTTGTTTTTTTTTTTTTTTTTGTCATTAATAATTTTTTCTGTTTTAAATAATCATCGTTCAAGCAACAATCCTAACTAGATAAAGTATATATATACTTTATATATCTATACAAACTATAAGTTGGCTTGAGAAAGCCTGACCAGAAAGTTTGAAAGTGTTTGAAAAGTTTTAAAATGTTACAAATGTAACAGTTTTTCAGTCTGAAATGGTTTGAAGTTTAAAGTAGTTTTAAAAGCTTAACATTTGATAGATAGATAGATGGATAGATAGCAAAGTTACTAGCTTGTTGCCAACATGATTCTAGCATGATTAGCAAAGTTAGCTCAATAAGCTAATTACTAGCATGTTGCTTGCATGATTAGCAAATGACTAACATGTTGCTAGTGTGATTAGCAAGTCACTAGCATGTTGTTAGCATGTTACTACCATGTCTTTAGCATGGTTCTAGCATGATTATCAAGTTGTTAGAATGTTTTAGCATGATTACCAAATTACTAGCATGTTTTCTAACATGATTAGCATGCTACTACCATGCTTTTAGCATGAACAGCAAGTTGCTAACATGATTAGCAAGTTACTAGCACATTGCTATCATGTTTCTAGCAAGATTAGCAAATTACTGGCATGTTGTTAGCATGATTAGCATGTTACTACCATGTTTCTAGCATGATTAACAAGTTGTTAGCATGTTTCTAGCATGATTAGCAAGTTATGTTTCTAGCATGATTACCATGTTTCTAACATGATTACCAAGTTGTTACCATGTTTCTAGCATGATTAGCAAGTTACTAGCATGTTGTTAGCATGATTAGCATGTTACAACCATGTTTCTAGAATGATTAATAAGCTACTAGCACGTTGCTAGCATGGTTCTCTCACAATTAGCAAGTTCTTAGCCTGTTTCTAGCATGATTAGCAAGCTGTTAGCCTGTTTCTAGCATGATTAGCAAGTTGTTAGCATGTTTTTAGCGTGATTAGCAAGTTGTTAGCATGTTTCTAGCATGATTAGCAAAGTTAGCTCAATAAGCTAATTACTAGCATGTTGCTTGCATGATTAGCAAATGACTAACATGTTGCTAGTGTGATTAGCAAGTCACTAGCATGTTGTTAGCATGTTACTACCATGTCTTTAGCATGGTTCTAGCATGATTATCAAGTTGTTAGAATGTTTTAGCATGATTACCAAATTACTAGCATGTTTTCTAACATGATTAGCATGTTACTACCATGTTTTTAGCATGAACAGCAAGTTGCTAACATGATTAGCAAGTTACTAGCACATTGCTATCATGTTTCTAACAAGATTAGCAAATTACTGGCATGTTGTTAGCATGATTAGCATGTTACTACCATGTTTCTAGCATGATTAACAAGTTGTTAGCATGTTTCTAGCATGATTAGCAAGTTATCATGTTTCTAGCATGATTACCAAGTTGTTACCATGTTTCTAGCATGATTAGCAAGTTACTAGCATGTTGTTAGCATGATTAGCATGTTACAACCATGTTTCTAGAATGATTAATAAGCTACTAGCACGTTGCTAGCATGGTTCTATCACAATTAGCACAATTAGTTCTTAGCCTGTTTCTAGCATGATTAGCAAGCTGTTAGCATGTTTCTAGCATGATTAGCAAGTTGTTAGCATGTTTTAGCGTGATTAGCAAGTTGTTAGCATGTTTCTAGCGTGATTAGCAAGTTGTTAGCATGTTTTTAGCGTGATTAGCAAGTTGTTAACGTTTTTAAAGTGATTAGCAAGTTAAACGTAAAAAAAATATATTTAATTTAAAATGTATTTAAAAATGTTTAGATTTTATTGCTAGAAAAAAATGCTGAGTAATTTTTTGGTTGTTATTTTATTTATTTTCTTTATTCTTTTTTTGCCATTTACTATAGATTTTGTACGATGCAGATAAAGTAAAATCTAAAATTGCGAATAATAGCAAGTTGCTAGTATGATTAACAATATGTTGTTAGCATGATTCTAGCATGATTATCACGTTACTAGCACATTGCTATCATGTTTCTAACGTGATTAGCAAGTTACAAGCATGTTGTTCGCATGATTAACATGTTACTACCATGTTTCTAGAATGATTAGCAAGTTGCTAGCATGTTTCTAGCATGATTAGCAAGCTGGTAGCACGTTGCTAGCATTATTCTATCATAATCAGCAAGTTGCTAGCATTTTTCTAACATGATTAACATTCTGCTAGCATGATTAGCAACTTTCTAGCATGATTAACATAATTCTAGCATGATTAGCAAATTACTAAATCACTAGCATATTGCTAACACAATTCTAGCATGATTAGCATGTTACTACCATGTTTCTAGAATGATTAGCAAGTTGCTACCCTGTTTCTAGCATGATTAACAAGCTACAAGCACGTTGTTAGCATTATTCTATCATAATAAGCAAGTTACTAGCATGTTTCTAGCAAGTTGCTAGCATGATTAACATTATGTTTTTAACATGATTCTAGCATGATTATCACGTTACTAGCACATTGCTACCATGTTTCTAGAATGATTAGCAAGTTGCTAGCATGTTTCTAGCATGATTAGCAAGCTGGTAGCACGTTACTAGCATTATTCTATCATAATTAGCAAGTTGCTAGCATTTTTCTAACATAATTAACATTCTGCTAGCATGAGTAGCAACTTTCTAGCATGATTAGCATGATTCTAGCATGATTAACAATTAATATGTTGTTAGCATGATTAACATTCTGCTAGCATGATTAGCAACTTTATAGCCTGATGCTAACATGTTCCTAGCATGATTAGCACATTACTAAATCACTAGCATGTTGCTAACACGATTCTAGCATGTTTAGCATGTTTCTAGCATGATTAACATTTAATAACATGTTGTTAGCATGATTCAAGTTCAAGATAACAAGTTTAATATATATATATAATTTAAAATGCATTTAGAAATGTTTAGATTTTATTGATAGAAAAAAATGCTGAAAAAATGTATATTTTTTTACATTTACTGTAGTTTGTGAATGATGCAGATAAACTAAAATCTAAAATTGCAGATAACTTACAATTTGTCATTATTATTAGTCTTTATATGCTTCATTTTTTAATAGTTTTCATTTCTGACAGTGTGTCTTTAAGATTCAGCCTTGTTGACCTGCAAAGTTGAGTTTTGTTGAGCAGGTGCTTCTCCAAGTCTCCAGAGCTGGTGCAAAGTCTGATTTTCATGAAAAGCTTTTTTAGCAATCATTGCATCCAGCCATAACTGTCCTGACCAAAGCATTCGTGTGTCTGCTGAAGCTGAATGATCAAATGTTTCCTCGAATTGACGTTCAAACAGACTGTATGAGTTTATAACATCCATTCGCTTGATTTCATGCAGATGTTGCTGAAACGCACTTCAAAGATCTCCTGGTCAGCAGTAAAATGAAAGCTTGAGTCATTCAGAAAAATAAAAAATGCATGAAATAAATTGAGCGTTAATATAAAATTCTCTTACGATGGTCTGGGGATTCGTGGTTTTTCAGACAGATCAGAAGGTTAATGGTTTTGCAGAGTCTCACCCTGAGACTGAAAGAAGACACTCGTGAATGACGTTCTCATCAGTTCCCATCTGTGAGTGTTTGATGTGAGTTTGATTTATGTGGCTGAATAATGCAAAAACGGCTCATTTTTGACGCCCACAGATTCTTCCGCTATTGTTTGTCAAAAGTTCCAGAAAGATCTTATAATCTTCATCAAACTTGCAGACTTTCCCATGCAGCACTGAACTTTGTTGCTTTTGTAGTGTGTTCCCATGGATAACCAGCAAATCACATAAGACTTGACCAGATTTTTGGACTAACTAACCAAAAATAGCGAGTAAAATTTACGAGAAAATTCACAAAGTGCACTATACAGTATACATACTATACACAAGTTTTTTTTTTTTTTTTGAGACAATTAGCAGCTTATTACAGAAGTGACATCCTTTAATAAAGGGAAAGTATTAAAAAGTTATAGAAGTTTAAATTTACCGTAAAGAAAATGTATCGTTTTTCCTTTGTTTTATATAAAACAAATATTTTTTTAAAATAGTAAAAAAAAAAAAAAAAAAAACACTAAAAGATTTTGGAAGTACCAATTCAGTGATGATGCTATGTCCGATTTCAAAATGGTTTCACATGCTTTTCAAACTGCTATCGTGTTTTTAACATAATTAACAAGTTGCTAGCATGTTTCTAGCATGATTAGCAAGTTACTAGCACGTTGCTAGCATGTTTCTAGCATGATTAGCAAGTTACTAACATGTTTCTAGCATGATTAGCAAGTTACTAGCATGCTGCTAGTGTGTTTTTAACATGATTAGCAAGTTGGTGGCATATTGCTAGCATGGTTCTATTATAGTATGTTTCTAACATGATTAGCAAGTTGTTAGAATGTTTCTAGCATTATTAACAAGTTACTAGCATGCTGCTAGCATGTTTTAGCATGATTAACAAGTTACTAGCACATTGCTAGCATGTTTCTAGCATGATTAGTAAGTTACTAGCATGCTGCTAGTGTGTTTTAACATGATTAGCAAGGAAGTTAGTGGCATATTGCTAGCATGATTCTAGCATAGTATGTTTCTAATATCATTATGAAGTTACTAGCACATTGCTAGCATGTTTCTATCTTACTATGTTTCTAGCATGATTAGCAAGTTGTTAGAATGTTTCTAGCATTATTGGCAAGTTACTAGCATGCTGCTAGCATGTTTTAAAATGATTATCAAGTTACTAGCACGTTGCTAGTGATGTTTAACATGATTAGCAAGTTAGTAGCATATTGCTAGCATGGTTCTAGCATAGTATGTTTCTAACATCATTAGCAAGTTACTAGCATGCTGCTAGCGTGTTTTTAACATGATTAGCATGTTAGTAGCACATTGCTAGCATGTTTCTAGCATGTTGCTAGTGTGTTTTTAACATGATTAGCAAGTTAATAGCATATTGCTAGCATGGCTCTATCATAGTATGTTTCTAGCATGGTTAGCTAGTTACTAGCATATTGCTAGCATGGTTCTAGCATAGTATGTTTCTAACATCATTAGCAAGTTACTAGCATGTTGCTAGTGATGTTTAACATGATTAGCAAGTTAGCAGCATATTGCTAGCATGGTTCTAGCATAGTATGTTTCTAGCTTGATTAGCAAGTTACTAGCATGCTGCTACTGTGTTTTTAACATGATTAGCATGTTAGTAGCGCATTGCTAGCATGTTTCTAGCATGATTAGCAAGTTACTAGCACGTTGCTAGCATGTTTCTAGCATGATTAGCAAGTTACTAACATGTTTCTAGCATGATTAGCATGTTTCTAGCATGTTGCTAGTGTGTTTTTAACATGATTAGCAAGTTAATAGCATATTGCTAGCATGGCTCTATCATAGTATGTTTCTAGCATGGTTAGCTAGTTACTAGCATATTGCTAGCATGGTTCTAGCATAGTATGTTTCTAACATCATTAGCAAGTTACTAGCATGTTGCTAGTGATGTTTAACATGATTAACAAGTTAGCAGCATATTGCTAGCATGGTTCTAGCATAGTATGTTTCTAGCTTGATTAGCAAGTTACTAGCATGCTGCTACTGTGTTTTTAACATGATTAGCATGTTAGTAGCGCATTGCTAGCATGTTTCTAGCATGATTAGCAAGTTACTAGCATGTTTCTAGCATGATTGGCAAGTTACTAGAACGTTGCTAGCATGTCTCTAGCATGATTAGCAAGTTAGTTTGAATAGTAGACAGAAGGGCAGCTTGATTGAGTCTGAAGGGATTGTGGGAGTTTTGTCAGTGTGAGTTTGAATAGTCTTGGCTTATTTGAACATTCCCTCAATGGAAGTCTATGGGATTTTTCACAGTTTTAATCGTTATTTTTAGGAAAATCGTAAGTCCGACTTTTTTTTTCCTTCCAAAGAACATGGCTCAACAATACTACTTTTAGTTTGCTGATAACGGTGCAAACTGTTAGTTGTTAAAGAAGCTAGTTATTTAAGTAGTTAAGCCATTTCAAAGTACCTTTAACACAAGTTTTGACAGAGAGACTGAGAACTAAACAGCTGAAGCAATAAGACCACACCAAGAGCTTTACGATCCCTCAAACACATCAGCTGTAGCTGTGTATCATCTGTGTGTTTGTGTTTGTACCTACTTGACCATATTTTAGGGATAAATATATACCCAAAAAAAAAAAAAAACTATTTGAGTCAACTTAAAATAATTTGTTACCCTGCTGCCTTAAAAATTTAAGTTCAGTCAACTCAAAGTTCATTCAAGTTGAAATGTTAAGTTGTACTAAGTTGACTAAAACACAAAAAAAAGTTTGTTAAACTTAACAGCTGTTTGTTACTCAACTGCCTTAAAATATTAAGTTGAATCAACTCAAATAACTAAGTTGTCGCTTAGTAAACATAACATTTTAAGTTGCCTAAACTTTTTTTTTTGGAGTTGACTGAACTTAAAATTTTAAGGCAGCCAGGTAACAAATTATTTTAAGTTGATTCAACTAATTGTTTTTTTACAGTGCAGAACCATAATATATATATATATATATATATAATAAAAAAATGCAGAACCTCCCAAAAACTTATTTTGGTGACACCCTCATTTGTAAAATGGTGTAAAATAAATCAAATATATATATTTTTTGTACGTTTGTTTGTTTGTTTTTTATTATTATTATAAAAATGCAGCATAATTTCTGTCAGTGTTAGTGTGTTGTTTTGGATTAGATTATACACTGTAAAAGAAAACAACTTAAAAAAGTAAGTGTTTGGTCTGCCTTAAAATGTTAAGTTGAATGAACTCAAATATCCAAGTTGTCTCTTAGTAAAACATAATATTTTAAGTTGACTAAACTTTTTTCGAGGTGACTGAACTTAAAATTTTTTTACTATTTTAAGTTGACTCAACTAATTTTTTTTTACAGTGCAGAACCTGACAAAACTTCCCAAAAAACTTATTTTGGTGACACCCTCATTTGTAAAATGGTGTAAAATAAATTAAAAAATATATATATATATATTTTTTTTTATTATAAAAATGCAGAATGTTTTCTGTCAGTGTTAGTGTGTTGTTTTGGATTAGATTACACACTGTACAAAAAAAACAACTTAAAAATGTAAGTGTTCGTTCTGCCTTAAAACATTTTAAGTTGGCTGAACTTTTTTGAGTTGAATGAACTTAAAATTGTAAGGCAGCCAGATAACAAATTATTTTAAGTTGACACAACTAATTGTTTTTTTGTGTTTTTGTTTTTGTGCAGAACCGGACAAAACCTAAAAAAAAAAAAAAAAATAATATATATATATATATATATATATATATTTTTTTTTTTATTATTATTATTTTTTTATTATTATTATTATTATTATTATTATTATTATTATTATTATTATTATAATAATTATAAAAAATGCAGAACCTCCCAAAAACTTATTTTGGTGACACCTTCATTTGTAAAATAGTGTAAAAAATAAATAGTGTAAAATAAATCGAATATATGTTTTGTTTGTTTGTTTTTTATTATAAAAATGCAGAATGTTTTCTGTCAGTGTTAGTGTGTTGTTAGTAAGTGTTTGTTCTGCCTTAAAATGTTAAGTTGAATCAACTCAAATATCTAAGTTGTCACTTAGTAAAACATAACATTTTAAGTTGACTAAACTTTTTTCGAGTTGACTGAACTTAAAAAATATTACTATTTTAAGTTGACAGTGCAGAACCTGAGAAAACTTCCCAAAAAACTTATTTTGGTGACACCCTCATTTGTAAAATGGTGTAAAATAAATTAAAAAAAAATATATATATTTTTTATTATAAAAATGCAGAATGTTTTCTGTCAGTGTTAGTGTGTTGTTTTGCCTTAAAATGTTAAGTTGAATCAACTCAAATATCTAAGTTGTCTCTTAGTAAAAAATAACATTTTAAGTTGACTAAAATTTTTCGAGTTGACTGAACTTAAAAAATATTACTTCCCCAAAAAACTTATTTTGGTGACACCCTCATTTGTAAAATGGTGTAAAATAAATCAATGTTTTTTATTTTTTATTATTATTATAAAAAATGCAGAATGTGTTTTTTTGTTTTTTTTTTTGGATTAGATATTAGATATTGGACAAACATATAAGTTGTCACTTAGTAAAACATAACATTTTAAGTTGACCTAATTTCAAGGCAGCCAAGTAACAAATTACTTTAAGTTGACTCAACAAATTGTTTTTTTTTTACAGTGCAGAACCTGACAAAACCTCCCAAAAACTTAAATTAAAATGGTGTAAAATAAATTGAATATATGTTTTTTGTTTGTTTGTTTGTTTGTTTGTTTTATTATTATAAAAATGCAGAATGTTTTCTGTCAGCGTTAATGTGTTGTTTTGGATTAGATTATACACAAAAAAAACTTTAAAAAAAAGTTGTTTCAACTTAAAGTGTTTGTGCTGCCTAAAAATTTTAAGTTTAGTCAACTCAAATATCTATGTTTTCATGTAGTGCAACTTAACATTTCATGTTGACTAAACTTAAAATTTTAAGAGTTGCATGAAGAGCAACATTTCATTTTATTATTATTATTATTATTATTAATAAAATATGCATAATTCAGATGTCAAAATGCACAAATAAAACTATAAATAAAACTGGTTAATTAATTAAGTATCGTGTATATTTGTAGCAACAGCCAAAAATGGGTCAAAATGATATATATATATATTATTTTAATTTTTATTTTAATTTTTTTTTTATGCCAAAAATCATTAGGATATTCAATAAAAATCATGTTCCATGAAGATATTTTGTAGATTTCCTACCATAAATGTATCAAGACCTTTTTTTTAAATTAAAGATTAAAAAAAATGACAAAAATACACAAAAAAAATACTATAACTAAATTTTAATGAAAAAAAAAAATATTAAATAAATGCAGAAAATAGAAAATATTAAATAAAATCTCTAAAAAAAAAAAAATAAATAAAAAAAAGGACAGAAAATTTTAAACAAAAAATAATGACAAAAATACACAAAAATATTTAAACTTTAACTAAATTTAAAGTGAAAACATAAAATTACAATCTTATGCAGTTGAAATAAAAATGACGAATACACAAAACTACAACTAAATCAAAGTGAAGACAGAAAATTTTGTATTAAAATCTAATTTTAAAAAATGAAATCTAATGCAATCTAAATAAAAAATGACACAATAAGTTACTAACACTTTAACAATCTAAAAGGACAGAAAATATTAAATAAAATCCTAATTAAAAAAAAAAAAGATTAAAAAAGACAAAAAAAATACATTTAAAGTGTAAACAGAAAATATTAAATAAAATATCTAAAAAAAAGGACTGAAAATATTAAATTAAATCTTAATTTAAAATGAAAAAAAGATTTTTAAAAAATGACAAAAAAATACAACTTTAACTAAATTTAAAGTGAAGACAGAAAATATTAAATGAAATATCAGAAAAGGACAGCAAATATTAAATTAAATCCTAATTTAAAATAAAAAACATCTTACAAAAATACAAAAAATACTACAACTTTAACTAAATTTAAAGTGAAAACAGAAAATATTAAATAAAATATATAAAAAAGGACAGAAAATTTAAAATCTATTTTTTTTAAATGACAAAAATACACAAATACTAAAACTTTTACAGAATATAAAGTGATATCAGAAAATATTAAACAAAATATATAAAAAAGGACAGAATATTTAAAATAAAATAAAAATAAAAATGACAAAAATACACAAAAATACAAAAACTAAAATACTAAAATTTTAAGTTTACTCAACTCAAATATCTATGTTTTCATGTGGTGCAACTTAACATTTCATGTTGACTAAACTTAAAATTTTAAGAGTTGCATGAAGAGCAACATTTCATTTTATTATTATTATTATTATTATTATTATTAAAATATGCATAATGCAGATGTCAAAATGCAAAAATAAAACTATAAATAAAACTGGTTAATTAATTAAGTATCGTGTGTATATTTGTAGCAACAGCCAAAAATGGGTCAAAATGATACATTTTTCTTTTATGCCAAAAATCATTAGGATATTCAATACAAATCATGTTCCATGAAGACATTTTGTAGATTTCCTACCATAAATGTATTTTTTTATTTTTTAACTAATTTTTGATTAGTAATATGCATTGCTAAGAACTTCATATGGAAAACTTTAAAGGTGATTTTCTCAATATTTAGATTTTTTTGCAGATTTTTCAGCCAAATATAGTTCTATCCTAACAAACCATACATCAACTGAAAGCTTATTTATTCATGATGTGTAAATCTAAATGTCACAATAATTGACTCTTATGACTAGTTTGGTGGTCCATATTTGATTCAGCCATAAAGCAAAAGTTGCAAATTCATTAATTGTCAAACAAACTCAGTTGCATGCTTTCCTCTCGTCTTATAGAGTCAGTAATGAACATTAAGTGTCTTTAAGAGCCCAACTAAGCATGGCAAACATGGCAATGGCAATTTAATAATGAATCCTCAGCGGTCCTCATAAAAAAACATTATCAAAGAAAACTGAAAACAAAAGAACTTGCAATGGGTCCAAAAGTCTGTTTTGCATCTGTTAGAATTTAATGCAACATTTTTTTATCTTCACAGATTGTATGTTCAGCATCTAAATTAAAATGATGGCCTATTTGAGCATCTGTTCTGCATTAATATCAGCATCACATGACTGCTCTCCAGCGACAATCTAGAGCTTCAATGGAAGAATAAATGAGTGTCACATGATCACTGACTCTCATTACTCACATTGGTGACACTAGACCAAAAGCTGAATAAATAAACTTTACGTTGATGTATGGTTTGATAGGATAGGACAATATTTGGCTGAGATGCAATTATTTGAGAATCTAGAGTCTGAGGGTGCAAAAAAAATCTAAATATTGAGAAAAATTACAAAAAAAAAAATACTAAAACTTTAAGTAAATTTAAAGTGAAAAGTGAAAATGTTAAATAAAATCTCTCTCTAAAAAAAAGGACAGAAAATATTCAATTAAATCCTAATTTAAAATTACAAAAATACACAAAAAAATACTAAAACTTTAACTAAATTTAAAGTGAAAACAGAAAATATTAAATCAAATCTCCAAAAAAGAAAAGAAAATTTTAAATTAAATCCTAATTGAAAATGTTTAAAAAAAAAATTTAAAATGACAAAAATACACACAAAAAATACTAAAACTTCAACTAAATTTAAAGTGAGAACAGAAAATCTTAAATAAAATCTAAAAAAAGGACAGAAAATATTAAATGAAATCCTAATCTAAAATTCAAGATTTTAATAAAAATGTACAAAACTACACACACAAAAAAACCCTAAAACTTTAACTGAATTTAAAGTGAAAACAGAAAATATTAAATCAAATCTCCAAAAAAAGAAAAGAAAATATTAAATTAAATCCTAATTGAAAATGTTAAAAAAAAAAAAAAAGACAAAAATACACACAAAAAATACTAAAACTTCAACTAAATTTAAAGTGAGAACAGAAAATCTTAAATAAAATCTTAAAAAAGGACAGAAAATATTAAATGAAATCCTAATCTAAAATTCAATATTTTAATAAAAATGTACAAAACTACACAAAAAAATACTAAATCTTTAACTAAATTTAAAGTGAAAACAGAAAATATTAAATCAAATCTCTAAAAAAGGACAGAAAATATTCAATTAAATCCTAATTTAAATTTAAAAAAAATTACAAAAATACACACACCAAAAAAAAATACTAAAACTTTTAATTTAAATTAAAAACAGAAAATATTAAATAAAATCTCAAAAAAAAAAAAAGGACGGAAAATATTAAATTAAATCCTAATTCAAAATGAAAGACGTTAAAAAATTACAAAAATACACATAAACTAAAAGTTTAACTAAATTTAAAGTGAAAGTGAAAATATTAAATAAAATAACTCTAAAAAAGGACAGGAAAAAAAAAAATAAAAAAAATAATAATAATAATTATATATATATGTATATATATATATATATATATATATATATATATATATATATATATATATATAATATAACAAAAAATACTTATTATATAATAATTATAATTATACAAATGGTAAAATGCATTATGCATATTTGATTAATAATAATAATACAGAGAAATTGCAGAAAAAAGTGTTGTTCAATTGAGAATGAATTGCTGGAATAAAAAAGGAAAATCTGTGCAAACAATATCCAAAATGTGCAAATCTGCAAAAAAAATATTGATAAAATCGCCTTTAAAGTTGTTGCTAAGTTCTTAGCAATGCATATTACTAATCAAACATTACGTTTTGATATATTTACAGTAGGAAATGTGCAAAATATCTTCATGGAACATGATCTTTACTTAATATCCTAATGATTTTTGGCATAAAAAATGATCATACAATGCATTTTATGGGTCTTAAGACCATTTTGTGGTCCAGGGTCATATTTGTCTGGAGCACAATATGAACAATATTTTTATTTTCACATCACATCTTTGCAGTTTCATACTTTTTGTATTTACTATTGCCTTTTTTTGTGGTTTCAGACTTGAGTTGACCCTGCTGTACGTCTGACTCATGTTAAATCACTGCATATGGAGCATCTGGATGAAGGGAAGGTGATTTATTCTGTGTGGGACGAGAAGGAGACGTATCCTGAAGGCAGTGAGGTAACGCTTCACTCGCATCTGATAAGAAACCAGAGAAACGCACCGCTCTGACTGAAACAAACACAGTGGTGAAGTTCCTAGTTAATGAATTTTAACTAAACGTAAAAGTAGGACAGAAAATATTAAATTAAATCATAATTTAAAATAAAAAAGATACAAAAATTTAAAGTGAAAACAGAAAATATGAAGTAAAATCTCTAAAAAGGAACTATAATATTAAATTAAATACTAATTTAAAATAAAAATAAAAGATTTTTAAAAATTACAAAGAAATACTAAAACTTTAAATTTAAAGTGAAAAATGAAAATATTAAATAAAAGGACAGAAAATTAAATCCTAATTTAAAGTAAAATAGAGTAAAAGTAAAAAAAGTAAACACATTTTTTACAAAAATACACAAAAAATACTGTAACTAATTTAAAGTAAAAACAGAAAATATTAAATAAAATACAAAAAATACAGAAAATATTAAATTAAATCCTAATTTAAAATGAAAGATTTATTCGCTTTTTTTTCCTCTGAAAAAGAACTATAATATTAAATTAAATACTAATTTAAAATAAAGGATTTTTAAAAATTACAAAGAAATACTAAAACTTTAAATTTAAAAGTGAAAAATGAAAATATTAAATAAAAGGTCTAGAAAAGGACAGAAAATTAAATCCTAATTTAAAGTAAAAAAGATTTATTACTTTTACTTTTTTTTTACAAAAATACACAAAAAATACTGTAACTAATTTAAAGTAAAAACAGAAAATATTAAATAAAATCTCTAAAAAAAAGGACAGAGAATATTAAGTTAAATCCTAATTTAAAATTAAAGATTCAAAAAAAGACAAAAATACACTAAAAAATAATACAACTTTAACTAAATTTAAATGAAAACAGAAAATATAAATAAAATACAAAAAAATACAGAAAATATTAAATTAAATCCTAATTTAAAATTAAAGATTTATTAGCTTTTTTTTCTCTGAAAAAGAACTATAATATTAAATTAAATACTAATTTAAAACAAAAATAAAGGATTTTTAAAAATTACAAAGAAATACTAAAACTTTAACTAAATTTAAAGTGAAAAATGAAAATATTAAATAAAAGGTCTAAAAAAGGACAGAAAATTAAATCTTTTAAAAAGTAAAAATATATATATATATATTTTTTTTTTTACAAAAATACACAAAAAATACTGTAACTAATTTAAAGTAAAAACAGAAAATATTAAATAAAATCTCTAAAAAAAAAAAAGGACAGAGAATATTAAGTTAAATCCTAATTTAAAATTAAAGATTTAAAAAAGACAAAAATACACAAAAAAATAATACAACTTTAACTAAATTTAAATGAAAACAGAAAATATAAATAAAATACAAAAAATACAGAAAATATTAAATTAAATCCTAATTTAAAATTAAAGATTTATTAGCTTTTTTTTCTCTGAAAAAGAACTATAATATTAAATTAAATACTAATTTAAAACAAAAATAAAGGATTTTTAAAAATTACAAAGAAATACTAAAACTTTAACTAAATTTAAAGTGAAAAATGAAAATATTAAATAAAAGGTCTAAAAAAGGACAGAAAATTAAATCTTTTAAAAAGTAAAAATATATATATATATTTTTTTTTTTACAAAAATACACAAAAAATACTGTAACTAATTTAAAGTAAAAACAGAAAATATTAAATAAAATCTCTAAAAAAAAAAAGGACAGAGAATATTAAGTTAAATCCTAATTTAAAATTAAAGATTTAAAAAAGACAAAAATACACAAAAAAAATAATACAACTTTAACTAAATTTAAATGAAAACAGAAAATATAAATAAAATACAAAAAATACAGAAAATATTAAATTAAATCCTAATTTAAAATTAAAGATTTATTAGCTTTTTTTCTCTGAAAAAGAACTATAATATTAAATTAAATACTAATTTAAAACAAAAATAAAGGATTTTTAAAAATTGCAAAGAAATACTAAAACTTTAACTAAATTTAAAGTGAAAAATGAAAATATTAAATAAAAGGTCTAAAAAAGGACAGAAAATTAAATCTTTTAAAAAGTAAAAATATATATATATTTTTTTTTTTTACAAAAATACACAAAAAATACTGTAACTAATTTAAAGTAAAAACAGAAAATATTAAATAAAATCTCTAAAAAAGGACAGAGAATATTCAGTTAAATCCTAATTTAAAATTAAAGATTCAAAAAAGACAAAAATACACTAAAAAATAATACAACTTTAACTAAATAAATGAAAACAGAAAATATAAATAAAATACAAAAAATACAGAAAATATTAAATTAAATCCTAATTTAAAATTAAAGATTTATTAGCTTTTTTTTCTCTGAAAAAGAACTATAATATTAAATTAAATACTAATTTAAAACAAAAATAAAGGATTTTTAAAAATTACAAAGAAATACTAAAACTTTAACTAAATTTAAAGTGAAAAATGAAAATATTAAATAAAAGGTCTAAAAAAGGACAGAAAATTAAATGCTAATTTAAAGTAAAAAAGATTTTTTACTTTTACTTTTTTTTTTATTTTACAAAAATACACAAAAAAACTAACACTTGAAGTAAATTTGAATGAAAACAGAAAATTTTTAAATAAAATCAGAAAACAGAAAATATTAAATAAAATCTCTAAAAAAAAAAAATAAAAAAATATTAAATGAAATCATAATTTAAAATAAAAAAGATACAAAAAAACTAAAAGAAAAACTAAATTTAAAGTGAAAACGTAAATTATTAAATAAAATCTCTGAAAAAGGACTATAATATTAAATTAAATCCTAATTCAAAATTAAAGATTAAAAAACACACAAAAAATAGTAAAACTTTAACTAAATTTAAATGAAAACAGAAAATATTAAATGAAAAAAAAAAAAGAAGATATTAATAAAATCTCAAAAAAGTAAAATAAAAAAAATAAAATAAGATAAAATAATAATAATAAAATTAAAATAAAAAAGATTTAAAAAAAAAATACACAAAAAATACTATAACTAATTTAAAGTGAAAACAGAAAATATTAAATAAAATCTCTAAAAAAGGACAGACAATATTGAATTAAATCCTAATTTAAAATTAAAGATTTAAAAAAAAATAGTAAAATACTAAAACTTTAACTAAATTTAAATGAAAACAAAATATTAAGAAACTGAAAATATTAAATAAAATCTCTGAAAAAAAGGACAGAAAATATTACATGAAATCCTAATTTAAAATTAAAGATATTAAAAAATTACAAAAATACACACAAATATATATATATATAAAAAACCTTAGCTAAATTTAAATGAAAACATAAAAATGTAATAAAATATAAAAAAAAGGACAGAAAATATTAAATTAAATCCTAATTTAAAATGAAAGATTTAAAAAACACACAAAAAATACTAAAACTTTAAATTTAAAGTGAAAACAGAAAATATTAAATGAAAAAAAACCTGAAGATATTAATAAAATCTCAAAAAAGTAAAATAAAAAAAATAATAAGATGAAATAATAATAATAATAAAATTAAAATAAAAAAGATAAAAAAAAAAATACACAAAAAAATACTATAATTTAAAGTGAAAACAGAAAATATTAAAATCTCTAAAAAAGGACAGACAATATTGAATTAAATCCTAATTTAAAATTAAAGATTTAAAAAAAAAAAATAGTAAAATACTAAAACTTTAACTAAATTTAAATAAAAACAAAATATTAAAAAATGAAAATACTAAATAAAAGGTCTAAAAAAGGACAGAAAATTAAATATTTTAAAAAGTAAAAAAGATTTTTTTTTTTTTTTACAAAAATACACAAAAAAACTGTAACTGTAACTAATTTACAGTAAAAACAGAAAATATTAAATAAAATCTCTAAAAAAGGACAGAGAATATTCAGTTAAATCCTAATTTAAAATTAAAGATATTAAAAAATTACGAAAATACACACAAATATATATATATATATATATATATATATATATATATAAAACCTTAGCTAAATTTAAATGAAAACATAAAAATGTAATAAAATATCAAAAAAAAGGACAGAAAATATTAAATTAAATCCTAATTTAAAATGAAAGATTTAAAAAAACACACAAAAAATACTAAAACTTTAAATTTAAAGTGAAAACAGAAAATATTAAATGAAAAAAAACTGAAGATATTAATAAAATCTCAAAAAAGTAAAATAAAAAATAATAAGATAAAATAATAATAATAAAATTAAAATAAAAAAGATAAAAAAAAATAAAAATACAAAAATACACAAAAAAATACTATAATTTAAAGTGAAAACAGAAAATATTAAAATCTCTAAAAAGGACAGACAATATTGAATTAAATCCTAATTTAAAATTAAAGATTTAAAAAAAAAAATAGTAAAATACTAAAACTTTAACTAAATTTAAATAAAAACAAAATATTAAAAAATGAAAATACTAAATAAAAGGTCTAAAAAAGGACAGAAAATTAAATATTTTAAAAGGTAAAAAAGACTTTTTTTTTTTTTTTTACAAAAATACACAAAAAAATACTGTAACTAATTTACAGTAAAAACAGAAAATATTAAATAAAATCTCTAAAAAAGGACAGAGAATATTCAGTTAAATCCTAATTTAAAATTAAAGATTTAAAAAATAATTACAAAAATACACCAAAAACTAAAACGTTAACTAAATTTGAATGAAAACACAAAATATTAAATAAAATCTCTAATAAAAAAAGGTATAAAAAAGTGATAAAAGTCCAATAACACACACACAAACACAAAATAGTAAAAACGAACTAAATTTGAAGTGAATTTAGAAAATCCAAATTCAAATCTAATAAACAAACTATAGCATCTCAATGGCAGCACAATAAGACAGGTCCACCTGCAGCGTTAAATCAAACAGAAGAGGTTTAACTGGACAGTTCTGGTCTTGTTTTTTCGCTGTGCGGGTCACTCCTATCAGGTTTCTGTTAAACTCAGAGACAATTAGACACACATGCTTTTCATTTTCACATAAAAACAGCAGAGCTGCTCAGGATCTGCTTGCATTCAGTAGGATAAAATACAGCAGTGCAGTTAAAAACATCAGTGCGATTAGGTTTTATAATATTCAAAAGGCTCTTTTCTTGATTTTGCTTGATTTATTTCTTCCTGTAGTTTTGCTTTTGAGAGGCTTTAGAAATTTCCAGGAGCTGAAGTGCATCAAAGATGTTAGTTGATGTTTACATCGATCAGCTGCAGCTCTGAAGGCCTCATATATTTGCATGATTAATTGCGTTTTGTAGTTTTTGAACAAATCTGTCGGACTGAAGCTCATAACTCAAGCGTCGTCTTATTTAATCAAAGCCACCAGCAGATGCTTCCAATCATTGACTGATGTTCCTCGCCATACAGCTGCTTTTTTATCTCTGGAAACGCATCAAAATATAAATAATCTTAATTTACTTCTAAAACTTGACATTTATGAAGTTGTTGCCATTTATCATACATGAATATGTTTTTTTTTTGTCCATTTCTTGTTATTTCTCAGATTATGGTGGTTTTATTGGACTTTTTGTCTCAATTTCTTTTGGTTTTCATGTTAAAAAATATTGAAAATGAAATACAAATGTCTAAATAAAAATATAAGATGCAATAAAAGTCCAAAAATACACAAAAATAGTAAAACTAAATAAATAAAATAAAAATGACAAAAATGCACAAAACTAAATCTAAAATTTTGCTTTAAATATATATATATATATATATATATATATATATATATATATATATTTTTTTTTTTTAAATGAAATCTAATTCAAACTAAATAAAAATGACTAAATAAAAGATTTAAAAAATAACAAAAATACACAAAACTAAAACAAAATTTTTTTATTAAAATTTAATTTAAAAAAATGACATCTAATTGAGTCTAAATAAAAATGACAATATAGTTACTAAAGCTTTAACAAAATGTAAATGGAGGATAGAAAATATTTAATTAAATTAAAATTTAAAATAATAAAAAAATAAAAAAAATGACAAAAATGGACAAAAAAAAACTAAATTTAAAGTGAAAACAGAAATTCTGAAATAAAAATATTTAAATAAAAATATAAGAGGCAATAAAAGTCCAAAAATACACAAAAAATAGTAAAGTTAGCTAAATAAAATAAAAATGACAAAAATACACAAAACTAAAACAAAAATTTTGTATTAAAATTTAATTTAAGAAAATGACATCTAATTGTCTAAATAAAATGACAAAATACAGTTACTAAAGCTTTAACAAAATGTAAAAGGAGGATAGAAAATATTGAATTGAATCCAAATGTAAAATAATAAAAGATAAAAAATAAAAAAAAATAAAAAATACACAAAAAACTAAACAAAATTTCAAGTGAAAACAGAAAATATTAAAATAAAATTGTATTCAGTCAAAATAAAAATGACAAAATGACACAAAACTAAAACTAAAATTTTGTATTAAAATTAAATTAAAACATAAAAAAGCTCATAATTGAAGGTTTTGCTTCTTATTTAATCAAAGCCACCAGCAGATGCTTTCAATCATTGACTGATGTTCCTCGCCATACAGCTGCTTTTTTATCTCTAGAAACGCATCAAAATATAAATAATCGTAGTTTACTTCTTGAACTTGACATTTATTAAGTTGTTGCCATTTATCATACTTTTTTTGTACTTTTTTTTTATCAACATTTCTTCTTGTTTCTCAGATTATGGTGGTTTTATTGGACTTTTTGTCTCATTTTCTTTTGGTTTTCATGTTAAAAAATATTGAAAATGAAATACAAATCTCTAAATAAAAATATAAGATGCAATAAAAGTCCAAAAATACACAAAATTAGTAAAACTAAATAAATAAAATAAAAATGACAAAAATACACAAAACTAAAACAAAATTTTTTTATTAAAATTTAATTTAAAAAAATGACATCTAATTGAGTCTAAATAAAAATGACAATATAGTTACTAAAGCTTTAACAAAATGTAAAAGGAGGATAGAAAATATTTAATTAAATTAAAATGTAAAATAATAAAAAAAATTTAAAAAAAATGACAAAAATGGGCAAAAAAAAACTAAATTTAAAGTGAAAACAGAAATTCTGAAATAAAAATATTTAAATAAAAATATAAGAGGCAATAAAAGTCCAAAAATACACAAAAATAGTAAAACTAACTACATTTAAAGTGAAAACAGAAAATATTAAATTAAAATCGTATTCAATCAAAATAAAAATAAAACTTAAACTTACAAAAATGCTATATTAATATTTTAATTTAAGAAAATGAAATCTAATTCAATAAATAAAAATGACAAAATATAGATATTAAAACTTTAACAAAATTTAAAAGGAAGATATAAAATATTGAACTGAATCCAAATTTAAAATAATAAAAGATTAAAAAAAACACAAAAAACTAAAACTTAAACTAAATTTAAAGTGAAAATAGAAAATATTAAATAAAATCTCAAAAAAAAAGGACAGCAAATATTAAATTAAATCCTAATTTAAAATGAAAGATTTAAAAAATAATTACAAAAATACACCAAAAAAAACTAAAAGTTTAACTCAATTTAAATGAACACAGAAAATATTAAATAAAATCTCTAAAAAAAAAAAAAAAAAAAAGGACAGCACATATAAAATTAAATCCTAATTTAAAATTAAATATAAAAAAAACAACAAAATACAAAAATACTAAAACTTTAACTAAATTTAAATGAAAACAGAAAATATTAAATTAAATTCTAATTTAAAATGAAAGATTTAAAAAATAATTACAAAAATACACCAAAAAAACTAAAAGTTTAACAAAATTTAAATCAAAACAGAAAATATTAAATAAAATCTCTAATAAAAAAGGTATAAAAGGTGATAGAAGTCCAATAATACACACACACACACACACACACACACACACAAATAGTAAAAACGAACTAAATTTGAATTGAATATGTAAAATTTAAATCTAGAAAATCTCAAATTAAAATCTAATAAACAAACTATAATAGCATCTCAAAGCTGCCACAATAAGACTGGTCCACCTGCAGTGTTAAATCAAACTTTTAGTTTTACCCAGGCAACTAGCGATGGTTTGAGGTTGTGGCAAGGGGACATAACATCTCCGTTCCCTCCATCAGGGAAAGAGGGTTACGTACATAACCGAGACGTTCCCTATCTGTTGTTCACTACGAGTTATGTCGTGATGACATTAGGGGATGCACGGAAAGCGCCACAACCTGAACCCTCTTACGACCCTATGGCACTACAAGGTTGAACCTTCCCACTGTCCCAGTGCGAATTCACTGACCTTGGTACCTGCAAGAACCAAAGGTGAGTGTATTGCTGCTGGCATTAGCCAAGCCACTGTTCCTTTCACCACAGAACACTTACCAGAAGGGATTTCGACCTTCAGTGAAAGACTGCTTCGTCGTCTTTCCTATTTGTTGTCACAGCTAGTTCGTAACCCAGGGGGGAGTGAGCCTTCCAGAGAAGGGTGCTATGGAGGCCACATCTTGCCCGCAGGGAGGTGACATCTGGAGACTCAAATATGGACTAACCCAGGGTTTCTCAACTCCAGTCCTCGGGACCCACTGCTCTGCACATTTTCTATGTCTCCCTCATTTATCACAGCTGATTCAGATCATCAGCTAATTAGGAGAAAGAACCATGAACTGAACTGAGTGTGTCAGATTCAGAAACATACAAAATGTGCAGAGCAGTGGGTCCCGAGGACTGGAGTTGAGAAACCCTGGACTAACCCAGGCCTGGGGCAGTACTACATATGTAATGGGTCTCTGGGGTAGGTCCTACCTGGGAGTAGGGATGGAACGACTGCCAGCAGAGACAGACAGAGTGAACTGTCAAAGGGAAGACATGGGTTTACCAAGTGGGAAACCTTACCTTGGAAGAATACACACATGGGACTGTGCACGCTTAATAAACAAACTCCAGCCGGTCCAAAATGCAGCAGCTAGAGTTCTTACTAGAACCAAAAAGTATGAGCATATTAGCCTGGTTCTGTCAACACTGCACTGGCTTCCTATGAAACATCGTATTGATTTTAAAATCTTGCTAATTACTTATAAAGCCCTCAATGGTTTAGCTCCTCAGTACTTGAGGGAGCTCTTATCACAGTATAGTCCCTCACGCATGCCTTCTCAAAACTCTGGCAATCTGATAATACCCAGAATATCAAAATCAACTGCGGGCGGCAGATCATTTTCTTACTTAGCACCGAAACTGCAGAACAATCTACCTAATTCTGTTCGGGAGGCAGACACACTCAGTCAGTTTAAATCTAGACTAAAGACCCATCTCTTTAACCTGGCTTACACATAACACATTAACGCATTTCTATAATTCAAATCCATTAAAGGATTGTTAGGCTGCATTAATTATGTCAGCCGGAACCGGGAACACTTCCCAAAACACCTGATGCACTCATTGCATCATAAGAAGTATGGCATCTAAGCTAATATTAGTCTGTCTCCTGCTTATTCCGAGGTCAGATCCAGTCTGTATCCTGGTCAGATGGTCACTGCAGTTCCCTGATCCAGTTTGTATCCAGATGGTGGGTCAGCACATATAGACCATCTCTACAGGTATAAACTACATGTTTATTGGTCAGAGGAGAACTGACCCCCCGACTGAGCCTGGTTTCTCCCAAGGTTTTTTTTTTCTCCATCAGTGTCACAGATGGAGTTTTGGTGCCTTGCCACTGTCGCCTATGGCTTGCTCAGTTGGGAACAACTAAATTGGGGACAATTAATTTGGGACAATCAATTTATTAATTTGGAACTATTGATTAATTTCCTCGAACTAAAATTGTTTACGGTTTCTTTTTGCATTATTGATATATTACTTTAAATATCTTTTATAGACTGTAAAATCGTGTGAAGGTGTTCGGAGTCGCCCAGCCAGCAGCTCTGCAGATGTCTGCCAGAGAGGTGCCATGCACTAAGCGCATAGGAGCAGGCTCAGAGGGGGCATGGCTCGTCTTGGGATTGGTAGGCCAAGATGATGACATCCATTATCCAGTGGGCCAACCTCTGCTTGCAGACAGCCTTCCCTTTCTGCTGTCCTCCGTAGCAGGCAAAGAGCTCCTCAGAGCTTCTAAAGCTCTGGGTGCGGTCCACGTATATGCACGACGCTCTTACAAGACACAGCAACACCAAGGCTAGATCTGCGTCCTCTGAGGGTAGTGCTTGCATGTTCACCACCTGATCCCAGAAAGGTGTGGTGGGAACCTTGGGCATGTATCCAGGCCGGGGTCTCGGGACCATGTGAGAGTAGGCCGGCCCGAATACAATGCACTCTTCACTCACTGAAAATGCTTGGAGGTCCCCAACCCTCTTAATGGAGGTGAGCGCGGGTCAGGAGCGCTGTCTTAGCAGACAGGAACTTAGGCTTGACTGACTCCAGCAGCTCAAAGGGAACCCTCTGAAGTCCAGCCAAGACAACAGAGAGACACTTGTTCTAAAGGCACCCGGCCCGTAGAAAAGCAAGGTCCGACCAGGGGTTGAATGAGCAGTAACACAACAGAGTGATGGTCACTCAATGTGCGCTGCGGTGCCATTCCCTTGGGACTCGGGAGTGTAGCCAGTGCTGAAGTGGCCTCATATGAAGCAATCCAGGCAGCGTGACTGCTAATGCCATATGCCCCAGGAGCCTCTGAAAAGGTTTCAGTGGTACCACAGTCCTGCCTCTGAAGGAACTCAGGCAGTTCAGCCCTGACTCCACACCAAGAAAAGAGATTCTCTGCACAGGGGAGAGCTTGCTCTTTTCCCAGTTGACCTGAAGCTCCAACTGGCTGAGGTGCCATATCACCAGGTCCCTGTGATTGCACAGCTGTTCTCCCAACCCAGTCAAAATGAGCCAGTCGTCGAGATAGTTGAGGATCCCGATGCCCGCTTCCCATAACGGGGAAGGGCATGTCTTTGGTAAAGACACGGTGGGACAGGGATAGCCCGAAGGGGAGGATGCCCGATCCTCAAAGGCAAACCATAGGAACGGCCTGTGTTGAGGAAGAATCAAGACATGAAAGTAAGTGTCCTTCAGGTCGACCGCTGCAAACCAATCCTGGTGCTGAATGCATCTGTGTCGACCTCTTGAACGGAAGCTTGTGTAGGGCCTGATTCAAGACCCACAGATTCAGGGTTGGCCGAAGGCCATCGCCTTTCTTGGGTACGACGAAGTAGGGGCTGTAAAACCCCTGCTCCACCTCGCCTGGGGATTTGTTTGTTCCTATTTTATTACTTGTCTTTAACAATTTAATGTTTGAAATGTATATTAGTCTATTTGTTTTTTCTGTGGTATTTTTTGGTAAAACCATATGCAAAAGACAGAATAAATATGATTGGCATCTAAATGTTTGACGTAAAACTTTTTTATGGATTTTTTTATCTTATTGGAATCGGAATTAGGAATCAATAAGAATTGGAATCAATAAGCAGAATCGGAACCGGAATCGGAATCGATAAAATTCTAACGATACCCAACCCTAATCGTGAGGAGGCAGCGCATCGCTCACTGTCGGCCCTGGAGCCTGACAACCCAATGGAAAGAGAAATTGCTTTTTCTTTTTTAACATGCGCTTAAATGCATTAAAGCACTTGAACCCCGGTAATCGCTGCTTGCAGCTATATTTTATTTATTTATTTTTTTTAATCGTTTTATTAACATTGTGCATCCAGAGAGACATATTTAAAGGAGTGTCTAAGTACAAATAGCAAAAACATCCTGATTCAGTGATTTTAATGGTGATTGAATTAGTGCATTCAAACATGAAACTGATTAGAAAAAAAAAGTTTCTTTGTCTTGTGATTCACTTTTACAGTATTAACAATAAGCCTGACAAACACAGATGGAATTGACTCTTTAAACAATTAAACAAATGCAACAACAGCTCGTGACACATTCATCTGGAAGTGATATCATTAATGTCTCTGAATGTGGAAATAACAATTAATAACAGTTTCTTCCCGAGCTTTTATCCGATTTAAGATTTACTTGAGGTGAAAAATGTATCAAAGTTAAGTGAGTTTTTGCTTAAAACTGGGTTCAGAAATATCTTGCTTTCTTTTTAAATTACGTTTATTTTTCTGGTCCTCACTGTCAAATATGTTTTCTTGTTTTGAGTATGAAGTCATTTAAGTTTGCTATTTATTTTCAGACAGTAAATGTGTTGTTATTTATAAATGTTTACATATTTGTACTGGAAAACAAGACAAAAATACTGAGGAAGAACATTTCTTTCTGTTTTGTTTATTAATTTTTTTCATATTTAGTAAAACACGCCACTTGAACGTCGGAAAACATTGATGTTTAATCACCACAGTAAGTCATTTCTGTTGTTTTTCCTGCTGAAAGTAAGTTTGTTTTCAACACAGAGGTCTAATAAAACCTTCCTCTAATTACAGGCTCTGAAACACCGGCAATTTGTGTTTATGAGCGAGATGAGAGGCTTTGGACGTGTATTTACCATTTTACGATCCTTAAAATACAGATGGACGTGTATTTTATGGAGGGCGAGGAATGACTTAAGTATAAATAAATAAATTAATAAATACATTAATAAATAAATGAATGAAGAAATAAATAAATGTAGAAATACATAAATAAATGAATAAATAAATAAATGTAGAAATGCATAAATGAATAAATCAATAAATGCTGAAATAAATAAATGCAGATATGCATAAATGAATGAATAATTAAATAATTTTGTCAAAAGTGTCATTTTTAATTGGACTATTTTTGTATCATTTGTGTTATTCTTTATTTATGCATTTTTTTATTTCAGCATTTAATTATTTATTTATTTATTCATTCATTCATTTATTTATGTATTTCTACATGTTTATTTATTTCTACATTTATTTATTTATTTATTTATTTATTTATTTATTCATTCATTTATTTATTATGTATTTCTACATTTATGCATTTATTTCAGCATTTAATTAATTTATATATTCATTTGTTTATTTATTATGTATTTCTACATTTATTTATTTCAGCATTTAATGATTTATTCATTTATGTAATTTCTACATTTATTTATTTTTACATTTATTTCTGCATTTATTTATTTCAGCATTTAATTATTTATTTATTCAATTATTTATGCATTTCTACAATTCTTTATTTATTTCAGCATTTAATTATTTATTCATTCAATTATTTATGTATTTCTACAATTATTTATTTCAGTATTTAATTGTTTATTTATTCAATTATTTATGTATTTTTACAATTATTTATTTCAGCATTTAATTATTTATTCATGTATTTCTACATTTATGCATTTATTTCAGCATTTAATTAATTTATATATTCATTTATTTGTTTATTTATTATGTATTTATACATTTATTTATTTCAGCATTTATTTATTTATTCATTTATTTATGTAATTTCTACATTTATTTATTTTTACATTTATTTCTGCATTTATTTATTTCAGCATTTAATTATTTATTTATTCAATTATGTATTTCTACAATTATTTATTTCAGCATTTATTATTCATGTATTTCTACATTTATGCATTTGTTTCTGCATTTAATTTATATATTCATTTATTTGTTTATTTATTATGTATTTCTACATTTATTTATTTCAGCATTTAATTATTTATTTATATATTCATTTATTTGTTTATTTATTATGTATTTCTACATGTATTTATTAATTCATTCATGTATTTTTACATGCATTTATTTCTGCATTTATGTATTTATTCATTTATTTATACTCAAGTCATTTCTCGTCCTCCATATTAACCATTTTATGATCCTTAAAATACAGATGCTTCCAACAACCTTGCATTATCATGTTTTCTGTCACACTTCACTGAGATCTTGCTTTAAACATTTCTTTCTCTTACATATAAAGCCATTTCTAAGCATAGTTTCTGCACTGCTGCATTGCTCATCGCCTTTTGTTTTCAACAGAAGAAAAAAAGTCCTACAGGCCTGGAGCGACATGAAGGTGAGTAAATGATGATTAGCTGAACTAGTGCTTTAATGGCCTGACAGCTGGTTTAACGCTAGAAAGTTGGAGTCCTTAAACTCAACAGAAGACGACAGACGGATGTTTGCTCAGCTGGTTGAGTTTCCTTCTGTTCTGAGTTCGTCAAAGCCATCCGGAGGTCAAGGGTCAACAGAAAAGGGGTCGAGGAGCTAAAGTGTCCTCTATAATTTTCTGCCGACCAGAAACATGATCAAAGCTGTGTGTTGGGAAACTGAGAGAACTTTAAGTTGATATGTTAGAATTAAAATAAAATGCATATTTAAATGTGACATTGATTGCAGTTGTCTCAAGTAGCACAGATTTGTAGCAATTGCCAGAAATCATTAGGATATTAAGTAAAGATCGTATTTCATGAAGATATTTTGTACATTTCTTACCGTAAATGTATAAAAAGTTAATTTGCACTGCTAAGAACTACTTTTGGACAACTTTAAAAGTGATTTTCTCAATATTTCGTTTTTTGTTTTTGTTTTTTTGCACCCTCAGATTGCAGATAAAATAAAATAAAAATTAAATAGTTGTATCTCGGACAAATATTGTCCTATTCTAACAAACTATACATCAATGAAAAGCGTATTTATTCATATGATGTATAAATCTAAAATGAAATTAAAATTTAATACAAAAAAAAAAAGAAATCTAATTCAGTCTAAATAAAAATGACAAAATATAAAAAACTGAATTAAATCCAAAAAAAAAAAGATACTTTGTACATTTCCTACCATAAATATATCAAAAATTAATTTGCACTGCTAAGAACTACTTTTAAGTTGATTTTCTCAATATTTCATTTTTATTTATTTATTTGTTTATTTATTTTATTTTTTTGCACTATCAGATTGCAGATAAAATAAAATAAAAATAAAATAGTTGTATCTATTACAACTAAAATTAAATTAAAATTTAATAAAAAAAAAGAAAGAAATCTAATTCAGTCTAAATAAAAATGACAAAATACAAAATACTGAATTAAATCCAAAAAAATTAAAATAATAAAAATTAAAAAAATTTAAAATAATAAAAATAAAAAATACACAAAAACTAAAACTTAAACTAAATTTAAAGTGAAAAATGCAGTTACTAAAACTTAAACTACACTTAGTAGGACAGAAAATTAAATGAAATACAAATGTAAAATAATAAAAGATTGCAGTGGAAATGACAAATACACAAAACTTAAAACTAACAAAAATGAAAGTGAAAAGATTATTTTTCATTTTAAAACGGTGAAATCTAATTCTAATCTCAATTTAAAAAAAAAAATAAAAGATAAAAAACTTGACTATATGGTTTTGTGGTCCAGGGTCACAAATAGTGTAAATACACCAAAAGGCAAAAGTTAGGAATTATTAAATTCTGAAAGCATTTATTTAATCAAAATACAGTAAAAAATGTGAAATATTATTATGGTTCAGAATTTAAAGTAAAAACAGAAAATATGAAATAAAATCTTATTCATTTGAAATAAAAATGACAAAAATACACAAAACTAAAACTTAATAAAAATTAAAAAAAAAAAAAAAAAAAAAGAAATTTAATTCAGTCTAAATAAAAATGACAAAATACTGAATTATACTGAATTTTAAAGTGAAAAATGCAGTTACTAAAACTTAAACTACACTTAGTAGGACAGAAAATTAAATGAAATACAAATGTAAAATAATAAAAGATTGCAGTGGAAATGACAAATACACAAAACTTAAAACTAACAAAAATGAAAGTGAAAAGATTCTTTTTCATTTTAAAACGGTGAAATCTAATTCTAATCTCAATTAAAAAAAAATAATAAAAAAAAAACTTGACTATATGGTTTTGTGGTCCAGGGTCACAAATAGTGTAAAAACACCAAAAGGCAAAAGTTAGGAATTATTAAATTCTGAAAGCATTTATTTAATCAAAATACAGTAAAAAATGTGAAATATTATTATGGTTCAGAATTTAAAGTAAAAACAGAAAATATGAAATAAAATCTTATTCATTTGAAATAAAAATGACAAAAACACACAAAACTAAAACTTAAAAGTTTTTTTTTAATTAAAATGTAATAATAAAAAAAAAAGAAATTTAATTGTCTAAATAAAAATGACTTTTTAAGATTAAAAAAAATACACAAAAACTAAAACTTAAACTAAATTTAAGTTTTGTGCTGAATTTTCAGCATCATTACTTGTCTTCAGTGTCACATGAACCTTTAGAAATCATTTTAATATGCAGAAATCATATTATATATATATATATATATATATATATATATATATATATATATATATATTATGGAAACTGTGATACATTACAATATAAAAGTTTGGAGTACTACAATTAAACAAACAAACAAAAAAAAAAATCATCAAGGACACATACAAATCAAAAGTGCCATTAAAATTTTACAAAACATTTCAATTTCAAATAAATGTTGCACTGTAAAAAACTATTAGTTGAGTCAACTTAAAATAATTTGTTACCTAGCTGCCTTAAAATTAAGTTCAGTCATTTTAATATGCAGAAATCATATTTTATATTGTTTATGGAAACGGTGATACATTACAATATGAAAGTTTGGGGTACTACAATAAAAAACAAAACAAAAAAAAAACAAGAAATTAATGCTTTTATTCATCAAGGACACATTAAACAAATCAAAAGTGCCATTAAAAAAAAAAAAAAAACTATTTGTTGAGTCAACTTAAAACAAATTCTAACTTGAAAAAAGTTTAGTCAACGTTTTACTAAGAGACAACTCAGATATTTGAGTTGATTCAACTTAATATTTTAAGGCAGCCGAGTAACAAACACAGCTGTTAAGTTTAACAAACTATTTTTTATTTTAGTCAACTCGAATATCTAAGTTGTCACTTACTGCAACTTAACATTTCAACTTGAATAAACTTATTTGAGTTGACTGAACTTAACATTTTAAGGCAGCTTGGTAACAATTTTAAGTTGACTCAACAAATTGTGTTTTTTTGTTTTTTTACAGTACTTTTGGACTTTCTAGTCATCGGTGAGTCCTGAAAAAATAAAACGTATGACAGTTTCCACAAAAATATTGTGCAGCACAACTGTTTTTAACACTGATAATAACCAGAAATGTTTCTTGAGCAGCAAATCTGACTGTTAGAATGATTTCTGAAGGATCATGTGACACTCAAGACTGGAGTAATGATGCAAAAAATACAGTTTTGATCACAGAAATAAATTACACTCTAACAGATATTCACATAGAAAACAGCTGTTCTAAATTAAAATAATATTTCACAATTTTACAGTATTTTGGACCAAATAAATGCAGCTTTGCTTTTAAAGTCTTGGCCCATATTGTCCGAAGTCACTCTTGTCATTATTTAATAAGTTGCAGATTAGTTTAACCCTTTAACTGTCACTCCATTTGAACAAATACATGTAAATGCAGTATTTAAACTTATTTTTTTATAATTCATGAACAAAAACATTTCGTAATGCGATTTTGATGTGCATTTTCCATCATAGTGCAATGTCTGATTTTAAAATGGGTTTCAAAGGATGAATTTTGAGATTTGAAGTTTAAGTGATCTATAATTTCTTATGATTTCTAAAGCGTGATAGAGAAAAAGCCAACAAAAAAAGTATTTATTTATTTATTGATTTATTGTTATGAAGTAGATTTTTGAGATGCACTCTTTGTAACACAAAAAAAAATAGTAAAACATCTGTTTAGGAGTCTTAGAGCTTTCCAACGATGTATAGTTTGTCATGATTAGATTAGGATTTATTTGTAAAATGGTGAAGAAAGGTAGGCGTCCCACAGGTAAAACGGGTGACAATTAGGAGGTTAAACTGACTTTGTGAAAGGAATAAAGGTTTGTGCTGCTAGAGGATTTCTTCTAAAAGGACTCTGAATGTTGGCTCTTCATCAAGAGTTCAGCAGTATGGAAGTGATATTGTGTTTGATTGAATTACACATTTATTTTGGTTCTGTCGGGGTTGTAAATTCTTCTGAAACGGAGAGCAAAGCAGATGTTCACCGAAGCCATGGAAAATATTCCAGTAAACATGCTGCACATTTTAATTTCAGGAGAAGCTCTAGCGTGCGTCTCACTTTCAGCACCAAACGCATTTTAAGAAACCAAATACACTTGTGTTTTTTTTTCACCAAACGTCATCCACTCATTTTTGGACTGACTGCTCCTTCTGTAGATCTTCAATGCTGATTATTGGCTGATTGGAGACATAGAAAAGATCTAAACATGCCTTCTGAGAGCTGTTTTGGTATCATAAATGTACAGTACCTGAAGCCCTTATATAATGCATTATATATTTTTATAAATAATTGTAATGCAATATGATATTTGCAGATTCCTTGTTGCATTTGAAACTAGTTGTTTGTCTTGTTTGCATGCACTTAACTTTCTAAATGTGTCACGCTGTATAGATAAGCAAAAAATGCATGTGTATTTTTTATTCTAATTTTATTTTTTTTTGTTTGTGTGTTGTTGTTGTTGCCTCTGTGTGCTGACACAAAAACTAATTCCTTGAATGCACGATGTATTATAACTGTGGTTACAGTTAATCATGAGATCGTGTAAATGCATTATAAAGTGCAATACAAGGCATAAATAATGCATTGAGATGAAAAAATTTAATTATAAACACATTGGTTGGTTGCATTTGCGAATCATTTGATTCAATTCGTGACTTTCGGAGCGGGTGAGTGAATTATTAGATTCAATTTGCGACTTTGAAGCAGTTTGTGAATCATTTGATTCAGTTTGTGACTTCAAAGCGGCCTGTGAATCATTTGATTCAATTTGTGACTTTGGACCGGGTTTGTGAATAATCTGATTCAATTCATGACTTCAGAGCGGGTGAGTGAATTATTAGATTCAATTCGTGACTTTGAGGCAGTTCGTGAATCAGTTGATTCAGTTCGTGACTTTGGAGCGGGTTCGTGAATCATTTGCTTCAATTTGTGACTTCAAAGTGGTTCGTGAATCATTTGATTCAGTTTGTGAATTTGGAGTGGGTTTGTGAATCATTTGATTCAATTTGCGACTTTGGAGCGGGTTCGTGAATCATTTGATTCAATTCACAACTTTGGAGTAGGTTCGTGAATCAGTTGCTTCAGTTTGTGACTTCAAAGTGGTTCGTGAATCAGTTGCTTCAACTTGTGACTTCAAAGTGGTTCGTGAATCAGTTGATTCAATTTGTGACTTCGGAGCGGGTTCATGAATCGTTTGATTCAATTCGCGACTTTGGGGCGGGTTCGTAAATCATTTGATTCAATTTGCAACTTCTGAGTGGGTTTGTGAATCATTTGATTCAATTCACAACTTTGGAGTAGGTTCGTGAATCAGTTGCTTCAGTTTGTGACTTCAAAGTGGTTCATGAATCAGTTGCTTCAACTTGTGACTTCAAAGTGGTTCGTGAATCAGTTGATTCAATTTGTGACTTCGGAGCGGGTTCATGAATCGTTTGATTCAATTCGCGACTTTGGGGCGGGTTCGTAAATCATTTGATTCAATTCGCAACTTCGGATAGGTTCGTGAATCATTTGCTTCAATTTGTGACTTCACAGTGGTTTGTGAATCATTTGATTCAACTTGTGACTTCGGAGCGGGTTCATGAATCATTTGATTCAATTCGCAACTTTGGAGCGGGTTCGTAAATCATTTGATTCAATTCGCAACTTCGGAGTAGGTTTGTGAATCAGTTGCTTCAGTTTGTGACTTCAAAGTGGTTCATGAATCAGTTGCTTCAACTTGTGACTTCAAAGTGGTTCGTGAATCAGTTGATTCAATTTGTGACTTCGGAGCGGGTTCATGAATCGTTTGATTCAATTCGCGACTTTGGGGCGGGTTCGTAAATCATTTGATTCAATTCGCAACTTCGGATAGGTTCGTGAATCATTTGCTTCAATTTGTGACTTCACAGTGGTTTGTGAATCATTTGATTCAATTTGCGACTTTGGAGTGGGTTTGTGAATCATTTGATTCAATTCGCAACTTTGGAGTAGGTTCGTGAATCAGTTGCTTCAACTTGTGACTTCAAAGTGGTTTGTGAATCAGTTGCTTCAACTTGTGACTTCGGAGCGGGTTCATGAATCATTTGATTCAATTCGCAACTTTGGAGCGGGTTCGTAAATCATTTGATTCAATTCGCAACTTCGGAGTAGGTTTGTGAATCAGTTGATTCAATTTGTGACTTTGGAGCAGGTTCATGAATGTGGTTACAGTTAATCATGAGATCGTGTAAATGCATTATAAAGTGCATTACAAGGCATAAATAATGCATTAAGATAATTTTACAATGCATTATAAAGTAAAATCTTACCAAGAAGTTTAATTATAAACATACTGGTTTGGTTGCATAAAATCAGGGTCATAGTTAACCTAAACTAAACTAAACTTTGAATAAAATAAATGTTAAGATTAAATAAAATGTTTAAATTATTTTATTGTAGCTAGTTGCAAAAAAAAATCCTAATTTTCACGTAGTTTAACTTGAAGTACTACAAAATAAATAAGACAGCTATAAACATATCTTAAAAAATAAAAAAAGACAAAAATGCAACAAAATTACTAAAACTTGAACTCAATTTAAAATGAAAAGGGAAAAATGTGAAAATAAAACTGCATTGCAAAGAATGCATGTTCATTTAATTACATTCAACAGATTTATTTTTTAGTTTGTGTAGCTCTTTCAGACACTGTAAAATAGGGTAAAAATGAATGCATATGAAATAAATGGGTTGTATTAGGTCTGGACTGTTTTTAATCAGTTTATAGCTGTTATGTATTACGTATGTTATGATATTTGTTAGATCTGGCCAGCCAGATCAGAAAGATGAAAAATCATAACATTATCATTAACTTTTGGACGTCAGTGGCACTGAAAGTTGCTATGTTTGAGCCTTTTCCGTCTTTCTTAGTTATTTTCCTCATTCACATCTTGTCTATCTCTCAGACTGTAGACTTCAATATCAAAGACGTTTTTCAGCTCCCCGCAGATTTTAATAGCCAGCCGTTTTATTGCAGAAGAAAAGAGAAAACCCCAAAAGTATAAAAATAGACTGCTCAAAAGAATTCATTACAGAAGCACAAACGTTTAGTGTTTGTTTGCGAGTGTTTAATGTGTGCGCAGATGGACTCTCGAGTGTATTTGCCTCTGTAATCAAAGACACTGATGATAGAAGATGAATTTGTGCCTCTGGATGACTCAGCCCTCATCAGCTCAGCGGGAATCCAAAGTCAAACTCTGAAATTCATCAAAGCTTTGAAAGATACTCAGTTTTGATTGAGGCGCTTGAGAAGATGACTGGAGATCTGTGGCGTTTTCTCTACAGTTTGCAGTCGTATCAGTCAATCATTTTATTCAATTTGCGACTTTGGAGCGGGTTCGTGAATCATTTGATTCAATTCGCGACTTCGGAGCGGGTTCGTGGATTCAATTCGCGACTTCGGGACCGGGTTTGTGAATCATTTGATTCAATTCGCGACTTCGGACCGGGTTCGTGAATCATTTGATTCAATTCGCGACTTCGGACCGGGTTCGTGAATCATTTGATTCAATTCGCGACTTTTGACCGGGTTCGTGAATCATTTGATTCACTTCGCGATTTCGGACCGGGTTCGTGAATCATTTGATTCAATTTGCGACACTGTATGGCGTCATTTTACTGCCATTAATAGCCGAGCGCACAACTAATGCCGGCGCGCGCAGTAAATCATTTCCGCGAGAGGAAAACAGATCTACACGCGAGGAAACAGGAGCTCGCGAGCTTATTTCAAACCCGCGCGCGCGCCCATCTTCTCTGCGCACAGATCAAGCTCTCCCGTGCTCGGATACAGCTCGCAGCACGCGCGTCATCATTCCCCACACTCTCGCGCTCGATCTTCTATTCCGCTCGCGCGAACACTTTTCTTTTTGTCATCGTGGGACGGGGCTTACTTTAATATAATGTACAGATTTAAATTGTACTAATATATAATAAATTATTACATGATAAAATATAAATGCATAGATTTTATAAAACTTAAGCTTTATTTAGATTTTTATTTAAAGCCAAAATAAATAAAAATCTATTTTAAATAAATGCTTTTCTTTTCAACTTTTTGTTAAAGAATCCTGGAGGAAAAAAAAAACAGGTTTCAACAAAATATTAAGCAGCACAATAGTTTCCAACATTGATAATAAATCAGCATATTAGAATGATTTCTGAAGGTAATTGTAATTTCTGAGTAATGATGCTGAAAATTTGGCTTTGGATCACAGGAATAAATTACATTTTAATTACTTAAATTGAAATAATATTTCACAATATTAGTTTTTTTTCTGTATTTTGATCAGATAAATGCAGCCTTGATGAGCATAAGAAACGTCTTTAAAAACCATTAAAAATCATACTCATCCCAAACTTTTGAGCAGCAGTGTTACGTTAAATTATATATATATATATATATAATTTTAATGCAAATGCATATATTTTATAACATTTTAACTTTTTGTTTAGGTTCTTATTTATTGCTAAAATAAGATATTTGTTTAAAATATATTTTTTATGTATTGTATTTAAAATACACACTTACACACACACATATATAAGTGCCTTTATAAATATTGTTAAATAATAATAAAAAATAAATAAATAAAATGTACTTTGGCATTAAATAAAAATCTAAATAAAGTTTAAGTTTTATAAAATCTATGCATTTATATATATATATATATATATATATATATATATATATGTATTAATTTATTGTATATTAGTATAATTTAATCTGTACATTATGTTAAAGTAAGCCCCGCCCCACGACTGACAAAAAGAAAAGTGTTCGCGCGAGCGGAATAGAAGATTGAGCGCGAGAGTGTGGGGAATGATGACGCGCGTGCTGCGAGCTGTGTCCGAGCACGTGAGGGCTTGATTTGCCCGCAGAGAAGATGTCACGCGCGCGCGCACGGGTTTAAAATGAGCTCGCGATCTCCTGTTTCCTTGCGTGTAGATCTGTTTTCCTGTCGCGGAAGTGATTTACTGCGCGCGCCGGCATTAGTTGTGCGCTCGGCTATTAATAGCAGTAAAATGACGCCATAACATTGGACCGGGTTCGTGAATCATTTGATTCAATTCGCGACTTCGGACCGGGTTCGTGAATCATTTGATTCAATTCGCGACTTCGGACCGGGTTCGTGAATCATTTGATTCAATTCGCGACATTGGACCGGGTTCGTGAATCATTTGATTCAATTCGCGACTTCGGACCGGGTTCGTGAATCATTTGATTCAGTTCGCGACTTCGGACCAGGTTCGTGAATCATTTGATTCAATTCGCGACATTGGACCGGGTTCGTGAATCATTTGATTCAATTCGCGACTTCGGACCGGGTTCGTGAATCATTTGATTCAATTCGCGACTTCGGACCGGGTTCGTGAATCATTTGATTCAATTCGCGACTTCGGACCGGGTTCGTGAATCATTTGATTCAATTCGCGACATTGGACCGGGTTCGTGAATCATTTGATTCAATTCGCGACTTCGGACCGGGTTCGTGAATCATTTGATTCAATTCGCGACTTCGGACCAGGTTCGTGAATCATTTGATTCAATTCGCGACATTGGACCGGGTTCGTGAATCATTTGATTCAATTCGCGACTTCGGACCGGGTTCGTGAATCATTTGATTCAATTCGCGACTTCGGACCGGGTTCGTGAATCATTTGATTCAATTCGCGACTTCGGACCGGGTTCGTGAATCATTTGATTCAATTCGCGACTTTGGACCGGGTTCGTGAATCAATTGATTCAATTTGCGACTTTGGACCGGGTTCGTGAATCATTTGAATCAATTCGCGACTTTTGACCGGGTTTGTGAATCATTTGATTCAATTCGCGATTTCGGACCGGGTTCGTGAATCATTTGATTCAATTTGCGACATTGGACCAGGTTCGTGAATCATTTGATTCAATTCGCGACTTCGGACTGGGTTTGTGAATCGTTTGATTCAATTTGTGACTTTGGACCGGGTTTTTGAATCGTTTAATTCAATTTGTGACTTTGGACCGGGTTTGTGAATCATTTGATTCAATTCGCGACTTCGGACCGGGTTCGTGAATCATTTGATTCAATTGGCGACTTCGGACCGGGTTTGTGAATCATTTGATTAAATTCGCGACATCGGAGCGGGTTTGTTTATAATTTTGTGAATTGAATGATTTGCAATCCGCTCTCCAAGTCCAGATCTGAAATAATGGCTAGCGAATCATTATTCAGATTGGGTTTTTGGAGCACGAATCAGTTTGGATGCGCTCAGTCCTGATCCGAAATAATGGTTTGTGAATCATTTTATTCAATTTGCGGCTTCGGACCGAGTTCGTGAATCATTTGATTCAATTCGCGACTTCGGACCTGGTTCGAGAATCATTTGATTCAATTCGCGACTTCGGACCGGGTTTGTGAATCATTTGATTCAATTCGCGACTTTGGACCGGGTTTGTGAATCATTTGATTCAATTCGCGACTTTGGACCGGGTTCGTGAATCATTTGATTCAATTTGCAACTTCAGACCCAGGTAGCCAGCGGAATCGGGCCGGTTGCGGCTGAGTGTCGGCTCACTCGGCTGTGTGCCGCCAGCGGCAAGCCAGAAGTGAGCCAGCTCTGGCCCAGTAACGGTTGCTGGATTTGGCTAGGCTTCGGAACTGTGGATCCGGCCCGATTCTGGCTGAGAAACGGCATATTTAGCCACATTCAGCCGGACTGTAGTCCATAAGTGTAAGTCAGAAAAATATTTAAAAATCAAGTTTTACTCCTTGTGTGAATATTTGGTCCTCACAATGGAGATCAAACACACAACACACACACAATTAATTAACAAGGCTGAATTACAAAATTTCTATATATATATATATTTATTTATTTATTTTTTTATTTTTTTTTTTTTTTTTTTTTTTACAAAATGCTTTAGAGAAGTCAAACATTTTCCCTGCCAATGTTATTTATTTCATTGTATTACTATATGAAAAATAATTCTATCATTCATTAGGCTGACCTAAATGGACTTTGTTTATAATTTAAAAATGTTCCCTAGTTAAAAATATATTCACTTTACAATTATCAACAATTATATTTTCACACTTAAGACTTGTGTTATCGTGTTGTCTCGTAAATTTGAGGGAGCGCGCGACAATGACGCACAGTGAACGCGCGCGCGCTCTCTCAACGTGAGTGCGATAGAGCGAGCGAGCAAGAGACTCACAAGCCAATGCAGTCATTCTGTATCTTGCATTTGCCAAGCTTGACACAATGATTAGTCAATAATCACAGATTAAAAATCTGATTAATGATATATGCATTATCTGACACATACTGAGTGATGCCTTTTCTTTTTCTCCTCTTTGTTTTTGTGTCACTGGCTGCTGAACCCCAAAGGCTCCACAGCATTGAGTGTCTTTGGCTTTGTAAGTATATTTTTTTTCAGCAGACTGTAAAACAAATTCACAATATGCAGCAGTTTTTATTAATGTATTCATTAGTGGTTAGTTGAATTTAATTACACAAGTATTTAATACACAATTATATTCACTATGTGAATATTGTAGTTTGCTTTACTACTTTTAATCTTTTTGTGATTGCATTTTTTTTTTTGTCAGATTTGTCAAGATCATCTGAAAAAAAGTGCATCTGTGCCATGTGAGTATTGAATGTTAATGTCAATTCACTACACTTTCATTATGTTTGGGATGTAAACCTCCTCTAAACTGAACTGCTGTTAAAATGTATCAGATAATTATTTTTTTCCAATTTTTTTTATTGCATTAATCTGTTGATGAACCTCAGTCCTGATCAAAACTACTAAATGTTTTTAAAAAAATCCAGGATTGGCTTTCATGCATTATTTTTTTGTACAGCATCAGTTTTTATTTTTATTTTTTCTCCCTCATTTACTGTTCATGGCTGTTTTTGCCCCGTTGACTTCCATTAAAATGACATTTTTTTAGACCATAGACCGTCCGCACTTCTCACCATCAAAAGGCAGCAGGTGCATACACTGACTTTGTTTTTGTTTACTCCATGTAGTTGTGAAAGCTGAGGTGCACATTTAGATTTTCTCAGATGCATCAAGGTAAGTGTGCAAAGGTCTTTCTCTCTCTCACACACACTATAACATGCTGTTATACTCCATATAACTTCATATATAAGCCAGAAACTACGAACAGCCACAAACAAGTAAATGAGGGAGAAAAAATGAAAATCTGATGCTGCACAAAAACTAACAATGCTTGAAAGCCAATGTTGTTAGTAATCTTTGACATGTCCAAGATGTAATAAAAGGTAAAAAAAAAAAAAATCAGTCCACAATCACTTTTTATGTTGAAAATAAATCATTTTGTGTGTGTTTTCCCCCACATCAATGACATCACTTATGAACTTGGCAATTAAAGAGTAAAAATCCTGGATTTTTTAAAAACATTTAGTAGTTTTGATCAGGACTGAGGTTGATTAACAGATTTATGCAAAAAAAGAAAAAAAGTTAAATTTAGTGGATGTTTTCATCCCAAACATAACAGTATAGTGAATTTGTTCAGTGTATCGTTGAGTTTCTGAGAAATTTCAAAGCATTGTCCCAAAATATGTGTCAAAATAAGATTTATTTTTACCAAAAATCATTCCATTTGGAGAAACGCATTAAAAGTTGTGGCCAAATTAAGACGCAACAGCACCCCAGAGTGGACAAAAACCTCTCCAACAACACATAAGGGTTAAACTTTATAAAACTTTTTTTTTTTGGTCATTTCAAAAATGTAAAATTGTATTAGTTTAAAGGTACATCTACAGCATAATAAAGTCTGCAAAATGTGAAAATGTGGTGTGAATAAAATGACTGTTTAATCACATAGAATTTTTTTTTTTTTTCTTCATCACCTGGTCTTTGTGCTAAGCTTCAAGTTTAAATAGGCAAACTAGTACCACATATACCAGACTGACAATTTTCTTTTTGAAATATTTTCTGAAAATACTGCAGTGAGCTGGGGAGAGAAACTGAGAAGTTTATAAACATGCCATGGTTGAAGAAGAGAGCAGGCCCTACATCAATGAACTTCTATAAGGTATGCTCCAAATGTTGTTACCACTTACCATTGAGATCACTGAGACCTGACTAACTCTGTGTCAATATGTGTCCCTCTTTATCGCTCTCTTTCATTTATTCTGTCCCTCTTTAGGATAAACTTGAGGTCCTGAGAGTTCTTAGAGTTTCTGTAGTGTTTTTATGCATTTGATGTTTTTTTCAATAATAAATTCAAATAAAATTTTCTTATACAGTATTTATATGGTGTCATTCTTACTTGGGATGGGGCTGAGGTGGTGCATGTTTGTGATGTTTGTGAAAAAAAAAAGAACTGGAGGAAAACTTTAATGCATTTTTTGTAGTTTTTAACAAACCATTTAATTACATTACACTTATACAGATAGGTTATATACTTTAGCACACAAGCTAATATTGCTTTTTAAATTTTGTTGTTCTTGAATAAATAAATAGATGTCTGTATTTCATATACATTTTCATTTGGAATCCAGACTCGGGCCAGTACCGGCGAATTGTATAATCTATTCTGGCGTGATTGTGGCCCGATGCCGGCAGTGTCGGCTCAGTTTCTGCAGTATTCGGGCCGATTTTGGGGCGTCATTCATTCCCGTGATCCACACGAGTCCGGCAACCGCGTCTGGCCCGAGTCATTTCTTCCGGTTTGCCGGATTCGGGCCGTTATTGGGCCAGATCATTTTGGCTACCTGGGAGAGCGGGTTCGTGAATCATTTGATTCAATACGCGACTTCGGACCGAGTTCGTGAATCATTTGATTCAATTCGCAACTTCAGAGAATCATTTGATTCAATTAGCGACTTCAGAGCGGGTTTGTGAATCATTTGATTCAATTCGCGACTTCAGAGCGGGTTCGTGAATCATTTGATTCAATTAGCGACTTCAGAGCGGGTTCGTGAATCATTTGATTCAATACGCGACTTCAGAGTGAGTTTGTGAATCATTTGATTCAATTCGCGACTTCAGAGCGGGTTCGACTTCGGACCGAGTTCGTGAATCATTTGATTCAATACGCGACTTCAGAGCGGGTTCGACTTCGGACCGAGTTCGTGAATCATTTGATTCAATTAGCGACTTCAGAGCGGGTTTGTGAATCATTTGATTCAATTCGCGACTTCAGAGCGGGTTCGTGAATCATTTGATTCAATACGCGACTTCAGAGTGAGTTTGTGAATCATTTGATTCAATTCGCGACTTCAGAGCGGGTTCGTGAATCATTTGATTCAATACGCGACTTCAGAGTGAGTTTGTGAATCATTTGATTCAATACGCGACTTCAGAGCGGGTTCGACTTCGGACCGAGTTCGTGAATCATTTGATTCAATTCGCGACTTCAGAGTGAGTTCGTGAATCATTTGATTCAATTCGCGACTTCAGAGCGGGTTCGTGAATCATTTGATTCAATTCGCGACTTCAGAGCGTGTTCGTGAATCATTTGATTCAATTCGCGACTTCAGAGCGGGTTCGTGAATCATTTGATTCAATTAGCGACTTCAGAGCGGGTTTGTGAATCATTTGATTCAATTCGCGACTTCAGAGCGGGTTCGTGAATCATTTGATTCAATTCGCAACTTCAGAGCGGGATCGTGAATCATTTGATTCAATACGCGACTTCAGATAATGTAGAAAAACTTGTGGTCATATATATAAAAGAAAAGAGCAATAATTCAATATGCAAATGCTAGAAATAAGACTGAATATGCAAATATTTCTGACATAATCGTCATACATACCAATTTTCTTAAGCGTATACTGACAAGACTGATCATGTAATTGTTTTTAAATGTTAAATCGAGAGTTTAGAGCAGACTTGTGCGTCTCCACAGATGAGGAGAACCGGAGGAGAAGGAGACGAGCCTCACCTGTCCTCCTCCTGTTCTCCTGAGATGAAAGAGCGATGATCATCTGGAGACGTTCAGAGCTTTTAATCGTCTTCAGCAGAGCACAAGGTGAAGGTGAATGTTGTGCAAAAGCTCAGTGTTCTCCTGAAAATCATGTGGGACACCTGAGATATCACTGTTTCACTCTTAGAGTTTTGAGTTTACATCTGGCTTTTTTTAGAATTTTGAGTTTATTTCATATATTTAATAATTCTATTAAATATTGAGTTTACTTTTTACATTTAGGAATTCAAAGTTTACATATTGCAATTCTTTTTTTTTTTTTTTTTTTTTTAAATTCTGAGTTTACATCTTTTTTGTCTTTTCTTTCTTTTTTTTTTTTAGAATTTTGAGTTTACTTCATATATTTAATAATTCTAAGTTTACACATCTTGCAATTCTTTTTTTTTACCTTTGTGTACATCTTGCAATTTCTTTTTTGTAACTTTGTTTCCATAATGCAATTCAATATATATATATATATATAATTGTTTACATCTTGCCCTCTATTTTTATTTTATTTTTATTTTTTTTTTAGAATATTGAGTTTACATTTTACATTTAGGAATTCAAAGTTTACATATTGCAATTCATTTTCTTTTTCTTTTTTTAATAATAATCGTTTACATCTTGCCCTTTTAAGAATTTTGAGTTTTTACATTTAGGAATTCAAAGTTTACATATTGCATATCTTTTTTTTTTTTTTTTTTTTATTCTGAGTTTACTTTTTCTTCTTTTTTTAATTCTGAGTTTACATCTTTTTTTCTTTCTTTTTTATATAGTTTTTAGTTTATTTCATACATTTAAGAAGTTTACATCTTGCAATTTTTTTTTTTTACTTTGTTTCCATAATGCAATTTAGTTTTTAATTGACTTTAATAGGACATGCTTCCAAAGGAAATACACATCTATGGTGTTTGTGTTCAGTCAAATCTCTTTAGTTTGTCTGTGTATCAGCAGCGCCCTCTGCTGGACAGACTGAATTCATCAAGAGAGCCAATGCTCATCAAAGTTTCTAAAGCCAATTATTAATACCAGATGTTTTTTATTTTACAGGATGAAACCTTTTAAGTAACACAAACCACTGAAACCACAGAACATCACAAAATAACATCCAATGATTTCATTTGAACTCTGTGATGCTGTAATTAAAGAATGAACTTATATCTTCGAAAAATGTTTCATATTAAATTAACAAATATTTTCGAACTTTAACACTTTACCCAGAACATTCAGACATTTATAATAAAGGCATGACAGCTGTACAGCAGGACTGATCCTCGTCATATTAAATCATGTTCACCTCGAGCTCCTTCATTGTTCATCAAAAATGCCCTTCTTTTGATGCACTAACAGCATTGTTCTGGCATCAGCACGACTTCTGAATGGAAAAAGCTTATTTCCACCACAGAATAATATTATTATAAAATAATAAAAAGAAATTGCAAGTTTATATCAGTTTTTTCAACTTTTTTTTATGCTTTCCAATTGCAATTTTTTCAGAAATGCAAGTTTACATCTGAGAATTGTGCATGTGCAAGTCTAAACATTTTAGGAAAAGTGTCAGAATTGCTAAATGTAATCAATTCAGAGAAAAAAAAATCAGATTTAGAAAATTTTGAAATGAACTGCAAGGTGTAAACTCACAATGCGTAAACTCATACTTCTGGAAAAATACTGATTTTGTGATGCACAAACACCGAATTTTGTGAAAAAGGTCAAAATTGTAAGATGCAAACTCAGAATTAAGAATTGAACGAACTCGCAATTCTGAGAAAAAATGTCATAAATGTGATACGCAAACTCACAATTCTGAGGACAAAAAGTCAGAATTGCAATCTATAAAAACTCAAACAATTGCAGTTTTATAATTGCAATTATAAAATGGAAAATTAAAATGTAATTAATTTAAATTAAAATGAATTTAAATTAAAATAAAAAAAAAAAGTGAGATATAAACTCATACTTTTGAGAGAGAGAAAAAAAAACAACTATGAGAAAAAATACTGGTCAAAACTGTAAGATGTAAATGTAAATTAAATTAAATTAAATTAATTAAAATTAAAAATTGTGATATATAAACTCATACTTTTGGGGGGGAAAAAACTATGAGGAAAAATACTGTTGTTTTTTTTTTTTTTTGATACATAACTCAGGTCAAAAAAAAAAAAAGGTCAAAACTGTACAACATAAAATTTAATTAATTAAAATTAAAATTAATTAAAATAAAAAATAGTGATATATATAAACGCATACTTAAAAATAAAAAAAAAACTATGAGGAAAAATACTGATTTTTTTTTTGTACATAACTCTGACTTCAACTTATACTTCTGAAAATTAATTAAAATTATTTTAAATTAAAATTAAACATTGTGATATATAAACTCATACTTCTGAAAATTCATTTTAATTAATTTTAATTTAAATTAAAAATGTTGATATATAAACTTCTTCTAAAAAATTCATTTAAATTAAAAAAAAAAAAAAAATTGTGATATATAAACTTACACTTCTGAAACAAAACACAACTGAGGAGAAATATTAATATTTCTGATACATAACTCCGAATTTTGAGAAAAAGGCCAAAACTGTAAGACATAAATTAGATGAAATTATTTTCAAATTAATTAAAATTTAAATTAAAAAATGTGAGATATAAACTCATACTTTTGAAAAAAAAAAAAAAAATAAAAAATACATTTTTTTTTGATACATAACTCCGAGTTTGAGAAAAAGGTCAAAACTGTAAGACATAAACTCCAAATTAAGAGTTTACACATTGCAATTGTGACAAACTTACAATCCTTAGGAAAAAATGTTAGAAATGTGATATGCAAACTCAGAATTTTGTAAAAAGCTGTGAAATCTATGCTCAGAATTGACAGTTTACTCATACTTCTGAAAATTAATTTGAATTAATTAAAATTTAAAATTCTGATATATAAACTAATACTTCTAAAATATATTTTTAAAAATTTAAAAACTTTTATATATAAAAACTGTGAACTGTCAACTCAGAATTAAGAGTTTACTTGTTGCAATTGTGACCAACTCACATTCCTGAGGAAAAAAAGTCATAACTGCAGTTTTAGTTGCAATTCTAAGGAAAAAGTCCGAATTGCAAGACGAAAAAAGTATGAATAGTGGGATATAAGATTGCAATGCTTTTATTCTGTGGCCTAAATAAGTTTCCATATTTGCGTCCTTCACTGTGCAGCTGCAGGCTCCTCGCAGGAGCAGAAGGGGAAGCTCCCGCAGCAGGGCTGCAGCCACGGCTTCCAGACGATGTTTGCCCAGGTCAGCTGTTTCTCCGCCGGCGTCAGAGTTTGGCGGTGCTCCTTCACGGCCCTCTCCACCCGCTGCAGCACCTCCGCGAACCTTTCTTCGGTCTCCGGTGAAAGCGGACGGCTCTCGGACGGATCCTCGCTGAGATCGAACACCAGCGGAGGGCTGTGATACGTCACATGATCCCCGTGACACAGGCAGATGTTAATGTCGTAGCAGCCAACGGCTCCCGCCGGAGAGAAGTTCGGTGTGAAGAAATGGACCTTGAAGATGGAGTCACCTGGGGAGGGTATGTTTAGTCTTGATTAGTACAAAAAAAAGAATTAGAATTAAATTATAAATGTCTGAAAGTTTTCCTAAAGATGACAAGTTTGTTTTAAGTTTTGACATATGGAACGCCAAAGATGCCAAAATAATAAATAAATGCATACATATGCAAAGAAATGTAATATAACAAAATAAATAAATCATTTAAAGCTTCTTCTTTGCTTAAGACAGAACTTGATTGCTCTGTCTGAAGTAAAACAGACCCTAAGGGTCATTTTTTAAATTGAGATTTATATATCATCTAGAATGAGCTGTATTAAATAAGCTTTCCATTGATCTGTGGTTTGTTAGGATACACTATTTGGTTGAGATACAATTATTTTAAATTGAATTAAAAAATAAAATAAAATAAAAATAAATAAATAAATATTGAAATTAAAAAACAAACATAAATAAATAAATAAATAAATAAAAATCTAAATATTGATGAAATCGCCTTTAAAGTTGTCCAAATTAAGTTCTTAGCAATGAATATAACCTATAAAAAAATTAAGTTTTAATATATTTACGGTAGGAAATTTACTAAATATCGTTATGGGACATGATCTTTACTTAATATCCTAATGATTTTTGGCATAAAAGAAAAATCAACAATTTTGACCCATACAATGTATTTTTGGCTATTGCTACAAATATGCCCCAGTGACTTATGACTGGTTTTGTGCTCCAGGGTCACATATATGACTGTAAAGTGTTTTATTTGTCTGTCAGGTTTCCTAAAGAAGACAAGTTTTATGATTCAACCTCATCTCTTCGGTTTTGTGAGTTTGACGTATGGAACGCCAAAGCTGCCAAAATAATAAATAAATGACCACATACATATTCAAAGAAATGTAATATAACAAAATAAATAAATCATTTAAAGCTGCTTCTTTGCTTAAGCCAGAACTTGATTGCTCTGTCTGAAGTAAAACATTTTTTAAATGGAGATTTATATATAATCTAAAATGAGCTGTAGGATACAATATTTGGTTGAGATACAATTATTTGAAATAAATAAAAAAATAAATAAATACAAATTGAAATTAAAAAAAATAATAAATAAATAAAATAATCAGGGTCACAGATACGACTGTAAAGGATTTTATTTGTCTCTCAGGTTTCCTAAAGATGACAAGTTTCATCAGATCTCGTCTGTTTTCTGAGTTTGACATATGGAACGCCAAAGCTGCCAAAATAATAAATAAATGAACACATACATGTATAAAAAAAATGTATATAACAAAAATAAATAACTTAAGGCTTCTTCTTTGCTTAAGACAGAACTTGATTGCTCTGTCTGAAGTAAAACAGACCCTAAGGGTCATTTTTTAAATTGAGATTTATATATAATCTAAAATGAGCTGTAGGATACAATATTTGGTTGAGATACAAGTATTTGAAATTGAAATAAATAAATACAAATTGAAATAAAAAATAAATTAATTAATTAATTAATGAATTAAAATCTAAATATAGAGAAAATTTTTGATTGAAAATTAACAAATTGAAATTGGAATTAAAAAATTAAATTAATACATTTTAAAAAATGTAAATTAAAAAATAAATAAATAAAAATCGAAATATTGAGAAAATCATGTTTAAAGTTGTCAAAATGAAGTTCTTAGCAATGCATATTACTAATCAAAAATTAAGTTTTGATATATTTACGGTAGGAAATTTACTAAATATCGTTATGGGACATGATCTTTACTTAATATCCTAATGATTTTTGGCATAAAAGAAAAATCAAAATTTTGACTCATACAATGTATTTTTGGCTATTGCTACAAATATTCCCCAGAGACTTATGACTGGTTTTGTGGTCCAGGGTCACATATATGACTGTAAAGGGTTTTATTTGTCTGTCAGGTTTCCTAAAGAATGACAAGTTTTATGATTCAACCTCATCTCGTCTGTTTTCTGAGTCTGACATATGGAACGCCAAAGATGCCAAAATAATAAATAAATACATATATACGCAAAGAAATGCAATATAACATAATAAATACATAATTCAATAAATAATTTAAAGCTTCTTATTTGCTTAAGCCAGAACTGTCTGAAGTAAAACAGACCCTTGTCATTACAATATGTGACTATGGACCACAAAACCTGTCATAAGGGTCATTTTTTAAAATTGAGATTTATATCTCATCTAAAATAAGCTGAAAAAAAAAAAGGTTTCCATTGATCTATGGTTTGTTAGGATATAACATTTGGCTGAGATACAATTATTTGAAATTGGGGAAAAAAAAAAAAAAAATCTAAATATTGATGAAATCGCCTTTAAAGTTGTCCAAATTAAGTTCTTAGCAATGAATATAACTTATAAAAAAATTACGTTTTAATATATTTACGGTAGGAAATTTCCTAATTATCGTTATGGAACATGATCTTTACTTAATATCCTAATGATTTTTGGCATAAAAGAAAAATCAACAATTTTGACCCATACAATGTATTTTTGGCTATTGCTACTTAAGACTGGTTTTGTGGTCCAGGGTCACATACGGACAAATAAATGTAGAAATAAATACATAAATGTGAAAATAAATACATGTGGAAATAATATACATGTTGTCTGAAATAAATAAATGTGGAAAAATACAATTATACATAAATAAGGAAATTAAAGTAAAAATACCCGTTTGTTTATTATTGATTTGTTTATTTATTTTTGCATTTTATTTATGTATGTATTTTTGTTGTTTTACATTCCTTTGTATATTATTTATTGTTTTGGCAGTTTTGGCATTCCATAATGACAGTGTTCAGACAAAAATTATTTAAACTTAAAAACCTACATTTAAAACTTCAAACTGATACATTTTATACATTTCTGTGAATCAGTTTAAACTATCAGTTTTAATAGGTAGGTTTAAAACTCTGATTCAATTAAATAAAAGTGAGACAAACAATAACTGTCAAACGTTTGGCATCTGTAAGATTCTGCTCAACAAAGCTGCATTTATGTGACCAAAAATGCAATAAAATTGTGAAATATTTTAACAATTTAAAACCGCTGTTTTCTGTGTGAATATGTTTTAAATTGTAATTTATTCCTGAGATGCACTGCTGAATTTTCAGCATCATTATAAAATTATTGAGAAAATTCCCTTTAAAGTTCTTAGCAATGCATATTACTGATCAAAAATTAAGATTTGATATATTTACGGTTGGAAATTTACAAAATATCTTCATGGAACATGATCCTAATGATTTTTGGCATAAAATAAAAAATTGGTAATTTTGAGCCATACAATGGATTTTTTATTTTTTTTTTTGCTATTGCTATTTAAGACAAATAAATGTAGAAATAAATAAATAAATAAATGTGAAAATAAATACATGTGGAAATAATATACATTAGCTGAAATAAATAAATAAATGTGTAAAAATACAATTATACATAAATAAGGAAATTAAAGTAAAAATACCCATTTGTTTATTATTGATTTGTTTATTTATTTTTGCATTTTATTTATGTATGTATGTATTTTTGTTATTTTACATTCCTTTGTATATTATTTATTGTTTTGGCAGTTTTGGCATTCCATAATGACTTTGAAAAAATGATTTAAACTTAAAAACCTACATTTAAAATTTCAAACTGATACATTTTATACATTTCTGTGAATCAGTTTAAACTATCAGTTTTAATAGGTAGGTTTAAGATTTTTTTTTAAGTTTATGAAGTCTCTTTTGCTCACCAAGGCTGCATTTATGTGACCAAAAATGCAATAAAATTGTGAAATATTTTAACAATTTAAAACAGCTGTTTTCTATATGAATATGTTTTAAATTGTAATTTATTCCTGAGATGCACTGCTGAATTTTCAGCATCATTACTCCAGTCTTCAGTGTCACATGATCCTTCAGAAATCATTCTAATATATTGATTTGCTGCTCAAGAAGCAGTTGTGCAGTTCAACTTATTGTGGAAACTGTGATACATTTTATTTTTCAGGATTCACAGATGAACAGAAAGTTCAAAAGAACAGCATTTATTTGAAATAGAAATCTTTTCTAACATTAAAAATGTCTTTACTGGCACTTTCGGTCAATTTAATGCATCCTTACTGAACTGTCAGATCAGTATTATAATGTGTTTAAGTGACTCACTGTCAGATGGGTGCCAGCGTACAGCGTTCAGATAAATGCCGCAGTAGTGGAACATAAACTCGTGCTCTGAGCGGCTGGTTTCACCCTCCAGCAGAGGCATCAGATCATGACCATCCAGAACCCTTACAGAATCACACACAGACTGCACTTAGACATCATACAACATTTTCTAGGTGATTGCTAGGCTATACTAATATATTATGTATTATTTCCAAAGTTCTGTGTCTTTAGTGGTGGTTAAAGTGTCACGAAAACCTAAAACACGTTTTTTGAGATGTTATCATATACACTGCCGCTCATAAGATTTTTAAAGGAGACTTTTCTGCTCATCAAGGCTGCATTTAAGTGATTAAAAATACTGAAAAAAGCTGTAATATTGTGAAATGTTAATGCAATTTAAAATAGTGGTTTTCTGTTTTAATATACTTTAAAATATAATTTATTTCTGTGATGCAAAGCTGAATTTCCAGCATCATTACTCTAGTCTTCAGTGTCACATGATCCTTCAGAAATCATTCTAATATACAGATTTATTATCTTTTATTTTTTTTTGTAACCTGTGATACTTTTTTCAGGATTCTTTGATAGATTAAACATTAAAAAGGACAGCATTTATTTAAAATAGAAAACTTTTGTAACAATAAACACCTTGTTCAAAGTTTGGGGGTCAGTAAAAAAAAATTTCTTTCTCTCTTACTTTTATTCACCAAGAATGTGTTCAATTGATTAAAAAGTGATGGTAAAGGTTTCTATTCTGAATAAATGCTGCTCTTTTTAACTTTTTATTCATCAAAGAATCCTGAAAAAACTATCACAGGTTCCAGAAAAAATATTAAGCAGCACTGTTTCCAACATTGATAATAAAAGTAATAAATCTGTATATTAGAGTGATTTCTGAAGGATCATGTGACTCTGAAGACTGGAGTAATGATGCTGAAAATACAGCTTTGCATCACAGGAATAAATGATATTTTAAAATATATTAAAATAGAAAACCACTATTTTAAATTGCATCAACATTTCACAATATTTCAAGATACACATGCAAATTTGGCTGATCCTTATCCTTAAGTCGATTCTGTGCTTACTTGATCTAATATATGATGTTTTAAAAAATATTGTAGATTTAACCCTTGTCCTTCAATTTAAAAAAGTTACACATAGGTTCATAGAGGACAGAAATGTGGGCCTTTAGCCCCGTTAAACCCTACCTATCCTCCGGCAGCGCTCCGCCTGCCAGCTTCACCACTGTGGGAAAAACATCCATCAGACTCGTTGGTTCTTCCACTTCACGTCCCGGTGTGAGACGTCCAGACCAGCGAAATATCCCTGGCACTCGGATTCCTCCCTCCCAGCCGCCCATGGCTTTACCACCTAGACATAAGAGGGTCAGTAATGACAAAATCTGATATTTTCAGCATCAAATGTCTGCTTTTATGTTTCGTACCGCGATAGATCCCGTTCCAGCCTCCGTTCGGGCCGTCTTCGATGTGGCCACCGTGGTCAGACGTGAAGTACATCAAGGTTTTCTCAGACAGGCCGAGCCTTTCGATGGTCTCCACCATTCTACCTGTGATCGAACATAAGACCATCACTGAACACATTTCAAACAGGTGATGTGATAACTGTGATAATATGATCTGAGGTTTGTGAAAATTAAAATATGCTGCTAATTTACTCATCCTCAGGCCATCTGAGATATAGGTGACTTAGATATAGTAGAACAGTAAAGGAGATTTTAGCTGAAGCTGGTCCTTGGTGATTCATAACCCTGTTGAAAAAAACAGCATGTGCTGGTTAGGTAGGTTTTGACGGTGGGATGCTGGTTTAGCTGGTTTAAGCTTGTCCTAAACTGGTCCTTAGCTGGTCATGTGTTGGTCCCTCCTTCTCAGGACCAGTTTAGAAGAGCATGACCAGCTAAGGATCAAAATAAGCTAGCTTAGGATCAGCATGAACCATCTTAGGACCAGCATGAACCAGTTTAGGACCAGCATGAACCATCTTAGGACCATCATGAACCATCTTAGGACCATCATGAACTATCTTAGGACTATCATGAACCAGTTTACGACCAGCATGAACCAGTTTAGGACCAGCATGAACCATCTTAGGACCATCATGAACCATCTTAGGACCATCATGAACTATCTTAGGACTATCATGAACCAGTTTACAACCAGCATGAACCAGTTTAGGACCAGCATGAACCATCTTAGGACCATCATGAACTATCTTAGGACCATCATGAACCAGTTTAGGACTATCATGAACCAGTTTACGACCAGCATGAACCAGTTTAGGACCAGCATGAACCATCTTAGGACCATCATGAACTATCTTAGGACCATCATGAACCAGTTTACGACCAGCATGAACCAGTTTAGGACCAGCATGAACCATCTTAGGACCATCATGAACTATCTTAGGACCATCATGAACCATCTTAGGACCAGCATGGACCATCCTAAGACCATTATGAACCATCTTAGGACCAGCATGAACCAGTTTAGGACCAGCATGAACCAGTTTAGGACCAGCATGAACCAGTTTAGGACCAGCATGAACCATCTTAGGACCATCATGAACCATCTTAGGACCATCATGAACTATCTTAGGACCATCATGAACCATCTTAGGACCAGCATGGACCATCCTAAGACCATTATGAACCATCTTAGGACCAGCATGAACCAGTTTAGGACCAGCATAAACCATCTTAGGACCAGCATGAACCAGTTTAGGACCAGCATGAACCAGTTTAGGACCAGCATGAACCAGTTTAGGACCATCATGAACCATCTTAGGACCAGCATGGACCATCCTAAGACCATTATGAACCATCTTAGGACTATCATGAACCAGTTTAGGACCAGCATGAACCAGTTTAGGACCAGCATGAACCATCTTAGGACCATCATGAACCATCTTAGGACCAGCATGAATCATCCTAAGACCATTATGAACCATTTTAGGACCAGCATGGACCATCTTAGGACCATCATAAACCAGTTTAGGACCAGTATAAACTAGCTCAGAACCAGCATGAACCATTTTAGGACCATCTTAAATCAGCTTAGGACCACCATCCCAGCATTAAAACCTACCTAACCAATACATGCTTTTTTTTTTTACAACAGGGAAAATGCAAGTCAGAAGCTACCGGCACTTTCAGAGTCAGTTTCAGTTGCGTATGAGTCCCTCAGTTGTCCTCAGTGTGAAAAGATTGATCTCAAAATCATATAGTCATTATTGGAAATGGTTCAAATACACAAACATTCTGAACCTGAGGGTTTTTTTCTGAAGAACAGCGGACAGTTTAACTGTTCAGGACAAAAAGGGACTCATGAACAACTATCACTAAACAAAAAAACACAGCTGTGGATCATTCAGGTAACAACACAGTATTAAGAATCAAAGCACATTTCCTGTCAGAGTGACTTTCAGGCGCATGAAAGTGAGTTCTGAGTAACTTGTAGATCTGTGTTGATGAACTGGTTCAACTAGTTCACTAAAAAAGAGTCGGTTCAAAGGAATGATTCATTCATGAAACAAACTCCAGACCACAATAATGTTGTAAATAATGTTTAGTTTCTTGCACAAACTGATCGTTTCACTTCATAAGGATCTCAATATATCATCAGGAACCATTCTGTGTTGCATGATGTTCTTTTTTTGACTCTCAAAGAGCTGGAAACCATTGACTTTACTTAATGAATCATATGATATGATGTTTTCTACGTCACTCACCAACCATCCAGTCCACCTCTTCCACGTTGTCCCCGTACAGCCCATGTTTGCTCTTTCCGGCAAAGCCCTCAGACACGAAGAGGGGCGTGTGCACGTGTGCCAATGACAGGAAGAGCAGGAAGGGCCCGTCTCTGTGTCTGACATCATAAATCACACGATTAATAATCACCTTAAACCGAAATCAAAGACATTCCCCACCGCAGGCACTAGAAATGAGCGCGTGGGAAACAGCATGAGACGCACAGCTGATTTGTCAGGACAAGTCTATGATGAAGCAGGCATGCATGCAAATCACAGGTTAATCTCACGAGAGAACACACAAACATTCAACAGGATAAGAAATGATGGTCTGAATGAAGAAAATGAAGCTTTATTTATTAATGGACCTTTCTCACATTTCCGGGTTTCTCATCACAGTTGGGTAAAATCCGAGAGCAGTGAATGGGAGAGTACCACAAATATATTTTGCGCATTCCCATTTGGTCAAATAGCAAAAGAAAAACTCCACGATAGTGTTTTCACGACAAAAATTCAGAGAGACGACGACTCTCCCATAAACACAGTATTAGAAACACTCTTTCATTAGTGTTAACTCCTTTTTTTTTGTAACTTGATGAAAAGGTGATATAATATGAAGTATAGTGTTATAAATCTACATACCTTTTTCAAAAAATCTAAATATTAAAAATTTTAAAGGATTTGTGAGGATGATGACTGTTGAAACGCGTTATCGCAGTCTTGTGAAAAGGGTCCATTCATTTACTGACTACAAATCTCATTTTTATTACTGTAATAACAACACCCTAAACCAGGGTTCCTCAATTATTTTTCACAGAGGGCCAAATTCCGCCAACAATACCAAGTCGAGGGCCACCAACCATGTTATGACCAAAATGTTTGCTCTTATTATTATTATTATTATTATTATGATGATGATTGTTGTTATTGTTGCTTCTGTTTTTATTGTTGTCTTTTGTTAAAAGATTCACAAGATAAATATTCAATTTTTTTTCCGCAGTAGTTTGTTTTAATCAAACAATTACGAACATTTTTGTATTTGGATACAGAAAACTAAAGAACTTTGTCTGCTGAATATTAAAAACAAAAAATATATAAAAAATAAAAAATTCTCCAATTTCCATGTCTGCTATGCAAGTCAAGTGTTCCTGCTCAGGCTGGCTCTCTTCTCTCCACTTTCCCTAATTGCAAATTTAGTTTTTAGCATTCATATTTTCATACTTTCATACTTTTATGGATCAAACTGTATCAACGTGTCCCATACAGACGTGACGCGATAAAAGGTATCTTTTCCATTAGTTTTTATGCTAACCACGCGCGCAGTGACAAGCGAAAGCATTCTATTGTCGAAATGGTTTCTATTTTCTGCGATGCCGCGGCCGGAACAACATACAAACTGATAATGATAATCTGAGGTAATGATTGCGTGCTTTATCAGTTGTTAAAATGGTCTAATGTAAGTTTGAATACTTATAGCCATACTGAAAGCAACAACAGATAGTTTACATCAGCTCTTGAAAATAAATTAAAGCAAACATGTAGGCTACGTTAAAACTGCGCACTCAATGCGGACCTGCAAGTGTTTTCCATGACAAAGAAGGTATCAGTCACTCAGTATGCAGTTTTAATAATGTTAAAACAGTTTAATATTTACGAATTAGATTATAAACTTGTCAATTTCGTTGGGAGTGCAGTGTGCTTTTCGCTTTTAAATGGCATTGAATGGATTCTGTCGCATTGCGTTGTTGCATCGCGTCTGGTTAGGAGTGTGAGGCTTTATTTGTAAGATATTGTTGTCGTTTTTGTGAAATGATTTAAATCAGTAATCAATAATAATCATTACTCTTTCCACTCGCGCGCCTCCCCTGACATTCTCTTTTGAACAGGCAGCATCTGGTGAGCGGGAGACAGAGCGGGCGCATCGGGCGCAATCATCAAACATATTTCAAAACAAAGCCGGCACCACGGTCCTGACAGTTAAACGCGTAGCGCCGCTCGCGTCTGATGCATACACAGTGTCAGACTAATGTCACTGTATTTGAATTCTTATGCCACATTATTTGACATTAGCGCGGGCCAAATAATTTTCTCTCACGGGCCGGATGTGGCCCGCGGGCCGCCTATTGAGGAACCCTGCCCTAAACTGTGAAGTGTTTTTTCTGTTTTATTGCAGCGTTATAAAACTAGGTATAGCATTTTCATTACAGTAAAACAGGATGGGTGGTAGGCGGTTGCTAGGGTGTTGCTAGAGTGTTGTTAGGTTGTGGTTGCTAAAATGTTCAATGTAATTGCTGAGGTGTTCTGGGTAGTTGCTAGGGTGCTGTTAGGGTGATACTTGGGTGTTCTGAGTGGTTCATTAAGTGCTGCTAGGTTGTTCTGGGTGGTTGCTAGGGTGATACTTGGGTGTTCTGCATGGAAGTGTTGCTAGGTTGTTCTGGGTGGTTGCTAGGGTGTTGTTAGGATGATACTTGGGTGTTTTAGATGGAAGTGCTGCTAAGGTGTTCTGGTTGGTTGCTAGGGTGATACTTGGGTGTTCTGCATGAAAGTGCTGCTAGGTTGTTCTGGGTGGTTGCTAGGGTGATACTTGGGTGTTCTGCATGGAAGTGTTGCTAGGTTGTTCTGGGTGGTTGCTAGAGTGTTGTTAGGATGATACTTGGGTGTTTTAGATGGAAGTGCTGCTAGGGTGTTCTGGTTGGTTGCTAGGGTGATACTTGGGTGTTCTGCATGAAAGTGTTGCTAGGGTGTTCTGGTTGGTTGCTAGGGTGATACTTGGGTGTTCTGCATTGAAGTGTTGCTAGGTTGTTCTGGGTGGTTGCTAGGGTGTTGTTAGGATGATACTTGGGTGTTTTAGATGGAAGTGCTGCTAGGGTGTTCTGGTTGGTTGCTAGGGTGATACTTGGGTGTTCTGCATGAAAGTGCTGCTAGGGTGTTCTTGGTGGTTGCTAGGGTGATACTTGTGTATTCTGTGTGGAAGTGTTGCTAGGGTGTTCTGGGTGGTTGCTAGGGTGTTGTTAGGATGATACTTGGGTGTTTTAGATGGAAGTGCTGCTAAGGTGTTCTGGTTGGTTGCTAGGGTGATACTTGGGTGTTCTGCATGAAAGTGCTGCTAGGTTGTTCTGGGTGGTTGCTAGGGTGATACTTGGGTGTTCTGCATGGAAGTGTTGCTAGGTTGTTCTGGGTGGTTGCTAGAGTGTTGTTAGGATGATACTTGGGTGTTTTAGATGGAAGTGCTGCTAGGGTGTTCTGGTTGGTTGCTAGGGTGATACTTGGGTGTTCTGCATGAAAGTGTTGCTAGGGTGTTCTGGTTGGTTGCTAGGGTGATACTTGGGTGTTCTGCATTGAAGTGTTGCTAGGTTGTTCTGGGTGGTTGCTAGGGTGTTGTTAGGATGATACTTGGGTGTTTTAGATGGAAGTGCTGCTAGGGTGTTCTGGTTGGTTGCTAGGGTGATACTTGGGTGTTCTGCATTGAAGTGTTGCTAGGTTGTTCTGGGTGGTTGCTAGGGTGTTGTTAGGATGATACTTGGGTGTTTTAGATGGAAGTGCTGCTAGGGTGTTCTGGTTGGTTGCTAGGGTGATACTTGGGTGTTCTGCATGAAAGTGCTGCTAGGGTGTTCTTGGTGGTTGCTAGGGTGATACTTGTGTATTCTGTGTGGAAGTGTTGCTAGGGTGTTCTGGGTGGTTGCTAAAGTAATCTAAAAGTAATCAAAAAGTAGTCTAATTATATTACCTAAAATGTGTAATGTAATGGATTATGTTTCCAAAGAATCAGTAACGGATTACATTTAGTAAGTAATCTACCCACCACTGTTTCTGTGTTCGTTAGTGACTGACAGAAGTCGCACCTCTCCATGAACTGTTCGGCTTCGCTCATCATCCTCGTGTTCAGCGTCTCCAGCTTCATGGGCTGCTCCACCACCTCACCGTTCCTCATGATGATGCAGTTCCAGGTCTGAAGGAGTTCAAAGGGCACAAACCACACAATGACGCTCAGCAGCGTCAGAACGGCCAGAAACACCACGAGCGTCCGGCTGATCCGCAGCAGGCCAGAGGCCCGGACTACAAGCAGCGTGAGGAATGCAAGCGCCAGGAGAGCAGACAACTGCCACAGCGTCTCCTGCACATCCACCAGGACACCTTTACCTGCTCCAGGTTTGCAGTCTTTAAACAAGGTGAAGGGAAGCCCATAGAAGAAGTCGAAGCCGTGATTGTTGGGATGATGGCAGTGATCGTTCCTGCTCTCGCAGTTCACGCCCAAATGCCACTTACCTAGTAAGTGAACGCATTTATTTATTTAGTTATTATTTATGTGTGAATTAGTATTTTATTTTATTAGTTATTTAGTATTTTATTAATTATTAGTATAGTTTTATTAGTTATTAGTATTTTATTAGTTAGGTATTTTATGTGTATTTTCAATTAATTCATTAATTCATTCATTTATTTTGTGTGCATTTTTCGTTTACAATTCTCATTTTATTTTAAACATTTAAACCATTTTACTTTACAAATGCTGAATTTAATATTAAATAAAAATGTAAAAAATGTATAAAATTAATAAAAGTAATAAAAAAAATATATTTTTTTTAATTCTAAAATGTTAACTAAAATTAAAATGAAGCTAAAAATAAAAAATGTAAAACAAAACAAAATAAACAAAAAAGGATAGTTCACACTAAAATGGTCATTTTACTTTCTTTCAGGGTTCATAAGTATTAACTCAATCTACCTCATCTTTTTTTCCTTATTTGAAATAAAAGAATTTAATTGTTTTATCAACTTTAATGTTAATGTTAAAATAAAATAGATATTTAAAAAAATATAATTTTCCATTTAGTTTACCTTACGTGATTAAAATAACAAACTGAAATAAAGATTAATAAGAACTATATAGACATCTAAAAAAATGATACAAAAAATGACAAAATTAACTAAAATTGAAATGAAAATGCAAAAATCTAAAAATCAAAAATGATCAAACAATTAAATAAAAATGCTAAATATCAATAAAAACTACAACAGTACATTTATGATATTAAAACAACATACTTTTCTGTCTGTGGAAATAAAATAAATATATCAATAAAACCTATAATAGTATATCCAAGATATTAAAATAACACGCTTTCATCTGTGGAACACAAAACCAAGTCATAACTGAGATTTATACATCATAAATACATAACAAATAAGCTTTCCATTGATGTATGGTTTGTTAGAATAGGACAATATTTGAAAATCTGTAATCTAAGGCTGCAAAAAAACGAAATATTGAGAAATATTTCCTTTAAATTTGACCAAATGAAGTTCTTTGCAATGCATATTACTAATCAAAAAATAATTTTTGATATATTTACAGAAGGAAATTACAAAATTACAAAATATCTTCATGGAACTTAATCTTTACTTAATATCCTAATGATTTTTGGCATAAAAGAAAAATCTAAAATGTTGACCCATACAATTTATTTTCGGCTATTGCTACAAATATCACCTATATTTTGACAAATCTCTTTTGTCTTGTTTTGACAGTCAGTGGGCTCCAATTTCCCAGTGTTTGGTTCCCAGCATTCTTCAAATGTCATACAGGTTTGGAATAACATGAGGGTGAGTATATAATCATTTTTGAGTGATCTACCACTTCAGTGGTTTTCTTTGTGCTTGCTATAGTTTTTAATTTTTTAATATGATTCCCTATACTAGTGTGTGTATGTCTTACCCACAATGCCGGTGGTGTAACCCTGCTTTTGCAGAAGTTTAGCGAAGGTGGTTTCATTAGGAGGAAGACCTCCAGATCCAGCGAGGAACAGAATCACCTGAACTCGACCTGTGCTGCCCAGACCTTCATATCAAAACAAACACAGACAGAACAATAAACCCGCTGATATTTGATCACTCTGAGATTAACGCATCAGACACGCTGCTTATCTCAGAACGAGATGATTTATTACAGGTCCGTCCACACTTGCAAACAATAACGTTCTGCTTATTAAAAGCGTGATTCAGTTTTGTCGCCTGGCTCTTTAAATGCTCAAGCTCTTCGACAGCCAATCGGAATCCGTTCTGCTTCAATGTTTTTATTGTTCATCATCTGGAACAAAATCACTCTGAAAGTGATTCCAAATGATTTCATTTTCATTATTAGGGGCCAAGCACTTCTTCCGTTTCTTCCGCTCAAGTTTTTGGCAGCCCATAGAACCTTTTGCGGGAAAGTTGTGAAATTTGGCACACTGATAAAGGACAGTCTCAACATTAGCCATAGCAAGTTTGGAGTCTATAACTCAAACTCTCAAGCGCCACTACTTGTCCAAAGTTTCAATTTGTTTATGCTAATAAATTTTAAACCGTAAGGCACAGAAGCAAAATTATTCTTGCTCTGAATCCTTGGCTCATGCCGAGTCCAATTAACACCAAACTTCAAAAATCATAAGGTTTAGTTTTTTCGCTATTTTTAATTGTTCGTAAAACCCACTTTTTTCGAACTCCTCCTAGATGGTTTGTCTGATTTTCACCTAAATTGTCTCAGATCATCTTCAGACCATGCTGGCAAAAAGTTACGGAATTCAAGTTGATTAGTCAAATGGTTTTCAAATAACGCGCGAACGAATTCTACGAAAAGCACGCAAAAATGGATGTGAGGCTATATCTCTGCAACGGTTTGGCGTATTGAGGCCAAACTTGGTGTGTGTTATAACAAGCATGACCTGAGACTACTTGCAGTGTTTCGACGCAGTGCCACCTAGTGTTCAGGAGATACGAAAATGGCTATTTTAGCTTATAACTTTTGAATGGTTTGGCCAAAAATTACAAAACTGGTGTCTTTAGATTTGGTGCATCATGCTGAGGTTTCCCATGTTGAATGGCCATTTTGAATTTTGTAGTAAAATGCTATATTTTACGAACACATTGACATATAGTTACAAAACTTGGTACGGGTCATCAGCACAATGAAGGAGTCTGAAAAGTTTCGAGCCAGCACCACCTAGTGGTAAAATCAAATATTTGCATGCTTATAACTCCTGAATCCTTGCCGAGTCCAGCGATAGCAAAATTACAGGTTTTGCCTTATGGTTTGTGCGACGTTGCATTTTAGTGCTTAAAAAACTTTTGCCAATATCTTAGAAACTGCTACTCCGATCGACACGAAACCACCGTAGGAAATTCAAAAACATAGCGTGGCGAATATACACTAATCTACAATTGCCAAAATTTTGATAGGAAGTGGCAAGAAAATGCAAACAAAGTCAGCCATTGGTCACTTTGTTCCTTCTCATATATAAAAATGTCTATAACTCTAAAACAAAATGATATATTTTCACCAAATTTGGCACACATATGTATGAACACACTCTAAGGACACACAAATAATTTGGTCGGACTGTGCCTCTTGGTGGCGCTATAATTGAACAAAACATGAAATTGCCATTGACTACAATAGAGTATTATGATATAAAATGCTACATTTTTACCAATGCATTGGTGCACCATTACAAAACTTTGTATGTAACATCGAAACCATGACCTGAAAGTGCTCAAAACGTTTTGAGACGGTGCCACCTTGTGGTCAAAAGTGATAACAGATTAAATCATATTACTAGTGGTTGTTTTCATGATTTTTTTTTCACCCATTTTGACTAAAATCACCTTTTAAATATGGCCCCGCAATTGCTGCTTGCAGCTATATTTATCATTGTAGTTGTGTTTTGGTCTATTAAATTGAAATATTAACATTTTATAGTTATCATTTTTAGTTTGAATGGGCCTTTACTTTATGTCAGTATTTTAGTGAATTATGCATGAATATTGCATCAAAAATATTTTTATTTTAGTGTATATGCTCACTACTCATAATGTAATATTCCGTATACATCCGAAAAAACGCGGTCGTCTTGACTTTGACACGTCAATAATACACCCGCAACAATAGGTGGCGCCAAATATGAATAAAACGAGTGTGCAAAAAATACGTAATGTAATGTGTGTTGTAATGTTAGAACATCGCGAGTGAAAACAAAAGAAAAAGAAAAGCTTAAAGCAGCATGAGTCTTGAGTGTTATGTTTATCTGATGGACCAAACTTCCTCTGTAAGTGATTTTAAAACGTAAGACAGACTACAATAAGATTTTACTTCTAGTGTTAATGAAATTTTGGTAGGCTACTATGAGATCAATAGCCTATTTGTTAAATAACTCAGATGGGCTACCTGTTATTTTTAGGGTATATCAAAAAGTGCATATTTTTAAATGTGATTGTTGGTACATGTTACCAGTATTTACCATATTTTCAAGACAAAAATTAAAATAGGAAAAAACATGCAATATAATTTAATAAAAATAGTTTTTTTTTCTAAATGAAACACACAATTTAGTTTTTAAAAAGCCTTTTTCCAAAAGGTACGTGTTGAAAAAGAGGGGGTCGTCTTATAATCAGGGTCCTCTTCTATTTGGGACAATACGGTAATATAATATAATAATAATTTTATGAAACTGTATACAAAATATATTTGCATTTCAAGTCAATACATTACAAAAATGATTTTCTTCCTCAGTATTTTGTCTTGTTTTCTAGGAAAATCTATATTTAAATATTTTAACATTCTTAAATCAAAACACATTTACTGGAAAATATATTAAGTTTTTTTTTTTTGTTTGGTTTTGTTTTGAAAAATAATCAAAATGAAGAGAGTTTTTGCTTAAAACAACAAATATCTGCCGATGGAGTCGGAAAAATGATCTTGTTTTCTCTTTAAATGAAGTTGATTTGCCTAATATTTTCTAATATCTGATATTTGTTCTTATTTTAAGCAAAAACTCTAATTTTAGTAATTTTTTTCAGAAAACAAAACTTCATGCAATCATTTTGCTTCTCTAGTAAATATAAAATGGTGAAAACAAGACAAAAATACTGAGGAAAAACAGATTTTTTTTGCATTGCATGCCATTTTTCATGCATTATGTGTTGTATTTCAGAGTGGGACTGGATGAAGCAGGTGTTATTGGCTCGTTTGGGTCTCACCGGCGCGTAAAGCGTAGCGTCCCGTCATGAAGGCGGTTCTGCTGGGAGTGCAGAGAGGAGCCGCGGCGAGATGTTGGGTCAGTTTCACTCCGTCTGCCGCTAGTCGATCAATGTTTGGTGTCCTTCAAACACAGAAAGACATTTAATGCTTCATCCAATAGCTGACAATTAATGAACACCTGCTTATGCTGTTTACTTTTTCAGTAAAACACAAAAGAAGGATCTTCATGCATCTCTTTATATACGACTGTCAAGCTCCAGAACAACAGACGTCTCCTGAAATCATACGGAAACTCACATTTAGATGAGATTTCTGGTTATTTACAGCGAAATCTTCATTCTGCATGTTTAGAGTCAACAGCATTGCCAGATTTTGACATCAAACTTGTCAGTAAGGATCATATTTTGTAAGCCTGGGTATATTTGTAGCATTAGCCAACAATACATTGCATGGGTCCAAATTATCAATTTTTCTTTTATGCCAAAACAATTTAGGATATTAAGTAGATATATCTGTAGAAAATATATTAACTTAATTTTTGATTAGTAATATGCATTGCTAAGAACTTAATTTGGACAACTTCAAAGGCGATTTTCTCAATATTTATTGCTTTTTTGTATTATGATTAAAATGCATTTTATAAAAAAATTAGGAACTTAAAATACTCTGCATCCATAAAAAACAACACTGTTTTCCAGAAAAGAGTTGCATGAAGAGCAACAAATTGTATTTTATTTTATTTGGGCATAATGCCTTTTAATTTGTTTTATGTTTAATCTAATGATTTTAAAGTTATTATTTTTGTCAAAAAGCAAAAAATAAAACTATAATTAATAACAATATAATAATAATAATAATAATAATAATAATAATAATTGTTGATTTCTAGATAAAAGTTGCATCTATTAATATTAGTAATATTACATTTACATTTTATAACATTATTAAAATATGCAGAATGTTAATTGGACACTTAAAAAATACTCTGCATCGGTTAAAATAATAATAATAATAATTTAAAACTTAAAATTAATTTTTAGTTTGTAATATTGCATTTATTTGTATTTTTATTAAAATGTGCATAATGCATATTACATGACCTATTTTTATAATTTATAATTATTTTGCAGATATATTTTGCAAAAATTAGGCACTTAAAATACTCTGCATCCATTAAAAAAATGTGTTTTAAAAAAAATGGGCATAATGCCTTTTAATTTGTTTTAATCTAATGATTTTGAAGTTATAATTTTATCAAAAAGCAAAAATGAAACTATAATCAGTAACCAGATTAAATAAATAAATAAATATAAATATCATTTAAATAAATCCATATAAATTGTTGATTTCTAGAAAAAAATTGCATTTTATTAGTAATATTATTAAAATATGAAGAATGCATATTACATTTGTTTAGTTATGATTATTAAAACAGACATAATTCCTTTTAATTTGTTTTATCTAATGATTTTAAAGTTAGATATTTGTCAAAAAGCAAAAAATAAAACTATAATTAATAACAGGTTTTCCACAATTGTTCATAGCATCCTTAAAATAAATAAATAAATAAATAAAAATGGTTGATTTCTAGATAAAAGTTGCATGAAGAGTTTTATTTAAGATTTTATTAGTACTATTATTAAAATATGCAGAATGCATATTACATCATTTAATTATTTTGTTTAGTTATGATTATTAAAATAGACACAACTCCTTATAATTTGTTATGATCTAATGATTTTAAAGTTAGATATTTGTCAAAAAGCAAAAAATAAAACAATAATTAATAACAGGTTTTCCACAATGGTTCATAGCGTCCCTAAAAAAAATTAAAATAAATAATAATAATAACAGTTGATTTCTAGATAAAAATTGCATGAAGACTTGCATTTATTAATATTATTAATATTATTTAAATTATTATTAAAATATGCAGAATGCATATTACATTATTTAATTATTTTGTTATTTATGATTATTAAAATAGACATAACACTTTTTAATTTATAATCTAATGATTTTAAAGTAAAGTAAAAATTGTCAAAAAGTAAAAAATAAAACTAATTAATAACAGGTTTTCCACAATAGTTCTTAGCATCCTTAAAATAATAAATAAATAAATAAATGGTTGATTTCTAGATAAAATTTGCATGAAGAGTTGCATTTATTAATATTAGTAATATTACTTAAATTATTATTAAGATATGCAGAATGCATATTACATCATTTAATTATTACATAACGCCTTTTAATTTGTTATAATTTAATGATTATAAAATAAAGTAAAAATTCTGTCAAAAAGCAAAAAATAAAACTAATTAATAACAGGTTTTCCACATTTGTTCATAGCATCCCTAAAAAAACTGCATGAAGACTTTATTTATTATTATTAGTATTATTAGAATTTATTAATATTAGTAATATTATTAAAATTATTATTACTATTACTATAAAATAAAACATAATAATAATAATACCTGTTGATTTCTAGATAAAAGTTGCATGAAGAGTTGCATTTATTAATATTAGTAATATTATTTAAATTATTATTAAAATATGCAGAATGCATATTGCATTTTTAAATTGTTTTAATTATATTGTTTCGTTATTTTTTCAAAAGCGCTAAACTCTATATGCACACACATACATATATAGAAAACGTTTATATATTATTAAATATATATAATAATTTTATGTATACATGTAATGAAATGGTTATTAGACACTTTAAAAAAAAAAAACATTTGTTTTCTGAAGAAGAAAATAAAGGTGCATTCTCCTTTTGTAAACAAAATAACATCATATGGGTCTGAAACAACAGGAAGGTGAATGAATAATGACAGAAAGCTTTATTAGGTCAATTAATGTTTTCAGCTTAATTTACCTGATGGTGTCGTTTCCATAGCAACCGATGTCTCCGATGCCCAGATCATCCACCATCATCAGCACAAAGTTGGGTCTTGAATCCTGATCTGCTTTTGTGACATAAAGAAGAACCAGCAAAGCAGCAAATAACCTGCAAAAGCACAGCAGAGCTGGATTAGTTTCTCTAACTGCTGTCATTTTAATATCTGTCATGAAATCTGCAGAAACACCGACCTCAAGCTCCAGTTTCCCAGCATCCTTTTCCTCTGAAGTGCGTCTGAGGTGATAAACATAAAGTTGGAAAGTCGCGAAATTCCCGGATGAACTTTGATTTAGTCAAAACACGGAAGTGGCAACAATTTCCACACACTTTTCTCTTCTTCTGTGGGAATGAGAGGAGTTTGACCATCAGCTGATTTAATGATTGATTTATTAACAGCGGGATCACAGACACGAACACAGAAGCCCTTCAATCAGTCAAATCTTGATTTATTTGACGCGGCTTCCAGCTGTTTTCCTCACGTAAGCCCTGCGATCAACTCACAATGTCTTTCAGGGCTGTTTTAGTCGCTTACCTTTTCTTAAACTGTCAGTTTTGTCGATTCCAGACACTCATTTATCCCTCTGCTGACAGAATATGCCAGATTTCCCACTGTACCTGAGAGAGACTCTGAACGTACCGTATTTACGCGCATACAGACGCATTTACTCATGAACGAACCACACAAACTTACTTTATTTGAGCTTTATTATCTACTTTGACCAGAATCGATACAATTTGTTCGACACAGATGTGTATGGCTGTATTTTTTGTTGTTTTTATTTCAAGCGGAGCGTATTAAAAGCGAGTGCGCTTCTAGCGGACACTGTACGGTAGATTCAAACAAAGAGTCGTTTATGTCGCTCATTTTAAAAGTTTGTTTACCTGGAAAAACTGCTTCTGCACAACTCAAACTTGTTTTTCAATGTGTGCTCACATATTTAATGAACATTTAGTAATAATAATAATAATAATATGAATCGTACAACAATGTAAATTATTATTATTATTATTAATATTATAATTAGTGAAAAAAAAAAAGAAAAAAAGTAGTAACCATATAATAATAATTATATGGTTAGTAGTAACCATATAATAATAATTTACATTGTTTATTATATATTTGTATGAATTTTTATTTACATATAATATATATATATATATATATATATATATATATGTTTAATAAATATATAATACTTTTTAGTTGAATCAGTTAATAATACCACAAAACTAGTCTTTAAATAGCATGGGTATATTTGTAGCAAAAAAATACATTGTATGGGTCAAAATGATCAATTTAATGGCAAAAATCATTAGGATAGTAAGTAAAGATCATGTTCCATGAAGATATTTTGTCAATTTCCTACTGTAAATATATCAAAACTTCAAACAAAATATAAACAAAATTTTTGATCAATGGAAAGCTTATATATTCATCTTTTAGATAAATCTCAGTTTCAAAAAATGTATCCTTATGACTGGTTTTGTGGTCCATATGTGTATTAAAAACAACAATTATATATATTTTATTTTATTTATTATTTTTATTATTTATATTTTATAAATATACATTTATTTATTTAATCATTAATTTATTTAATCATTTATTTATGTACTTCTACATTTTTATTTTTATTTTTTTCATTTATTTGTTAATTTATTCATGTATTTATTCATTTATTTATTTATATAATTAAGTAATTTCTCGTCCTATATATATATATATATATATATATATATATATAAATAAATTATGGATGCATGAGATGAAAAACAAAAAATCCCCATGTATTTTGCCAATTTTTTATAAATTAAATAGCCAAAATGTGCTTTTTACTGTTTTGCTTTTCAAAGAAAAAATCTATTACAAAACAACAATTTAAAAATATTTGTTTAACACTGAACTTTTTTTTTTTTTTTTTTACATTCTAGCAGACATTAAAGCTAAATGTAACTTAAAATTAAGTTAAATAAGCTTTCCATTGATGTATGGCTTGTTAGGATCGGACAATATTTGGATAATATTTTTTAAGAGATACAACTATTTGAAAATCTGGAATCTGAGGGTGCAATAAATAAATATTGAGAAAATGACCTTAAAAGTTGTCCAAATCAAGTTCTTAGCGATGCATATTACTAATTAAAAATTAGGTTTTGATATATTTACTGTAGAAAATTTATAAAATATCTTCATGGAGTGTGATCTTTAGATAATATCATAATGATTTTTGGCATAAAAGAAGAATCTATCCTTTTGACCCATACAATGTATTTTTAGCTATTGCTACAAATATACCCATGCTACTTAAGACTGGTTTTGTGCTCCAGGGTCACAGCTGAAATAATGAAAGGCATTTCCTTCAAAGAAGGTCAATTGTTTGTAAAGAAGACCTTTTCATTTATTTGCAGTTCTGTGTTTGTCATTGCATTACGAAACTTTGTGCAAAAAAATACACACACAGTCATTTAAATGTAACCAACCCTTTTATTCAGAAGTATTTACAGAATTTCAAAAACAGAAAACAAACAAAATAGAAACATCCTATGAATTCTATTTCAAAATTTCAAAGTGAATCATTCCACGGTGTGAGATTTCCTTTTTTTTTATGAATCAAACAAAATTGTGTGATTAATGAAACAGTAATGAAACTAAACAACACTTTTTAAAGTAATGAAATGAAATGCCTCTCCCAAAAAGGCTGTCGAATTACACATGCATACACACACACACACACACACACATCCCAACACACTCAAATGACATGAAATTACATTCAAAACATTATTAACAGTCCTAGTGCTAGTTTAGAACTGTAGTCAAGCAGTAGAAAGATACAATTATGCAAAAGTTATGACTTAATCTGCGTCAGGAACTCATAGTGAGTGTAGAAATGCTATTTGTGCTGATGTTTCTGTACTGTGAATTTGTTTGTAAAGTTCACTCCGGTTCTCTAGTTACAATGCGCTGTTCCAATGTAAAGCAGTTCACAGTAGCTTCATGGGAATTGGCTGCTTCACTGCTGGAGTTCGGATGGTTTCAGGAGAGCGTTTGAAACTGCGGATGAAAAACAAAAACGTCAAAATTACAGTAAGCCCTTCACATCAGTGTCATGTGACTGTGGTTTATGACGGCGCTTCTCAACGGGTTTTCCTTCAGGACACGACTGGACATCACATGTCGACCAGCACAGTACTGGAATTGTTCATTCGTCGTATAAAATCAACAAAATGTCTTTAGAATCAAACACTGAAATCTATTAATATGACCGTGAACTGAACAGGCCTTGTTTTATAGATGATCAATTGGACACACAACTTTTGACAATGACAACAAAGAGATGGCAAGTGTTTCTTGTCCCTTCCGATAGTTGGTAAGCCCGTTTATTTTGATCTCTAAATGATGCATGATTATGTGGTTAGTTGTATTTTAGGATTTGCTTTCTCCCTGCAGGACAAACCTGAGACCCCCCAGCTGAGCAAGTCTAGGAACAAGTTTACTAGGGCATTGCTAGGGACTGTAGTTGTTGGGTGTTCTGGTGGTTGTTATGGTGCTGTTAGGTAATCATTAGGGGGTTCTGGAGGGTTGCTAGGTAGTTAGAAGATTCTAGGTGGTTACCAGGGTGTTACTAGGCAGTCGTTAGTGCGTTCTAGGTGGTTATTAGGTAGTTAGGAGATTCTAGTTGGTTACTAGGGTGTTGCTAGGTAGTCGATAGAGGATTCTAGGTGGTTGCTAGGTAGTAAGGGGATTCTAGGTGGTTACCAAGGTGTTGCCAGGTAGTTGTTATTGGGCTGTTTGGTAGTTGAGGGGTTCTAGTTGGTTACCAGGGTGTTACTAGACAGTCGTTAGGACATTCTAGGTGGTTATTAGGTAGTTAGGAGATTCTAGTTGGTTACTAGGGTGTTGCTAGGTAGTTGATAGAGGATTCTAGGTGGTTGCTAGGAAGTGTTTGGGTGTTCTGAGTGGTTGTTATGGTGTTGTTAGGTAATCATTAGGGGGTTCTGGAGGGTTGCTAGGTAGTTAGAAGATTCTAGGTGGTTACCAGGGTGTTTCTAGGCAGTCTTTAAGGCGTTCTAGGTGGTTATTAGGTAGTTAGGAGATTCTAGTTGGTTACTAGGGTGTTGCTAGGTAGTTGATAGAGGATTCTAGGTGGTTGCTAGGTAGTAAGGGGATTCTAGGTGGTTACCAGGGTGTAACTAGACAGTTGTTAGGGCATTCTAGGTGGTTATTAGGTAGTTAGGAGATTCTAGTTGGTTACTAGGGTGTTTCTAGGTAGTTGATGGAGGATTCTAGGTGGTTGCTAGGTAGTAAGGGGATTCTAGGTGGTTACCAGGGTGTTACTAGGCAGTCGTTAGGGCGCTCTAGGTGGTTTTTAGGTAGTTAGGAGATTCTAGTTGGTTACTAGGGTGTTGCTAGGTAGTTGATAGAGGATTCTAGGTGGTTGCTAGGTAGTAAGGGGAGTTCTGATTGGTTGCCAGAGTGTTGCCAGATAGTTCTTAAGGTGTTCTAGATAGTTGATAGGCAGTTGGGGGTTCTAGTTAGTTGCTTGGTGTTGCTAGGTAGTTAGGGGGTTTTAGGTGGCTGTTCTGAGTTCTGGTTGGTTGCTAAGGGATTGCTAGGTAACTGTTAGGGGTTGTATGTGGTTGCCAGCTAGATATTAGGGGGTTCTAAGTGGTTGCTAGGCAGTTGGGGGTTCTGGTTCGTTACTTGGTGTTGCTAGGAGGTTGTTTGGTAGTTGAGGGGTTCCACTTAGTTACCAGGGTGTTGCTAGGTGGTTGTTAGGGGGTTCAAGGTGGTTGCTAGGCATTTTAAGGGTTCTGGTTGGTTACTTGGTGTTGTTAGGTGATTGTTTGGTAGTTGAAGCATTCAGCTTGGTTACCAGGGTGTTTCTAGGTAATCTAGGGTTCTTAGTAGTTGTTCAGTAGTTGAGGGGTTCCCTTTGGTTGCTAGGGTGTTGCTAGGGGGTTCTAGATGGTTGTTCGGTAGTTGAGAGATTCTGGTTGGTTACCATGGTGTTCCTAGGTAGTCACTGGGTTCTGGTTTGTTGCTAGGTAGTTGTTTGGTGTTCTGAGTGGTAACTAGGGTGTTGCTATGTAGTTGTTAGAGGGTTCTGATATCAAAAGCAAAAGAGAGGAAGTGTTTCTCCTTCTGAGAGTTGGTAAGTCTGCTTATTTTGATGTCCAAATGATGCATGATTATGTGGTTAGTTGTATTTTATTACTTGCTTTTATCATCATTTATCCCTGCTGAGCAGATCTGAGAGCCACCAGCTGAGAAGCAGTTGTTTACAGCAGTATTCAGTGTCATATAAATATAATAATGTTGAGTGAAAACCAAGATTTAAAGGTGAAAATGAGCAGTGAATGTCTCACCCTGTGGGTCGCTCTGCGTGCCGTTCTCTTCTCTGGCGCTCTCTGGGTCACCTGAAGAGAGAGCATATGTTCTCATCATACTCACTGCTTTATTTGTGACTCAGATGTTCATGTGAGTGAAATTATATAGATCCACATACCTCTCTGGACCTTGAAGCACATTTTCTTCTTCAGATAGGTGAAATATCCGGTTATGGCAGCAACAGCTGCTACTGCAATCCCACAAACAACACCCACAACCGTACCAGATCCACTCTCTGCAACTGAACCAGAAGGTCAACAAGTCAAAGCAGGTATTCACAGTCGTGTCGCTATGTGTCTATACGGTTACTCAAGTGTTCTGGGTGCTACAATGTGATAAACTAGATTTAAAAAAAAAAAAAAAAAAGTTTGTCAAGACAAACTTTAAGTTGGCTTGAGAAAGCCGGACCAGAAAGTTAAAAAACTTTAAGAAGTTTTTGAAGTTTAAAGTAGTTTTAAAAGCTTAGATAAATAGATAGACAGTGAGACAGATGATTTCTAGCATGATTAACATGTCACTGGCATGTCTCTAGCATGGTTAGCGAGTTACTAGGATGTTGCTAAAATGATTAGCAAGTTACTAGCATGTTGCTAGCATGATTTTTAGCATGAATAACATGTTACTAGCATGTTTCTAGCATGATTAACAAGTTGCTAGCATGTTTCTAGCATGATTCTGACATGATTAGCATGTTACTAGCATGATTAGCATGTTGCTAGAATGTTTCTACCATGATTTTTACATGATTAGCATGTTATTAGCAAGTTGCTAGCATGTTCCTAGCATGATTAGGAAGTTGCTAGAGCATTTCTAGCATTATTAACATGTTTCTAGCATGAATAGCATGTTTCTAGCAGGATTAGCATGTTGCTAGAATGTTTCTAGCATGTTAAACCATGCTAAAAACATGCTAGCAAATGGTTAATCATGCTATAAACAAATTAGTAACTTGCTAATCATGATAGAAAAATACTAGCAACTTGGCAATCATGCTAAAACATGGTAACAACATACTATCAACTTACTAGTCATGCTAGAAACATGTTAGTAACTTGTTAATCATACTAGATTCATTTTAAAACTTGCTAATCATGCTAGCAACATACTATCAATTTGTTAGTCATGCTAGAAATATGCTAGTAACTTGTTAATCATGCTAACAACATGCTAGTAACATGCTAATCATGCTAGAAACATGTTAGTAGCATGTTAATAATTCTAGAAACATGCTAGCAACTTGTTAATTGTGCTAAATATATGCTAGTCATGCTAGAAACCTGGTAACAACTTCCTAATCACGTTGGAAACATGTTAGTAACATGCTAGAGACTTGCTAGCAACTTACTAATCGTGATAGAAACATGCTAACAACACACTAATCATGCTAGAAAAATGCTAGCAACTTACTAATCATGATAGAAACATGCTAACAACACACTAATCATGCTAGAATAAAAATGCGAGTAACTTGCTAGTCATGTTAACAACATGCTAGTGACATGCTAACATGTTAGTAACTTGTTAATCATGCTAGCGATATGCTAGTCATGCTAGAAACGAGCTAACCGAATGCTAGTGACGTGCTAACATGTTAGTAACTTGCTAATCATGCTAGCGATATGCTAGTCATGCTAGAAACGAGCTAACCGCATGCTAATGACATGCTAACATGTTAGTAACTTGCTAATCATGCTAGCGATATGCTAGTCATGCTAGAAACGAGCTAACCGCATGCTAGTGACATGCTAACATGTTAGTAACTTGCTAATCATGCTAGCGATATGCTAGTCATGCTAGAAACGAGCTAACCGCATGCTAATGACATGCTAACATGTTAGTAACTTGCTAATCATGCTAGCGATATGCTAGTCATGCTAGAAACGAGCTAACCGCATGCTAGTGACATGCTAACATGTTAGTAACTTGCTAATCATGCTAGCGATATGCTAGTCATGCTAGAAACGAGCTAACCGCATGCTAGTGACATGCTAACATGTTAGTAACTTGCTAATCATGCTAGCGATATGCTAGTCATGCTAGAAACGAGCTAACCGCATGCTAGTGACATGCTAACATGTTAGTAACTTGCTAATCATGCTAGCGATATGCTAGTCATGCTAGAAACGAGCTAACCGCATGCTAGTGACATGCTAACATGTTAGTAACTTGCTAATCATGCTAGCGATATGCTAGTCATGCTAGAAACGAGCTAACCGCATGCTAGTGACATGCTAACATGTTAGTAACTTGCTAATCATGCTAGCGATATGCTAGTCATGCTAGAAACGAGCTAACCGCATGCTAGTGACATGCTAACATGTTAGTAACTTGCTAATCATGCTAGCGATATGCTAGTCATGCTAGAAACGAGCTAACCGCATGCCAGTGACATGCTAACATGTTAGTAACTTGTTAATCATGCTAGCGATATGCTAGTCATGCTAGAAACGAGCTAACCGCATGCCAGTGACATGCTAACATGTTAGTAACTTGCTAATCATGCTAGCGATATGCTAGTCATGCTAGAAACGAGCTAACCGCATGCTAATGACATGCTAACATGTTAGTAACTTGCTAATCATGCTAGCGATATGCTAGTCATGCTAGAAACGAGCTAACCGCATGCTAGTGACATGCTAACATGTTAGTAACTTGCTAATCATGCTAGCGATATGCTAGTCATGCTAGAAACGAGCTAACCGCATGCCAGTGACATGCTATCATCCATCCATCTATTTAACAGTAAGCTTTTGAAACTACTTTAAACTTGAACCTTTTTTAGAACTTTTTCAACTTTCTGGTCTTTTTTTTTTTCATCTAGTTAATATTTCTGCTCAGTGTTGCTATAACAGTGATGCTTGACTGAACAAACGCCAGAAATAACAAAATCATTTCCAGTTAATCGTCTGCAATAGCTGCTGACCCACCCACTCTAACAGACACAAGGATCTGCTTTATGTGTTCACTAAAGTCAACAAACATGGATCAATTATTAAAATCGTTTATATATAGATATATGATATCAGTGGATAAGAAGAAACTAGAGATTCACATAATAGTCCTCTAGGTGGCAATATTATACTGGAGCCACTTCAGCTTTATATTGAAGCCTGTTTCTGCCACATTTTGAAAAAAAAATAATGCTTTGAAAAATCATAGCTATGACATAAAATCATTAAGAGTTAAAATGAAATGAATTATAACTTAATTATGAGATAAAAAAGTCAATTGTGACAAAAAGTTCACTTCAACTTTTTGTTATAATTATTTGACTTTATTTCTTGCAAAAACCATGTTAGATGATATTAGTCTGAATGTCTGTTTTTTGACATCAATTCCCTAAAAAGATATTTCATAATTTAGATTTGATTATTTATTTTATTTCATTATGACATTGACATTTTCAACGTTTGTTATAATTTTGTAATTTTTTTTTTAAATCTCATAATTTTAAGTTTTTATGTCAGAATTTAGATTTTTATTTTCATTATTTTCTTTCTTCCATGAAACATCTTAGATTATTTTTAGTCAGGATGTTTTGTCAGAATTTTGACTTTATTTCAACATGTCTCTCCAAACTCAGATTATTTTCTTTCTTTAATGAAACACGTTCAATTATTTTAGTCAAAATATTTTTTTTTCCATTTTTTCCCCATCAATCTCCAAAAGGATAATACATCATTTAGACTTTTTATTTATTTATTTCATTATGACATTGACATTATTTAACCTTTTTTCATAATTATGACTTTTTGTCATTTTAGATTATTTTTATATTATTCTTATGTCAGATTGTTTTCTCATAATTTCAGCATTTGATCTCATAATATTTTTGACTTTTTATTTATGACAACAATTGCCAAAAGGATCATTCATAATTTAGACTACTTATTTATTTCATTCTGACATTGACATTATTTCCTTTTTTCACATAATTATGACTTTTTTTTGTCATAATTGTATAATTTTTTTAAAAATCTCATGATTTAATTTTTTTATGTCAGAAATTAGATTTTTATTTAGACTTTCTCTCCAAGTCCACATTATTATTATTTTTTTTAATGAAACATCTTAGATTGTTTTTAGTCAGGATGTTTTATCTCATAATATAATATAATATAATATAATATAATATATAATATATAATTTTTTTCAGAATTATGTCAGATTTTTGACTTTTTATTTCAGCATGTCTCTCCAAACTCAATTTATTTTATTTATTTTTATTTCTTAAATATTGTCAGAATATTTAGTCATATAATTTATGACATAATTATTAGCCTTTCTATTTATTTCATTATGAAATTGACATTATTTCATATTTTCTATTTTCATAATTATGACCTTTTTTAAATCTCATAATTTTATGTTTTCATGTCAGAATTTTTATTTTTATTAAATTATTTTAGTCAGAATATTTTAGCTCATATTTTTGGCATTTCATCTCATAACTTTTTCCTAAAATTCTGACTTTTTTGTTGATTTTTATTTGACTTTTTATTTCAACATGTCTCTCCAAACTCATATTATTTTATTTCTTCCATGAAACATGTTCAATTATTTTAGTCTAGTTAAATTATTTTAGTTTAGTACTATGCATGAATATGTTTATCTCATAATTTTGGCATTTTCATTTCATAATTTTGACTTTTTATTTCTTCCAAAACTATGTCTGTTTTATCAATCCCCAAAAGGATAATTCATAAGTTAGACTTTTTATTTATTTCATATGACATTGATATGATTATTTTTATTCAGGATGTTTTATCTCATAATTTCAGCATTTGATCTCATAATATTTAGACTACTTATTTATTTCATTCTGACATTGACATTATTTCCTTTTTTTCACATAATTATGACTTTGTCATAATTGTATAATTTTTTTTTTTTAAATCTCATGATTTTATTTTTTTATGTCAGAAATTAGATTTTTATTTAGACTTTCTCTCCAAGTCCACATTATTATTATTTTTTTTAATGAAACATCTTAGATTGTTTTTAGTCAGGATGTTTTATCTCATAATTTCAGCATTTGATCTCATAATATAATATAATATAATATAATATATAATTTTTTTCAGAATTATGTCAGATTTTTGACTTTTTTTATTTCAGCATGTCTCTCCAAACTCAATTTATTTTATTTCTTCCATGAAACATGTTCAATTATTTGTCAAAATATTTAATCATATAATTTATGACATAATTATTAGACTTTATTTATTTCATTATGAAATTGACATTATTTCATATTTTCTCATAATTATGACCTTTTTTAAATCTCATAATTTTATGTTTTCATGTCAGAATTTTTATTTTTATTAAATTATTTTAGTCAGAATATTTTAGCTCATAATTTTGTCATTTCATCTCATAACTTTTTCCTAACAATTCTGACTTTTTATTTCAGATGAATAATATTTTTATTTCAGATTTTCTGTTTTCACTTTAAATTTAAAGTTTTTTTTTTTTTTTTTTAATCTTTTATTATTTTACATTTGGATTTAATTAAATATTTTCTATCCTCCTTTTACATTTTGTTAAAGCTTTAGTAACTGTATTTTGTCATGTTTATTTAGACTCAATTAGATTTCTTTTTTTTTTATTTAACTTTAATACAAAATTTTAGTTTTGTGTAATTACAAAAAATACGATTTCAGTTTAAGATTTTCTGTTTTCACTTTAAATTTGGTTAACATTTTTGTTTTTTGAGTCATTTTTAAAAAATAAAAAATAAAATTTGGCTTATTTTAATATTTTCTGTCCTGCTTTTAAGTTTGGTTTAAGTTTTAATAACTGCATTTTGTCATTTTTATTTTTCACTTTGATTTTTATTTAGAGAGTTTATTTCATATTTTCTGTTTTCACTTTTTACACAAGTTTAATTTTAGTTGAAGTTTTAGTTTTCGTGTATTTTTGTCTTTTTTTTTTTATCTTTTATTATTTTTATTATATTTGGATTTAATTCAATATTTTGTATTTTGCCCATTTTTATTTAGACTGAATTAGATTTTTTTAAATTAAATACTACAGTTTGGTCTGTGCTTCAGTATTTATCAGCAGCTCTATTGCAGCACTGACACTTATCAATAGTCTACCCACAATGCTGTGCTGCGGAGAAGCATCAGTACGCCCGTCACAGTCGCTCCCAGCGGACGCAGGATTCGACGGAGCGGAGCGAGAGACTCATGCAGAGACAGGAAAAAGCCCTCAAAGAGACGACAGGCAAGACCCAACCTGAGTCTCAGATCCTGCCAAACGCCGCTCCGCAGAACAAAAGACCCTCAGCGGGAGTTTATTTACTCAGTGACACAAGAACCACGAGAGGAAACGAGGATTCGGACACTTGCGGATCAGATGAATCTGTCCATATATATATATATATATATATATATTAGGGGTGGCACGGTTCACAAACCCACAGTTCGGTTCGTATCACGGATTTAGGGTCACGGTTTTCGGTTCTGTACGGTTCTTGTTGTTATTTTTTCTTTTAATCCTTAACACTCCAGATATTTCCTTCAGCATATGATATATAGCTTATTAGCTTAATTATCCACAATTTAGGATACAGTATTAACAGTTTTGTAATATAATCATGCACTAACTGAATCAGACTTGACTTTAAGCACATTATTTGGACCATCTCTGGGTAAAAGCTAGGTGAGATTTTGAATATAGAAATATTAAATTATTTAAATCACTGAAAATATACTTTAAAAATTAACTACAAGCCAGTAGGTGGCGTCAAGTCACTTATTTAATTACTGAATCATATTCATTTGATTCGTTTGAACGCTGATTCATTGAGGAATAAAGCAAGTGGCTGTGTTTATGAATGGGAAATTGACTCACTAGATTAGTGTAAAAACACACGTTCATTCATAAAAAACACCGCTGTGTTTGAATGGAGATGCGCTGCGGTTGTTGCAAACTAATTTTCACAAAGAAATGGAGCAAAATTGGGCAATAGTGTTAGAGTCAGACAATGTAAGTAACTTAATATTACCTTCTTGTTTATTTAACTGTTGTATTAAATCAATATCTCATTTACAAACTCCCTTTATTGTTTACAGTGCGTGTAATGGTGATTGGTTGAGCGGATCTATCGCATTTTGCAGAGAAAGGAGACTGGCGTTTGTCGCGGTTTGGGAAAAAGGGAGAACACATGACAGAATAACACTGCATATATTGCATTTTGTGTAAAATTAATAATGGACTTTTCAATACCGACCAGATACAATAGTAATGTTGGCAATAACTCTTTTTTTTTTTTTTTTTATTTAAAAAAATGGCATTTAATCGCGTTTTGGAAAAGAGCTCTTCATATTGAATGCATTTTGCACAATGCTATATATATATATATATATATATATACACTACCGTTCAAAAGTTTGGGGTCAGTAAGACTTGCAATTTTTTTTAATGAAGTCAAGGCTGCATTTATTTTATCAAAAATACAGAAAATACACAGTAATATTGCAAAATGTTATTACAATAGAAAATACTGGTTTTTATTTTCATATACTTTAAAATATAATTTATTCCTGTGATGCAATGCTGATTTTTCATCAGCTGTTACTCAGTTTCTCAGGCTTAAGTGTCACATGATCTCTCAGAAATCACTCTGATATTCTCAATTATTAGTAGAATTATCAGTTTTGGAAACAGTTTTTTTTTTGAACCTGTATTTTTTTTCTTTCAAGAACAACATTTATTCAAACTATAAATCTTTTCTAGCAATGCAAATCTATTATGTCACTTTTTATTAATGTAACAATTTATTCATTTCTTTCAAAAAAAAAAAAAAAAAAAAGAATGAATAAACATTTACTGACCCCAAACTATAGACTATATAGTATCTTACATTCTTCATGGAAAAAAGGAAATAAAAAGGGCAGTTTAGATTAGATTAAATTTAACACAGTGATAATAAAGTTTCTAATCTAACTTTTATCTAAAAATTCTGATTTTTAATCTCATAATTTAAATTTAGTCACAATTTAGATTTTTTATGCCATCATTTTGATGCCATAATTAATCTTTAGTCTTGTAATTGACTTTTTTCATAATTTTGCCTTTTGTGTCCTAATTTAGATTTTTTTTAAATTGTAATTTAAACTTTAACATAATTTATTACAATAATTGTGACTTTATGCCATAATTGTTGTCATAATTATTTTTTTCTTTTTATCTTGCAATTGACTTTTTACTGTCATAATTGGCTTTTTCATAATTTTGCCTTTTATGTCCTAATTTATTTTTTTAATCTCATAATTTTAATTTTGTAATAATTTTGACTTCATGCCATCATTTTTGTGTCATAATTATTTTTTTTTCATCTTGCAATTGACTTTTTGTTGTCATAATTGGCTTTTTTTCCCCTTAATTTTGCCTTTTATGTCCTAATTTATTATTTTTTTTTTTAAATATCATAATTTTAATTTTGTCATAATTTTGACTTCATGCCATAATTTCTGTCATAATTATTTTTTTTTTCATCTTGCAATTGACTTTTTACTGTCATAATTGGCTTTTTCACAATTTTGCCTTTTATGTCCTAATTGATTTATTTATTTATTTTAAATCTCATCATTTTAATTTTGTCATAATTTTGACTTTTTATGTCATAATTATGCCATAATTAATCTTTAATCTTGTAATTGACGTTTTTCTGTCATAATTGCCTTTTTCATAATTTTGCATTTTATCTCCTAATTTCTATTTTTTTTATCTCCTAATTTGAACTGACTTTTTATGCCATATTTGTGATGTCATAATTATTATTTGTAATCTTGTGATTCTTTTTACTGTCATAATTGCCTTTTTTCATAATTTTGCCAGTTCAATTGTTTTAATCTCATAATTAAAAATTTGTATGCCATAATGTTATAATATTTTTTTTATCTTGTAATTGACTTTTTACTGTCATAATTGCATTTTTTCATAAATTTGCATTTTATTTCCCAATTTAGTTTTTTTTTAATCTCATAATTTTGACTTTTTATGCCATAATTTTGATGTCATAATTTCTTTAAATCTTGTAATTGATTTTTTTTACTTTCACGATTGGCATTTAGTCATAATTCTGATTTTTTCAATCTCATAATTTTTACTTTATCGTAATTTTTTGACAAATTTGACAAAAGTATTTTTTATAACATCAATCCAATTCATGATTTAGACTTCTTTTTTTATAATTCTGATATTTTACACAATTCCGACTTTTTTACTTTTTTGACATTTTATCTGTAATTTTCTGACTAATTTAGATTTTTTTAATCTCATAATTTTGACTTTTTATGCCATATTTGTGATGTCATAATTAATATTTGTAATCTTGTGATTCTTTTTACTGTCATAATTGCCTTTTTTCATAATTTTGCCAGTTCAATTGTTTTAATCTCATAATTAAAAATTTGTATGCCATAATGTAATATTTTTTTTATCTTGTAATTGACTTTTTACTGTCATAATTGCATTTTTTCATAAATTTGCATTTTATTTCCCAATTTAGTTTTTTTTAATCTCATAATTTTTACTTTTTATGCCATAATTTTGATGTCATAATATTTTTTTTTTTTTATCTTGTAATTGCCTTTTTTCATAAATTTGCATTTTATTTCCCAATTTAGTTTTTTTTAATCTCATAATTTTGACTTTTTATGCCATAATTTTGATGTCATAATTTCTTTAAATCTTGTAATTGATTTTTTTTTACTTTCACGATTGGCATTTAGTCATAATTCTGATTTTTTCAATCTCATAATTTTTACTTTATCGTAATTTTTTGACAAATTTGACAAAAGTATTTTTTGTAACATCAATCCAATTCATGATTTAGACTTCTTTTTTTATAATTCTGATATTTTATACCATAATTCCAAAATGTAAACTTTTTGTCTCATTATTGTGACTTTTTTTGACATTTTATCTGTAGTTTTCTGAGTCATAATTTCATTTTATTATTTTGACATTGTATGAGTTTCTTTTTTCCATGAACCATGAGCTTTTGATCAGATGAAGAAAAACGGAGCTGTCATCATTTACTGCTCTCATGTCACTCCAATCACATTATTGCATTTAGCAGATTCAAAGACCAACTAAAGTCCATATATTCTGACTAATATTATCTAACGTTCTTCAAGGAAGAAAGGAAATAAAAAGGCCAATTTAGATTAGATTAGATTAGATTAGATTTAACACAGTCACAATAAAGTCTAATCTAATCTAAATGACCCTTATGCCTTTTCTTCCATGAAGCATGTTTGATTATATTGGTCAAAATGTTTGCTTTATGAAGTAAACCTCTAAAAGCATGTTTCATTTTTTAGACTTTTTCATCATTCAAATCATTTTGATTTAAAATTTCTACTTTTTCTCAAAATTATGGCTTAAATGTCATATTTCACTTCTTTTATCTCATGAAACATTTTGTCAAAATGTATATTTTAATTTCAATTGAGTTTTTTTTTTTTTCCTGATATTAAACTTTTATTGTATTTTGTTATTTTTGTAGGCACCAAAGGGATAATTCATAATTTAGACTTTATTTCATGATTATGACGTTTTGACTTGATTTTTTCCACATAATGATGTTTTTTTGTCATAATTTTACATTTTAATGCCATAATTTTGGTATGTCATTTTTTTTTTATTTTGTAATTTATTTTTTACTGTCATAATTGTCTTTTTTTCTGAATTTTGGCTTTTATCTCCTAATTTTTTTTTAATCTCATAATTTAAACTTTGTCATAATTTTGATTTTATGCCATAATTTGTGTCATAATACATTTTTTTATCTTGTAATTTACTTTTTACTGGCATACTTGCCATTTTCTCATAATTTTGCCTTTTATCTCCTAATTTAGATTTTTATAAATCTCATAAATCTGACTTTTTATGCCATAATTTTAATGTCATAATATTTTGTTTTATCCTATAAAACACAATTTTGCCTTTTATCTCCTAATTTAGATTTTTTATCTCAGAATTTGTCATACTTTGACTTTTTATGCCATAATTTTGATGTCATAATTAATCTTTTTTAATCTTGTAGTTGACTTTTCACTCTCAGATTTTTTTTTAATCTCATAATTTGAATGTTGTCATAATTTAGATTTTTTTATGCAATAATTTAGATTTTTTGACTTTTTACTGTCATAATTGCCTTTTTTTCATAATTTTGCCTTTTATCTCCTAATGATGTTTTAATGCCATAATTTTGGTTTGTCATTTTTTTTTTTTAAATCTTGTAATTTACTTTTTACTGTCATAATTTGCTTTTTTTCTGAATTTTGGCTTTTATCTCCTAATATTTTTTTAATCTCATAATTTAAACTTTAATAATATAATTTTAATAAAAAACATAATTTTGACTTTATGCCATAATTTGTGTCATAATACATTTTTTATCTTGTAATTTACTTTTTACTGTCATACTTGCCATTTTCTCATAATTTTGCCTTTTATCTCCTAATTTAGATTTTTATAAATCTCATAAATCTGACTTTTTATGCCATAATTTTAATGTCATAATATTTTGTTTTATCCTATAAAACACAATTTTGCCTTTTATCTCCTAATTTAGATTTTTGAATCTCATAATTTTGACTTTTTATGCCACATTTTTGATGTCATAATTAATATTTGTAGTTGACTTTTTACTGTCATAATTGGCTTTTTTCATAATTTTGCCTTTTATTTCCTAATTTATTTTTTTAATCTCATAATTTTACATTTTTATGCCATAATTTTGATGTCAATATATAATTTTTTTATATTGTAATTGACTTTTTACTGTCATAATTGTCTTTTTTCACAATTTTGCATTTTATCTACCAATTTAGTTTTTTTTTTTACCATAGGCTTTTTATACCATAATTTTGATGTCATAATTAATTTCTTTGAATCTTGTAATTAATTTTTTACTCTAATACTGGCTTTTAGTCATAATTCAGATTTTTATCTAATAATTTAGATTTTTTTTTTCAGTCTTATAATTTTTATCATAATTTTGACCATTTGACAAACATATATTTTTTTTTTAATAACATCAATTAAATGCATGATTTAGACTTTTTAGATAATTTAGATTTTTTTTTAATCTCATAATTTAATTTTTTTATGCCATAATTAATCATTTTAATCTTGTAATTGACTTTTTACTGTCATAACTGCCTTTTTTCTTAATTTTATTTTTTATGCCATAATTTGGATTTTTTTAATCTCATAATTGTAACTTTTATGCCATAATTTTGATGTCGTAATTATTCTTTTTAATCGTCTAATTGAGTTTTTACTGTCATAACTGCCTTTTTTCATAATTTTATTTTTATGCCATAATTTTGATCAAAATTAATCATTTTAATCTTGCAGTTGACTTTTTACTGTCATAATTGTCTTTTTTCATAATTTCAACTTTTTATGCCATAATTTTTACGTCATAATTAATCATTTTAATCTTGTAGTTAAGTTTTTACTGTCATAATTGCCATTTTTCATAATTTTGCCTTTTATCTCCTAATTTCGATTTTTTTTAATCTCATAATTTAAACTTTTTTTCCATAATTTTGATGTCATCATGTTTTTATCTTGTAATTGACTTTTTAATGTCATAATTGTCTTTTTTCACAATTTTGCATTTTATCTACCAATTTAGTTTTTTTACCATAATTTTGATGTCATAATTAATTTCTTTGAATCTTGTAATTAATTTTTTACTCTAATACTGGCTTTTAGTCATAATTCAGATTTTTATCTAATAATTTAGATTTTTTTTTTCAGTCTTATAATTTTTATCATAATTTTGACAAACATATTTTTTTTTGTAATAACATCAATTAAATGCATGATTTAGACTTATTATATATGTATGTATATATGTATATATATATATATATATATATATATTTATATATGTATATATATATATATATATATATATTTATATATGTATATATATATATATATATATATATGTGTGTGTGTGTATGTGTGTGTGTGTGTATATATATATATATATATATATATATATAATTCTGATATTTTATACCATAATTCCAAAATGTAAACTAATTATGACTTTTATGACATTTTAAGTCATAATTTCAGATTTTATGCTGACACTGTCACTCCAAACCAAATCATTTTTCTTCTTCCATGAAACACATTAGATGACTATGCCAGAAGGTATGTGTTTTATAACATCAATCCATAAAAGGATTGGTTTTGCAGCAGTGCGTTGAATGGAAACGTGACGTCTTCAACAGCTGATCGCTGTTTGTTCTGAACACACGAAGCAGAATAAGGCAGGAGCAGATCTGTTGTGTCTGTTAGTCTGGGTGGGACAGCAGATGATCAACTCATGCAGATGTTCATGATCATCTTATTACTGCTGTTTGTTCAGTCAAGCATCACTCTTATTAGCATTCAGCATTAATCCATCCGCATTAGAACTTATAAGTGACCCCAAATATATTCACCTGCTAGACAATCTACCTAGCAACACCCTAGCAACCACCTCTAACAACTTTTATAAGATGTCTTTGGAGAGTATGATGGCCTACCGTTCGGCTCAGAAACGGCTCCAGCGCTGTGAGCTGTAATCACAGAGAAAACAGAATGAGATTCAACACAGATATTGGCAATAATAATATAAAAAAAATACAGTTACCCTGCTTTCTTATTTATTTGAAATGCTTTTTGCTGCACATATTAAGTCAATGTATTAAATATAATGCATTACTTGCAATGCTTTATTAGAGGTTCAAGTGCACAGCGCTGAAACTTACGATGATATTATGGTTTTTTTTTTTTTTTGCCTTTTATCTCCTAATTTAGTTGTTTTAATCTCATAATTTAAACTTTGTGATAATTTAGAGTTTATCCCATTATTTTTTGTCATAATTAATCTTTTCAATCTTGTAGTTGACTTTTTACTGTCGTAATTGCCTTTTTTTCATAATTTTAACTTTTTATGCCATGATTTTGATGTCATAATTAATCATTTTAATCTTGTAATTGACTTTGTACTGTCATAATTACCTTTTTTCATAATTGTAACTTTTTTATGCCGTAATTAATCATTTTAATCTTGTAGCTGACTTTTTACTGTCATAATTGCCTTTTTTCATAATTGTAACTTTTTATGCCATAATTTTGATGTCATAATTAATCTTTTTAATCTTGTAGTTGACTTTTTACTGTCATAATTGCCTTTTTTCATAATTGTTTTTATGCCATAATTTTGATGTCAAAATAATTTCATAATTTTGCCTTTTATCTCTTAATTTTGATTTTTTAATCTCATAATTTTGATGTCATAATATATGTTTTTATCTTGTAATTGACTTTTTACTGTCATAATTGCTTTTTTATATAATTTTGCATTTTTTCTCCTAATTTAGAATTGTTTTAATCTCATAATTTTGACTTTTATGCCATAATTTTGATGTCATAATTAATCATTTTAATCTTGTAGTTGACTTTTTACTGTCGTAATTGCCTTTTTTCATAATTGTAACTTTTTATGCCATAATTTTGATGTCATAATTAATCTTTTTAATCTTGTAGTTGACTTTTTACTGTCATAATTGCCTTTTTCATAATTTTATTTTTTATGCCATAATTTAGATTTCTTTAATCTCATAATTTTAACTTTTTATGCCATAATTTTGATGTCATAATTAATCATTTTAATCTTGTAGTTGACTTTTTACTGTCATAATTGCCTTTTTTCATAATTTTTTTATGCCATAATTTTGATGTCAAAATAATTTCATAATTTTGCCTTTTATCTCTTAATTTTGATTTTTTAATATCATAATTTTGACTTTTTATGCCATAATTTTGATGTCATAATATATGTTTTTATCTTGTAATTGACTTTTTACTGTCATAATTGCCTTTTTTTATATAATTTTGCATTTTTTCTCCTAATTTAGAATTTTTTTTTATCTCATAATTTTGACTTTTATGCCATAATTTTGATGTCATAATTATTTATTTTTTAATCTTGTAGTTGACTTTTTACTGTCATAATTGCCTTTTTTATCATTTTATTTTTTATGCCATAATTTTGATGTCAAAATTAATCATTTTATTCTTGTAGTTGGGTTTTTACTGTCATAATTGCCTTTTTTCATAGTTTTGCCTTTTATCTTCTAATTTAGATTTTTTTAATCTCATAATTTTATTTTTTTTATGCCATAATTAATAATTTTAATCTTGTAGTTGACTTTTTACTGTCATAATTGCCATTTTTCATAATTTTGAAATCTCAATCTCATAATTTAAATTTTTTTGCCTTTTTTTAGATGTCATAATGTTTTTATCTTGTAATTGACTTTTTACTGTCATAATTGCCTTTTTTAATATAACTTTGCCTTTTATCTCCTAATTAATTTTCTCCATATTTTTTTTTTTTTTATCTTGTAATTGACTTTTTAAGCTCATAATTGACATTTAGTCATAATTTTTATCATGTTTTTCCATTTCCATTACATTTGTATCACATGTAATGTAAATGGAAAAACCCTTTTTCAAGGGTGTAAACGATTATGCCTTGCATGTTTTTGGTTTTTTTGCACATGCACACGGTATTCATATCATACAATAGAACTCCTCATTCTGGACAACTTTGCCTCTATAACCACTGCTGTCACTCAAATTGTTTGTTAAATAATTAAGAAGATGTCAAAAACCTACTTTTGCGAACTAGTCCTAGGTTTTTCACTCAATCTGGTAAAAACCACTGCAGAACAATTCTCTAGACTCTCTTGGTTAATAATTAAAAAAAAAAAAATTGACATTTACTCTTTGGGAATCTATAACGGGGTTGTTTAGAAAAGGGGCCTGTCCGAATTTACCCAAAATCCTATAAAGTCTAAAGGAAAACTCAAAACTTCACAAAACTTAGTAAGCACATGCGACAGGTGATTCTGAACAAGCATGCAAAGTTTTAAGGAGATCGGACTACAGCTGGTGCCATAACAGTCATAAATGTTACAAAACATAATATTTATTTTGTTAAATTACCTGTATTTGCAAAAAAGGCTTGCTTTTTTTTTTAATATGTGCTTAAATGGTCTAAAGCACTTGAACCATGGCAATCGCTGCTTGCAGCTATATTTATTACTTATTTTGGTTTGTTTTAAGGAAATGCCTTATATGTCAGTATCTCTGATGCCTTGAAGCCCAAGGTTTTTAAATCTAAAAGATCATGTAAAAATGACAAAATTATATAAAACAAAAAAGCACAGTACCTTTGCCTTGATCTGCGCTGTGCCGGCCTGCATCTCCTTCCACTTTAAGCAAAAATAATTAACATATAAATACATACATGCATATAAATCTGAAATGTATTGATTCTGTAGTGAATATGGAGACATCATTAATTTAAACTCAAGTTGAATTTGTCAATTGAGTTTATACATGACATTGTTTCAAAAGCAGCTTTTGAGAAAACATATATTTCTATGTGTGTTTGTGGATATAAAACAGTATAGATTGTTAATTGGATCCAATGGTACTGCTTCATTTTCTGTGAAGTAAATGACAAATTGTATGATTTATTACTTATTTGCACACTGTCTAATTCAAAGCACATACATTTTTATTTAATGCACGTCTGGCTAGTGAGTTCAGATCTCTTACTGTGAATCACTAATCATTTCTTTTAATCAACAATTTTCACTTGCTAAACCAGGAGCAGCAAATAAATGAGGCGTGTGATCACTAACAAGAAACTGAGTAAAGGTAATCAGACACACACCAATAAATTCTGTTCCAGTTCAGTCATGCATTAGTTGAGCACTTGAAATGCACTCAAACCGCCAAGACGTGGGACTTTTTTATGAGCAGTGCTGTGAGATGCGTCATATGTGCCGTAAGTTATTGGAAAGGACCGACTAGGTTAGGAATTTACATGCAAGCATGAGATATTTGTGTGTTGACTATCATACACTACTCAAAGGTTTAGAATAATTAAGATTGTTTTAATGTTTTTGAATGAAGTCTGCTCACCAGGGCTGCATTTACTAGATCAAAAATTAATACGATTGTGAAATATTAGTAGTGTTATTATTTAAAATAGCTGTTTTCTCTGTGAATCTATTATAAAATATTATAATTAAAAAACTTTTTTGCAAATACAGGTAATTTACCATAGAAATATTATGTTTTGTAACATTTATGACTGTTATAGTGCAAGCTGTGGTCCGATCTCCTTAAAACTTTGCATGCTTGTTTAGAATCACCTGTTGCATGTCCTCAGCAGGTTTCATTAATTTTTGAGTTTTCCTTTAGGCTTTATAGGATTTTGGGTAAATTCGGAGAGGCCCGTTTTCTAAATGACCCTGTTATAGCTTCTCAATCATTTAACAAACGATTTTAATTGACAGCAGTGGTTCTAAAGGCAAAGTTGTGCACAATCGTTTGCGGTTTTGAAAGATGCAGATCTTTCAAATTTCTCAGAGACATTTTGGACCATGAGTCGAACAGGCCCACCAAGTTTCTTTCCGATCGGCCTCTGTTAATCATGTCTAATAGGTGCCGAAAATTCATTGGCTAAGGGTGGATAAATTTTTTTGAGATACGAAAATGTCCTTATAGAAACTTGTGGCGCTTTGGATCAAGAGCGTACACAGCCATTTTCATGCTGATAGGACAAATGAGCACCACCAAGTGGCCAAGCTCTGCGATTTTTGTCCTGCGACCTCAGATTCTGAGAAAAACCTTTAGAACTGAGTTTTATCTAAAAATTCTGACTTTAATAATTCGCTATTGTAGTGTATATCATGCAATTCTGAGAAAAAAGGTCAACTGCAAATTTAAATCTCACAATTCTGACTTATTTTATTACTTATATTATTACAATTCTGACTTATATTAAATTATTCTGACTCTGTTTATCTCACAAATATATAATGTATATAAACTCGCAATTGCAAGAAAAAAGTCAGAATTTCGAGATACAAACTTGCATTTGTGAGAAAAAGAATTGTGAACTTTTTATCTTGCAATTCTGACTTTATTTCTTGCAGTTGTGAGTTTATATCACAATTCTGAGAAAAAAAAAATAGAATTAAAAGTTGTCCAGAATGAGGAGTTCTGTCTTATAATACGAATATCACATGTATGTATGGAAAAAACGTGCAACGCACAATCGTTTACGCCCTTGAAAAATGTGATGTCGCCCATCAGCGGCCAATTTCTTTAAATTTCTCAGAGACATTTTGGACCATGAGTCGAACAGGCCCACCAAGTTTCTTTCCAATCGGCCTCCGTTAATCATGTCTAACAGGTGCCCAAAATTCATTTGCTAAGGGCGGACATGTTTTTTTCAAATACGAAAATGTCCTTATAGACACTTGTGGCACTTTGGATCAAGAGCATGCACAGCCATTTTCATGCTGACAGGACAAATGAGCACCACCATGTGGCCAAGCTCTGCGATTTTTGTCCTGCGACCTCAGATTCTGAGAAAAACTTTTAGAGTTGAGTTGTATCTGAAAAATTCTAACTTTAATAATTCACTATTGTAGTTTATATGATGCAATTCTGAGAAAAAAGGTCAACTGCAAGTTTAAATCTCACAGTTCTGAATTATTGTATTACTTATATTATCACAATTCTGACTTATATTAAATTATTCTGACTCTGTTTATCTCACAAATATAAAACATATATAAACTCGCAATTGCAAGAAAAAAGTCAGAATTTTGAGATACAAACTTGCGTTTTCTAGAAAAAAAAATTGTGAACTTTTTATCTTGCAATTCTGACTTTATTTATTGCAATTGTGAGTTTATATCACAATTCTGAGAAAAAAATTAAAATTGAAAGTTGAGAATGAGGAGTTCTGTCATTTAATACGAATATCACATGTATGTATGGAAAAAACATGCAACGCACAATCGTTTACGCGCTTGAAAAATGTGATGTCGCCCCCCAGTGGCCAATTGCTTTCAAATTTCTCACAGACATTTGGGACCTTAAGTCGAACAGGCCCACCAAGTTTCTTTTCTGATCGGCCTCTGTTAATCATGTCTAACAGGTGCCCAAAATTCATTGGCTAAGGGCGGACATGTTTTTTTTGAGATACGAAAATGTCCTTATAGACACTTGTGGCACTTTGGATCAAGAGCATGCACAGCCATTTTCATGCTGACAGAACAAATGAGCACCACCAAGTGGCCAAGCTCTGCAATTTTTGTCCTGCGACCTCGGATTCGGAGAAAAAATATTTAGAATTGAGTTGTATCTGAAAAATTCTAACTTTAATAATTCGCTATTGTAGTTTATATCATGCAATTCTGAGAAAAAAGGTCAACTGCAAGTTTAAATCTCACAATTCTGAATTATTTTATTACTTATATTATCACAATTCTGACTTATATTAAATTATTCTGACTCTGTTTATCTCACAAATATATAATGTATATAAACTCGCAATTGCAAGAAAAAAGTCAGAATTTCGAGATACAAACTTGCATTTGTGAGAAAAAGAATTGTGAACTTTTTATCTTGCAATTCTGACTTTATTTCTTGCAATTGTGAGTTTATATCACAATTCTGACAAAAACAAAATAGAATTGAAAGTTGAGAATTAGGAGTTCTGTCATAATACGAATATCATGGAAAAAACATGCAACGCACAATCGTTTACGACCTTGAACAATGTGATGTCGCCCCCTAGTGGCCAATTGCTTTCAAATTTCTCACAGACCTTTGGGGCCATGAGTCAAACAGGCCCACCAAGTTTCGTTCCAATCGGCCTCCATTAACCATGTTTATCAGCTTCTCAAACTTCATCGGCCTATGTTTTTTTGAGATACGCAAATGTCCTTATAGACACTTGTGCCATTTTGGCCCAAGAGCGTGCACAGCCATTTTCATGTTGATAGGACAAATGGTTGCGTAGGTATAGCCATCTTTAAGTTTTTTCTTATAATGCCACCAAGTGGCCAAGCTCCACAATTTTCGTCATGCGACCTCAGATTGAGCTCTTACATAAGTGTTCTGAGTTTTTTTCAGAGATATCTCATTCCATTCAGGAGTTTTACTAAAGTGGCCCTGCACCTTTCCAACGTTTTGGCATCCTTTTGCGACCATGAGTCGAAAGTTAGACTTTTTTTGATAATTATTGATATTCACTCTCCAGAGAATCTTTCTGCACTGATTTGGTTCCGATCGAGTGACAAACCTAGGACTAGTTTGCACTTTTCAACTTCTCAATCTAACAAATGATTTGACTGACAGCAGTGGTTCTAGAGGAAATTCCGGAATGAAGAGTTCTGTCATATGATATGAATATTGCGTGTATTTGTGAAAAAAAAAAAACATGCAGCGCACAATTGTGTACGCTTTTGAAAAATGTGATGTTGCCCCCCAGTGGCCAATTGCTTTCAAATTTCTCACAGACATTTGGGGCAATGATTCAAACAGGCCCACCAAGTTTCGTTCCAATCGGCCTCCATTAACCATGTTTATCAGCTTCTCAAACTTCATCGGCCAATGGTGGCCATGTTTTTACGCAAATGTCCTTATAGACACTTGTGGCATTTTGGACCAAGAGCGTGCATAATTATTGATATTCGCTCTCCAGAGAATCTTTTTGCACTGGTTTGCTTCCGATCAGTCGCAAAACCTAGGACAAGTACGCAAAAGTAGGTTTTGCAAAAAATCCAAAATACCAGAAAATTCCGCCTTTGATTGACGGTTTATGAGTTAAGAGTGATTTTGTATTTTTGATGGCTGTAGCGCCCCCGTCAGGCCGATTGGGGCAAGAATTGGTGACATTGTCGGTGGTGTGAGTACTACCCTCCCTCCAAGTTTTAAGTCTTACGGTTTGGTCTGCACCATCAGTTTTATGTGGAGATCACTGATCTCTTAACAATTACAACAGGGTTTCAGCACTCAAACTCAGTCACTAATGGCTGCAGTCTCTAAATGATGGATAATGTAAGTATAATTCATCATTACTTTGATCAGTTGCTGGTGGAATAACCAAAAAACAAACACAAAAGCGCTAATGATTTGTGGTAATCTCTTACCTGTATCTTCTTCGAAAGCATCAGAGAGATCGAATCCTTTAGAATGAACTGGAGAAAACACGAAAGCACATGTAAACACTCAATAATCTGAACACGTCTGAACATAAAGAATTCATTAAATGACAGACAGTCCAGTGTCAAACCTTCCACTGTGTCTTCAATTTCCACAGGTTTCTCTGGTACAGGAGTCAATTCTAGAAATAAATACAAACATTTGTGATATTTAGTCCAGAAAACAAGGCTAAAAACTTGTAGGTTGAATCTCATGAAAACATTCCAACAAATACATTTTAATACATATTTATTTTCATGACTATTCAGCTTTTTCTCTTTACTGTAACATGTACTGACAAAATAATGTAAATATAAATTGTAATAAAAAATATTTAAAAAATTAACATGCTTTTTTGTTAAATATAATATCCCATTTAATTGTGGTGGAATAATAGTAGTTTTTTACATGACAGCAATGAGAATTTGGAAAATGTGTTTGTCACAAAATAATGTAAATATTTAAATATTTTAAATATTTTAAATAAAAAAATTAACATGTTTATTTTTTATACGTTAAATATAATATCCTTTTTTCTTTTGATTATGGTCAAATAATAGGTAGTTTTTTTACATGATAGCAATGAGAATTTGGAGATTGCTTAACTGTCACAAAATAATGTAAATATTAAATTATTATAAAAAATTTAATATGTTAAATGTAATATCCTTTTTTCCTAGTTTTTCCTTTTGATTATGCACGAATAATAATATGTAACTTTTTTATATGTTAAATATAATTTATACTTAAACACATGTTTGTTTTTGTGTTAAATATAATATCCTTTTTTTCTTTTAATTAGGGGTGAATAATACATATATATTACATGATAGCAATGAGAATTTGGAGAATGTGCTTAATTGTCACAAAATAATGTAAATAAAAAAAAATACATAAAAATAATATTTTAAAAATGAACATGTTTATTTTATATGTTAAATATTATATCCTTTTTTGATTAAGGGTGAGTTGTAGGTCATTTTTTTACATGATAGCAATGAGAATTCAGAGAATGTGCTTAATTGTCAAAATAATGTAAACGATTAAAAAATATATACATTTCAAATTAATATAAAAAAAATGTATGCTGTTTTTTATATGTTACCTATAATATCCTTATTTTTTTCTTTTGATTAGGGGCAAATATGTATTTTTTACATGATAGCAATGAGAATTTGGAGAATGTGCTTAATTGTCAAAATAATGTACATTTTTAAATATAAAATTAATATATAAAAATTAACATTTATTTTTATATGTTAAATAAAATATTTTATTTAATTTATTTTGATTGTGGGCAAATAATAGGTAGCTTTTTTTACATAATAGCAATGACAATGCTGAGAATGTGCTTAATTGTCACAAAAAATGTAAATAATTAAAAAAATATAAATATCAAATTAATATATTAAAAATGAACGTTTATTTTTATATGTTAAATATTTTATTTCTCTTGATTATGGGCAAATAATAGGTAGTTTTTTGCATGATATCAATGAGAATTGGAGAATGTGCTTCATTGTCACAAAAATAATGTAAATATTAAAAAACATGGGCAAATAATAGGTAGGTTTTTTTTTACATGACAGTAAAGAGAATTATGAGGGGAAATATGCTTAAATGTCACAAAATCTAAAATTGATATATTAAAAAATGCTGAAAACATGCTTAATTTTTAGATGTTACATTTTCTTTTGATGATAAAATTATGTGAATATGCCCTCGACAGTTTTCATAAAATCCGCCCATTATCTCCTGATACTTGTATGATAAAGTAAATAATGTCAAATGTGTATTTATGAAACGTATTTCTACATTTCTAGGAATGTATTTCTAAAACATGCTGAATTAAAGCAAACACTAATGTAAGTTTCTGATGTTCCTGTCCCAATTCCTGTTTTTTTTTTATTGACCCCGTTCTCATTTGAATTTGTTTCAGTTACAAAGAAAATGATCACGAGTCTCCTGAGAGAAACTAACCTGTTTCACCATCATCTGCATCTGTATCTGCACCTGCATCTGCATCTGTATCTGTATCTGTATCTGTATCTGTATCTGCATCAGGATCTGCATCAGGATCTGCATCAGGATCTGTATCTGGATCTGCTTCACCTGCAGATGTAACACAAGCAAACAAACAAAAACTCATTTCACTGGACACTGGAAAACCCTCTGCTGATCTGAGCTCTGTTTCAAAACCCAGTGTAACGTCTAAAGCAGTATCCCAACAGGAACCTTGTGAGTAAATGACTTTATTATATTCTCCACAGGAAGTGATTTCAATAGAGTTTGGTGTGTTATCATCATAAAAAACCCTTTTCACATCTCCATCCTTCCACAAAATAGTCATAGTTGAGTAAACTTCTATAGCAGTGAATGGAAATATATTTTTGCAAAAGAAAACAAAAACTGCAATAGTGTTTCTATGACTTTCCAAAAGAGGAAAAAGCATGTTGAAACATTCAGACAGCAGCGTTATTTTAATGCCAAAGGTAATATAACACAAACATTTTCAATTTTAACCCTTGATCAGTGCTGAAAATCCTTTACATAAAATAGTGTTCCTGGTCAAAGACCACCAGCCTTTTGCTTGTAAATCTTCCATTATGCTATATTTTCACCAAATATTGGATTCAATCTAGTTTTCTTTTTTTTTGTGATCTTTAGTTTTTGTGTGAACCTTGCCAAAATAATCCATAAATAATGTTTCTTTTTCACTCAAAAACTGCTGCATAAACTCAGATCTCAGATGAAATATTTATCAATCAGCTCCAAAAAGAAACACAAAACCTGTGCTAATTGAAAGAAATCAAGCTGACAAAAGATATAAAAACCTCACTAGATTTAGATTTAGAAGCATGGCATTACAGTCTGTCAAAAGAGTAACACAAAAATTGGGAGAATCCGTTTAATTTGATCAAATTGCATTCTTGTAACTAGATAGTAAAGTTTGTAGACACACTTTAAGTTGGCTTGAAAAAACCTAGCCAGAAAGTAAAAAAAAAAAAAAGAGTTTTCAGTTTGAAAGGTACCTGGGAGGGTTGCTAGGGTGTTGCTATGCAGTTGCTAAGGTACTCAGGGTGGTTGCTAGTGTGTTACTATAAGGTTGCTAGGGTACCTGTGTGGTCACAAGGGTGTTACTATGCAGTTGCTAGGGTAACCAGGGTGGTTGCTAAGGTGTTGATATGCGGTTGCTAGGGTATCCCAGGTGGCTGCTAAAGTGTTGCTATGCTGTTGCTAGGGTACTCAAGGTAGTTCCTAGGGTGTTGCTAGGGTTCTCAAGGTAGTTGCTAAGGTGTTACTATCATGTTGTTAGCATTATTAGCTAGTTACTAGCATGTTGTTAGCATGATAAACAAGTTAGTAGCTTAGTAGCATGCTACTAGCATGATTAGCAAGTTACTAGCATGTTAACATTTATTAACAAGTTACTAGCCTGTTGTTAGTGTGATTAACAAGTTACTAGCATGATTAGCAAGTTAGTAACATGTTACTAGCACTATTAGCAAGTTATTAGCAGGTTACTAGCATTATTAGCAAGTTAGTAGCAGGTTACTAGCATGATTAGCATGTTAGCATGATTAGCCAATTACTAGCATGTTGCTAACATGTAACTAGCATGTTGTTAGCATGACTAACAAGTTAGTAGCATGTTACTAGGATGATTAACAAGTTAGTAGCATGTTACTAGCATGATTAGCAAGTTAGTAGCATGTTAACATGTATTAACAAGTTACTAGCCTGTTGTTAGTGTGATTAACAAGTTACTAGCATGATTAGCAAGTTAATAACATGTTACTAGCACTATTAGCAAGTTAGTAGCAGGTTACTAGCATTATTAGCAAGTTAGTAGCAGGTTACTAGCATGATTAGCATGTTAGCATGATTAGCCAGTTACTAACATGTTGCTAACATGTTACTAGCACGTTGTTAGCATGATTAATAAGTTAGTAGCATGTTACTAGCATGATTAGCAAGTTATTAGCATGTTACTAGCATTATTAGCATGTTAACATGATTAACAAGTTAGTAGCATGTTACTAGCATGATTAGCAAGTTAGTGGCATGTTGTTAACATGTAACTAGCATATTGTTAGCATGACTAACAAGTTAGTAGCTTGTTACTAGTATGATTAGCAAGTTAGCAGCATGTTGCTAACATGTAACTAGCATGTTGTTAGCATGACTAACAAGTTAGTAGCATGTTACTAGCATGATTAACAAGTTAGTAACATGTCACTAGCATGATTAGCAAGTTAGTAGCATGTTACTAGCATGATTAGCAAGTTAGTAGCATGTTACTAGCATTATTAGCATGTTAGCATGACTAACAAGTTAGTAGCATGTTACTAGCATGATTAGCAAGTTAGTAGCATGTTGCTAACATGTAACTAGCATGTTGTAAGCATGACTAACAAGTTAGTACCATGTTATTAGCATGATTAGCAAGTTAGTAGCATGTTACTAGCAGCTAGTTACTAGCATGTTGTTAGCTTGATTAGTGAATTACTAGCATGATATTATCATGTTAGCATGATTAGCAAGTTAGTAGCATGTTACTAGCATGTTGTTAGCATTATTAGCATATTGTTAGAATGAATAGATAGATAGGAAGTTTGATTGAACCTCAAGGATTTCTAGGAATTTAGATTTGAATTTTGTCAGTTGGAGTTTGAAGATTGTTGGCTCATTTGAACATTCCGTCAATGTAATGTGGTTTTGATAGTCTGGTTTACGAAAACCGTAAGCTGGATCAGTCTGAAAAGATACAGCACACAGAGTCACACCAGCCTGAAGGTCTGTTAGTTTGGAGGTTCTAGCTTGAAACCTCTAGGAGTTGGGTACAGAAATTTTGTCTTAGAAGAATTTAGCTATTTTACTAAATTATATTTTTAATTAACAATTTATTCACTTTGCCAAATTCTGCCTTAGAATTTGGTCAAACAGGGTATGTTATTGGCAGTGTAATTGTGATGCCTTAAAATGATCCCTACATATGCAGCACACTAGGTTTTGTAACACAGCCCTAAAGCTGAAAGAAATATGTGTATTCATTTAACAAAGAGCAGGTTGTATTGAGTCCTCAAATCTATTTTAACATTCCCAACATTTTCTCTCTCACACACACAAACATCCAGACAGAAAACATTCCTCAATGATGAATTTATGAGGTCTATGACATTTTACCTCCTACTTCCTCTTCTTCTGGTTGTTCTTTTGCGTCACCTGGAGCTTCTTCAGGTGTGATTTCTGGCAAAACAAAGATTGTTTTTAGATGTCTTCGGACATGAACAGTCAAATAAACAATGAGCCATAAACATTTTGTTATTGTAGAAAAGACGTTTGTCCAATTAATCAATGTTTTTGATGCATTTTCATCTGTGACTTTGGTAGAAACTCATAAAATGAGACTAAATTAGTCTAAATTTGACGCCTCGTCTTTACAACCATCATCAAACTTCATGAGATTTGAGAAAATACAACCCTGACCACATTAAATATGGGCTCTATTGACTGATAAGTATAAAATTGAAGAGTTTTCATGTTTGTATTTAATGAAAACAGTTTTTTTTTTTAGACAGATTGAAAAAACAATATTTATATAACGCCATAGTAACGCTAGTTTAACTGTGGCAATAAAAGGCTGTTCATAAAAAATCTATTGTTTCTATGTAGCAAAGTTTATAGATGATGTCAGATTGTGGCTTTGTGAAGATCAAACTGAGAGATAAAGACCACAGTAAATCTCTGTTTCACCTTCTTCAGTAACTTCAGGATCAGCAGGTGGATCGGCTTCTGAAAGTCAAAGGATTCAATGTCTGTAAGCTTCAAATAGTCTTAAAACAGAACTAGATAACAGAACTAGATAAAAAAAAAAAGTTTGGCAAGACAAATTTAAGGTGGCTTGAGAAAGCCTGACCAGAAAGTCTTACAAAGTTTAAGTTTTAAAAAGTTAAAAAAAGTTTAAGTTTGATAGTTTTCAGTCTGAAATTGTTTGAAGTTTAAGGTAGTTTTAAAGCTTAAAGCATAAATGTTTTGAAAACAATACAGTCAGATAGATAGATAGATAGATAGATAGATAGATTACAGACAGACTGATTACAGACAGATTTCTAACATTAGTAGCAAGTTGCTAGCACATTTTTTAGCATGATTCCAACATGATTAGCATGCTATTAGCATGTTTCTATCATGATTAGCATTTTACTAACAAGTTGCTAGCATGTTTCTAGCAAGTTTCTAGCATTATTAGCAAGTTGCTAGCACATTTCTAGCATGATTTCAACATGATTAGCATGTTATTAGCATGTTTCTATCATGATTAGCAAGTTGCTAGTATGTTTCTAGCATGATTAGCAAGTTTGCTAACATGTTTCTAGCATGATTAGCATTTTACTAACAAGTTGCTAACATGTTTCTAGCATGCTTCTAGCATTATTAGCAAGTTGCTAGCACATTTCTAACATGATTTCAACATGATTACCATGTTATTAGCATGTTTCTAGCATGCTTCTAGCATTATTAGCAAGTTGCTAGCACATTTCTAGCATGATTTCAACATGATTAGCATGTTATTAGCATGTTTCTATCATGATTAGCAGGTTGCTAGTATATTTCTAGCATGATTAGCAAGTTTGCTAACATGTTTTTAACATGATAAGCATGTTACTAGCAAGTTGCTAGCACATTGCTAGCATGATTACAACATGATTAGCATGTTTCCATCATGAGTAACAAGTTGCTAGCATGTTTTTAGCATTATTAGCAAGTTGCTAGCACATTTCTAGCATGATTCCAACATGATTAGCATGCTTCTAGCATGGTTAGCAGTTTCTAGCATGTTGCTAGCATGATTACAATATGATTACAATATGATAGCATGTTACTAGCATGTTTCTATGATTAACAAGTTGCTAGCATGCTTAGCATGTTACTAGCAAGTTGTTAGCATGTTGTTAGCAAGATAAGCATGTTGCTAGCACATTGCTAGCATGTTACTAACATGTTTCTATCATGATTAGCATATTGTTAGCATGAGATAGATAGATAGATAGATAGATAGTCTGAGTTTGTAGTTTGTGGAGTTAAAGCTCTAGGAGGAGTAGCGTTTGTAAATGTTAGTCTCAGAAGAAGAACAATAATAAGCTTAAATAGCAGATCAATAAGTTGTCTTTCTCATATATATATTCTGTTATTATGATGGAAAGTCAGTTCTTACCTGTTTCAGCTGTGTCCGCTTCATCTGGAACAACAATCAACAATTCTATTAATACAGGCTTTGGAAATAATCACATAATCATACATTTAAGATTTGTGTGTTTGAATTGCATGTAAAATTTCAATGCCGATTTAATATAAACAAACAAAATAAATAAATAATAATAATAATTTAAGAAAAAAAAAATCATACTTATAAATTGTTGTTTAATATTTTAATTTTAACGCTTAAAAAAAACAGGAAAAAAAAAATAAAAAAATAAAAAATCCAGAAAAATTAAAGAGAAAAAAATAAAAAAAGTTGGAAAGAAATTCATAGGACCTTTTATAAACTGCTGTTAAATATTGTTTAAAGTTTTAGATTAATAACATTTTATTTAAAAAAAAAAAAAAAAAAAAAAACAATCCACAAATAAATAAATAAATAAATACATAATTTGGGGAAAAAATTTAACTGATTTCATAGTGCCTTTAAATTTATTTTTTGCTAAACTTTTAATAAACTGCTGCTAAACATTGTAATTAATTAGATATTACTCAACTCGAATATCTGTTTTCATGTAGTACAACTTAAAATTTTAAGTTTACTCAACTCGAATATCTATGTTTTCATGTAGTACAACTTAAAATGTTAAGTTTAGTCAAGATGAACTGTTAAGGCAACACAAACACTTTTTAAGGCTGTTTGTGAACAAGTGAACAAGGCTTTTTATAGTCCAGCGAGTACTGAAGAGCTGCAGTATGGATTTAGAGAAACTAAATAAGGATGAGTTTGCAAAGAAAATGTCCTGAATACCATTTGGAGAAAGTCATTTGAAAATGCCACAGAGTTTGACTGCCAAAGCACCAGCCACAAGTGTGAAAATATCAGAGAAAGCAGAGCTGCTGGAAAGACATTTAGCGTGACGTCTCGTATTTCTACCTGCTTCTGCGGGAGCTTCAGCTTCTGCTTCTCCTCCTTCTTCTTCTTCAGCAGCAGCAGGTTCCTCTTCAGCTGATGGAGCAAAATCAGTGAAACATGAGTTAGATGCACATCAGGTTTGTTTGTGTGCTCAGAGTGCTTCATACGATAACATCAGTCCTCCACAGCGAGTCTGTCTGTGTGAACCACCCCAGAATCCACAGCAACCCGTTAAACTTTCTATGTTTTTTAATTACATTTTTTAATTTTTTGTTTTCATTTTAGTTTTTCATGCTTTTTTTGTATTTCTATTTAGTTTTCATTTATTTTGATTTTAGTTTAGTTTAGAATTTATAGTTTAGTAATTTTTATATTTATTTCCAATTAGTAATTTTAGTGCTTCAGCTTCTTTAAAAAAAATAGATACAAATAATACAATAAATAAAATTTTTATTTATATTTATATTTATTTAAACCTTATTTAATAATTTTTTATTTATTTTTAAGTTTGTTCATTTTTTGTTTCTCCAGTTAGTAACTCTAGATCTTTAACTTATTATTTAACTTATTTACCTTGTTTTTTATCTAATATTTATATTTAATTTAAGCTTTTTTCCCATTATTTTTAAGTTTTAGTTCTTTTTTTTCCCAGTTAGTAACTTTAGATCTAAAACATATTTAATAATTTTAGTTTTAAAATTGTTTTATTCCCAGTTAGTAATTTTGATGTTTGAACTTATTTTTATCTAATATTTATATTCTTTTAGTTAAGGTTTTTCAATTATTTTTCACATTTTTATTTATTAATTTGTATTATTTTGTTCACAATAATAACTTTAGATCTTTAACTTATTTCAGGTAGTGATTTTAGATTTTTGTTTGGTTTTTCATTTTATATACATTTATATTTTAGCTTTGTTTTATTTATTGAAAATTGTTTAATTTTAGTTTTATCATTTTTAAATTCCCAGTTAGTAATTTTGGTGCTTCAACTTAAGCTTACTTTTATCTAATATTACTATTTTATTATATCTAAGCTTTTTCCAAGTATTGTTAAGTTTTGGTACTATGTTAGTTGTTGTTGTTGTTGTTGTTTTATCTTATTTAAGGTACTGATTTTAGTTTTTTGTTTATATATATATATCTTTTTTCAGTGTTATGTAAATTGTTTACAATTATTTGTTTTTCATTTTAGTTTTGGAAATTTTTAATTCTTATTGTAATCTAATATTTCTATTTTATTTAAGCTTTTTCCAATTATTTAAGTTTTAGTTTTGTTTTCCTCAGTTAATTTTAGCTTTATTTAAATTATACATTTTTACATTTAATTTTAGATTTAATATCTAATCTAATCAATTTTTTAGCTTTATTTTATTTATAAAAAAAATTATAGTAATATTTTATTTAAGCTTTTTCCTATTATTTTTACATTTTCTCCAGTAACTTTAGATCTTTGTGTGTGTATATATATATAAATTTTAAATTCTTATTTTTATCTAATATTTCTATTTTATTTTTATTTTTAAGTTTACTTTTCATTATATATATATATATATATATATATATATATATATTATTATTATTATTATTATTATTATTATTATTATTATATATATATTTTTTTTTTTTTTTTTTTTTTTTTTTAATTCCCATTTAGTAATTTTGGTGCTTCAACTTAAACAATTTTTTTATCTAATATATATATATATATATATATATATATATAATTTCAGCTTCTTAGTTTAACTGTTCAGTCTACTATTTATGTTTTATCTAATCTTTATAAATTAATAAATTCAGATTTATTTTTTATTTCCACTTAGTAATTTTAGCGTTTCAACTAATCTTATTTAGTGGCCAGGTCAGCATGTCTGTTTTTTCAGCTCCCGACTACAGAGAGGAAAATATGTCACAGTCAAAACCACACCATCATTACAGGCTTCCCAGCCCATCCACCGACCAATCTCTATGACTTTTCCAGGCCCTCATGGTCACAGGATATTTGAAGGATTTTTGAAATCATTTTATTAAAGATCGCATTCGGAAAGAGCAGCTTCTGGCTATGAAACATATTAGGACTGAGAACAACTAGAACATCAGTTAGACTCTCCCAGACCCTCTTTTAAAAACTCCTCATCTTACATGCTAATAACATGCTAATAATGCTAGCAACATGCTAATCATGCTAGAATCATGCTAATAACGTGGTAATTATGATAGCAACATGTTAGTAATGTGCTAATAATGCTAGCAACATGTGAATCATGCTAAAATCATGCTAATAACATGCTAATAATGCTATCAACATGCTAATCATGCTAGAATCATGCTAATAACTTGTTAATTATGATAGCAACATGCTAATAACATGTTAATAATGCTATCAACATGCTAATCATGCTAGAATCATGCTAATAACTTGCTAATTATGATAGCAACATGCTAATAACATGCTAATAATGCTATCAACATGCTAATCATGCTAGAATCATGTTAATAACTTGCTAATTATGACAGCAACATGTTAGTAATGTGTTAATAATGCTAGCAACATGCTAATCATGCTAGAATCATGCTAATAACTTGGTAATTATGATAGCAACATGCTAGTAATGTGCTAATAATGCTACCAACATGCTAATCATGCTAGAATCATGCTAATAGCATGCTAGCAAAATGCTAATAACATGTTAGTAACTTGCTAATTATGCTAGCAACATGCTAATAACATGCTAATAATGCTTGCCAATAAATGTTTAACTTGCAAATCATGCTAGAAACATGCTAGTAACTTGCTAATTAGGCTAGCAACATGCTAATAATTAGGCTAGCAACATGCTAACAATATGCTAGTAACTTGTTTATTGTGATAGAATAATGCTAGTAATTTGCTAATTATGCTGGCAACATGGTAATCATGTTAGAATCATGCTAGTAACTTGCTAATTATGCTAGCAACATGCTAATAATGCTTGCTAATAAATGTTTAACTTGCAAATCATGCTAGAAACATGCTAGTAACTTGCTAATTAGGCTAGCAACATGCTAATAATTAGGCTAGCATCATGCTAACAATATGCTAGTAACTTGTTAATTGTGATAGAATAATGCTAGTAAATTGCTAATTATGCTGGCAACATGGTAATCATGTTAGAATCATGTTAGTAACTTGCTAATTAGGCTAGCAACATGCTAATCATGCTAGAATCATGGTAACAGCTTGCTAATCATGTTAATAACATGCTAGTAACATGTTAATCATGCTAGAGTCATGGTAACAACTTGCTAATCATGTTAATAACATGCTAGTAACTTGTTAATCATGCTAACAATATGTTAATAACTTGTTAATCATGCTAGAAACATGCTATTTCTATTACTTTTCCAGGCCCTCGTGGTCACAGGATATTTAAAGGATTTTTAAAAGCATTTTATTAAAGATTGCGTTCAGAAAGAGCAGCTTCTGGCTATGAAACATATTAGGACTGAGAATAACTAGGACACGATATCGGTTAGAAATTCCCAGACCCTCTTTTAAAAACTCCTGCTGTATCCAGGTCTTGTTTTTAAACTCATATTGTATTGTATTGATTTGTTCTTGGGTTTGTTTGGTTGTGGAGTGTAATGGCTTTATATTCAGATGAGATCACCTGCTGGTGCTTCCTCTGCATCTTCTGTCGCGGGCTGATCGTCTGTCGCAGCGTCTGAGGAAACACACACATTCGCTTTCATACATCAGTGAACGCCAACTAAAGCACACCTGGGCGATGTGTTGTGTTTGTTTGGTGACTGAATAAGTTTTGAAAAGCTGTGGTAAATGAGGTGTACCTGTCTCAGGGTTTGTGTCTTCAGCTTCAGGCTCTATTGACACACAAAAGACAACAACACAGATAGTGACTCAATCTGATGAATACACATTCTATATTAATGCACTGACTATCACAACTGTTTATTCTGATAACTATTATCCAAAATAAGTAAATGCAGATTGTATGTATACTGAACTTTTATGAATTAGGCAAGTCGCAGCTGTGTGTTACTGTGATTTTAAGACAGAAAGTAAGGGCTATTTGCATTGTGCCTAAGAATCGGTATACTGTCTTTTATACACATTTTGAATAAGCTATTATTATTTTTTTAGATTTAATTGTATTCATTTTTTTATTATATTATTATGTCATTTTTAGTTTTTATTCATTTCCAGTTACAGTCACTTTATTGTTTCAACTTAAAGGCAGCGTTTCTGATTTTCATTTCATTGACGTTTTTATCTGATATTTATATTTTGTTTCAGCTTCATTTCAGTTAATGAAAATTATTTTTAATAGTTTTAGTTTTTATTATTTTTTTAACTTCTTAATTATTGAAAAATATAGTTTTAATAGTTTTAATTTGTACTTTTTTCCAGTTCACTTTTTAATTACTGAACATTATTTTTAATATTTTAAATTTTTATGTTTTCCAGTTAACTTTTTATTGACTGAAAAATATTTATAATAGTTTAAATTGTTTTCCAGTTAACTTAAACTTATTAGCAACATGCTAATAACCTGCTAATCATGCTAACAACATGTTAGTTACATGCTAATAATGCTAGCAACATACTAATCATGTTAGAAACATGCTAGTAACTTGCTAATTTTGCTTGCAACATGCTAGTAACATGCTAATCATGCTAGTAACATGCTAGTAACTTGCTAATTATGCTAGCAAGATGCTAGTAACATGTTAATAATGCTAACAAAATGCAAATCATGCTAGAAGCAACATGTTAGCAAACATGATAACCATGCTAGAACCATGCTAGTAACATGATAGTAACTTGTATTTATGCTTGCAACATGCTAATCATGCTAGAATCATGTTAGCAACTTGTCAATCTTGCTAGCAACATGCTAGTAACTTGCCAATCATGTTAACAACATTTTAGAAATGTGTTAATCATGCTAGGAACATGGTAGTGACATGCTAATCATGTTAGAATCATGCTAGCAACTTGTTGGTAACATGCTAAGAACATGCTGGCAATTGTTAATCATGCTAGAAACTTGTCAATCATGCTAGCAACATGCTAGTAACATGTTAATCATGTTAGTCATAGTAGCAACTTGCTAATCATGATAACAAAATGTTAGAAACAAGCTAGTAACTTGCTAATCATGTTAACAACATGCTAGTAACTTGCTAATCATCCTCACAACATGTAGTAACTTGCTAATCATGCTAACAACATGCTAGTAACATGCTAATCATGCTAACAACATGCTAGTAACATGCTAATCATGCTAACAACATACTAGTAACTTGCTAATCATGCTAACAACATGCTAGTAACATGCTAATCATGCTAACATCATGCTAACAACATGCTAGTAACATGCTAATCATGCTAGAAACATGCTATTAACTTGCTAATCATGCTAACAACATGCTAGTAACATGCTAATCATGCTAACAACATGCTAGTAACTTGCTAATCATGCTAACAACATGCTAGTAACATGCTAATCATGCTAGAAACATGCTAGTAACTTGCTAATCATGCTAGTAACATGCTAATCATGCTAACAACATGCTTTATCTATCTATCTATCTGACTGTATTGTCTTCAAAACATTCATGCTTTAAGCTTTAAAATTACTTTAAACTTAAAAGTTTTTCAGACTGAAAACTATCAAACTTTTAAAACTTTTACAACTTAAAAAATTAAAAATCTTAAAAAAACTTTTAAAAACTTTTTCAAATGTTCAAGTCAGGCTTTCTCAAGCAAACTTAAAGTTTGTCTTGGCGAACTTTTTTTATCTAGTTTATTAATATTTACATTTTATTTCAGCTTATTTAGATTTTTAATCGCTTCAGTTTGAAAAAAAAATCACTGTAAAATGCTTTTATTTTCATTTCTGTGTTTGTTTAACCTGCAGGAGCTTCTGCTGCATCTTCAGCAGGTTCTGCAGGTGTTTCTTCAGGTGCTGCTTCTTCAGGTGGTTTTTCAGCATCTGCTGCTGTAACATAAAGATCTCACAATCAGATAGAAGACATCGACCCGCAGATTTGTCCACTTGTATCCCACTGCTGTCATAATCAAGCTTCAGCTGCTGTCGGATCATGAGAGATCTCTCGTTTTTGCCTGCAGCGTCACAAACACACAGATGACGACCATAAATCACACTCACCGTCTTCATCAGCCTCGCTGGGATCCGCCGGTAGATCTTCCGTAGCTGTGTTTTCTGCGGATAGAGGACATATATATTACATGTCGGGACAGTTCTGCATTTCTACCATAACATCAGAAACATTCATGAGGGAGTTTATCAAGAACAAACCTGTTCCAGACCCTCATATAAGCTTTACAAGAGCGGTTCATTACCAGGACAGATATACAATATACATAGGAAGTCAGGCTAAATTTAAGTCTCTGTTCACTGATAATCTTCCTCTCATTTCACAAACATGACACGTGGAAATTAATGGTGTTTGCCATCATATGATCATCATTTGATTTTTTTAGTCATGTCACCTTTATTTATATAGCGCTTTTTACAATACAGATTGTGTCAAAGCAACTTTACATTATCAAATAGGGAGGTAATATATTATAAATGCAAAAAGAAACCGTAAATAATTTTAGTTGAAGGAAATTAATCAATAATTCCAAATTAATAACACATTTAATTGTCCCCAACTGAGCAAGCCATAGGCGACAGTGGCAAGGAACCAAAACTTTAAAAATGTATATAAATAATAGGACAACACATTTTAATTTTATGTTGTGTTTTTTATTATTTATTTATTTATTTTTATTTTTTTATATATATATAGTTCTTATGAATTTTTCTTTCAGCTTTTATAAATAAGTAGATTAGTTTTATTTTTTTATTTTAAATGTAAGTGAAGGTTTAGTAATTTTGTTGTGTGTTCGCAATTTTTATATTTTATACATAGTTTTTTTTTTTTTTTAGTAGTTTCAGTATTTTCATTTTAGGTGAAGTTGTTATTTTTGTTGACTTTTATTAATATATTTTAATTATAAATATTTAATAAAAATAATTAAAAAAACTGACAAAATATTAATTTTAATTTTAGGTTATGTTTATTATTATTATTATTATTATTCATTTTTTTAGGTTCTTTTTTTTTTTTAAATATATATACAGTTCTTATACGTTTTTATAACTATAACTTTTAATAGTTTTAGTGTTACCAAAGAGTTGCAGCTTTTATTTCATTTATATTTAAATGAAAGTATGCTTTTAATTTAGCTTTTTATTTATTTCTAATGTGTCAGCTTATTCTATTAAGTTTTTTACATAATATTTATATTTTATTTCATTATATATTTATAATTAATTTTGACTTTTAATAGCATCAGTTTGTAGTTGTTGTTTTTTTTGTTTTCATTTTAGTTTTAATTCAAACCTTATTATCAATCAGTTTACAAGGTAAAATGTTGGATTTTCATTTTGTTTAATTTTTAATCTAAATTTAAATATATTTTATTTGATTTCAGATTTATTTACTAAAATTATTTTAATAGTGATAGTTTTAGTTAAACCTAATAAAAATGCTTCGTACTCATGGTAAAATCACTGTAAAGTCACTGTAAAAACTATATAGTATCCAAAGGTCATATGATGCTTTGTGTGAGAAAAAGATCATCTTCTCAAATCCCAAATTCAGGTTTGTTTTGACATGACATGATCTTAGACATGTAACATGTAATATATGCTCTTTTGGCTTTTTATCCACTTTCCTTGTGTGCAAACACAGAAGTTTCACGCATGTCTTTCATTTCATGTTTCAGGGAAGAAAACCAGTCACTCAGGTTTGGAACGACATAAGGGTGAGTAAAAAAAACGAATTGGAAATTTTTTTTTTATTTTGAGGTGAACTGTTTCTTTAAACTTGGAGAAAGTATATCTGATGTCTAAATATGTAAGTAAATATAAGCATGAACAGGTCTGACAGTCAACACTCTTAGTGTTTCAGACTTTAACAAATGCATTACTCATCACTGCATTAGAAGGAAATGCAGGGGAAAATCTGACACTTAACTAGTTACTAAATCCTACAAAACTGCTGAATCAGTGGCTTTAAGTGCCAGTTTTAACAAAATGTTCACTTTCATGCGCTGAACAAAGACGAAGTTCAGAACAGGGCATTCCTGAAGCACAGACTCACAAAACCTGGTCAGTGGTTTACATTCGGAAAAAGCCAGAAATCACTGCCAAACGCTTAGAAATGGTGTGGAATCGTAATGATGCAGGCACACGTCTTAAAACCTCATTTGGATGATATTTTGAGGCCATTTTACTTGTCTTTGTTTACAAAGGATGCATTTGTTTGATCAAAAATGCTGTAAAAAAATTGCTAAATATTTTTACAGTTCAAACAGCCATTTTCTATGTGAATATCTGTTCAAGTGTAATTTATTTCTGTGATGTGCAGCTGAATTTTCAGCATCATTGGTGTCACATGATCCTCCAGAAATCCTTCTAAGATGCTGATTTGCTTCTCAAGAAACATTTATGATTATTATCAGTGTTGAAAACAGCTGTGCTGCACAAGATTTTTGTGGAAACATCATACATTTTGCTTTTCAGGCTTCACAGATGAATAGAAAGTTACAAAGAACAGCATTTTTATTTACATATAAATCTTTTGGAACATTCTAAATGTATTTACTGACACTTTTGATCAATTTAATGCATTCTTGATGAACAAAATCTCACCCCTAAGTTTTGAATGGTAAAAAATCTTTTGACCTGTATTGTATCCAGGTCTAGAACTGCATATTTCTAGCATGATTAGCCAGTATCATTTTTCTATAATGATTAGCATGACACTAGCATGTTGCTAGCATGTTTAGCAAGTTGCTAGCATGTTTCTAGCAAGTTGTTAGCATGTTTTAACAAGATTACCAATTTGCTTGCAAGTTTCTAGCATGATTAGCAAGTTAATAACATTTTTCTAACATGATTAGTATGATGATAGCATGATACTACCATGGTTAGCAAATTGCTAGCATGATTCTAGCATGATAAGCATGTTACTAGCAAGTTGCTAGCATGTTTCTAGCATGATTAGTCAGTATGATTTTTCTAACATGATTAGTATGACATTAGTATGTTGCTAGCATGATTCTAGCATGATTAGCAGGTTACTAGCATGTTTCTAGCATGATTAGCAAGTTACTAGCATTTTTCTAACATGATTAGTATGACACTAGACTGTTGCAGCATGATTTGCATGTTATTAGCAAGTGCTAGTATGTTTCTAGCATGATTATCATGTTGCTAGCAAGTTGTTAGCATGTTACTAACATTTTTTCTAAAATGATTAACATGACACTAGCAAGTGCTAGCATGATTATTATGTTACTACCATGATTAGCAAGTTGCTACCATGTTTCTAGCATGATAAGCCAGTTACTGTATAATGATTAGCATGACGCTAGCATGTTTAGCAAGTTGTTAGCATGTTTCTAGCATTATTAACATGCTACTAACAAATTGCTTGCATGTTTCTAGCATGATTAGCAAATTACTAGCATTTTTCTAACATGATTAACATGACACTAGCATGTTACTAGCATGTTGCTAGCATGATTAGCCAGTTAGTATCGTTTTTCTAAAATGATTTACATGACACTAGCATGCTGCTAGCATGATTTTAACATGATTAGCATGTTACTAGCCAGCTGCTAGCAAGTTACTAGCACGTTTCTAGCATGATTCTATGCTTGTATGTATTATTGCAAGCATTAATAGACTCAATCATGATTTTAGATCATGATTTTTTATTTTATTTTTTTGATTTCAGATTTGGCCTGCATGAAGTTCACTAAGAAATTAATGAGTGAATGTAACTTACGGAAAAAGTGTTCATTTCAAACCCTGGTAGTTCAGTAATATCACACAAGAATGAGATTAAATTAATTGGCATCATATCATATTTATTTATCCATGACAAGCATTAACCAGCACAAAAATACCCTCAGGAAAATATGAATTATCCTTATGGACAAAAATCCCCTCCCAAAAATATTATATAATTTGTCAATGTTACACACTGCTAAATAAGGGGCATCATTAAAGGTCATTTGGCACAGAGACACACAGATTGTGTGCGCATTGGTTTAACCTACTTTGGGAAGACTAAAAATAAAAAACGGAAAACTTTAACATTTCAGGCCCCACAAGGAAAACCACTTAATAAACCATAGTACATTTAATGAAGCGGATTTTTGTTAAACAAAACTTTAAAAATTTGACAATTTTTGTAATCTTTTGTAATCACATATATTGTATGAACTCATTTTGATCACTTCATATGTTTTTAAGTTGGCTTGAGAAGGCCAACTTACTGATCTGCTACTTAAACTTTTTTCTTCTGAGACTAAATCTGTCGACACTATCTCCTCCTAGAGCTTTAACTCGACAAACTCCAAACTCAGCCCAGATCTTCAGACTGATCTCACTCCAGTTGCTATATCTTTTCTAACATTTTTCCTAAAAATAACGATTAAAACTGTGAAAAATGAGCCAAGACTCTTCAAACTCACACTGACAAAACTCCCACAATCCCTTGAGACTCAATCAAGCTTCCCTTCTATCTACTATTTCTAATCCATTCATATTAACTTGCTAATCATGCTAACAGCATGCTAATAACATGCAAATCATGCTAACAACATGCTAGTAACTTGTCAATCATGCTAGAAACATGCTAATCATCCTAGAATCATGGTAACATGATCGTAACTTGCTAATCATGCTAGCAACATGCTAGTATAAACTAGAAACATGTTAGCAACATGCTAATCTTGTTAGCATGCTAGTAACTTAACATGCTGGAAACATGTTAGCAACTTGCGAATCATGCTAGCAACTTGCTAATCATGCTAGCAATATGCTAGTATAAACTGGAAACGTGCTAATCTTAGAATCATTCTAACAAAATGCTAGAAACTTAACCATGTTAGAAACATGTTATCAACTTGTTAATCATGCTAGCAACATGCTAATTATGCTAGAAACATGCTAATCATCCTAGAATCATGGTAACATGCTCGTAACTTGCTGATCATGCTAGAAACATGTTAGCAACTGGCTAGTATAAACTAGAAACATGCTAGCAACATACTAATCTTGTTAGAATCATTCTAACAACATGCTAGTAACTTAACCATGCTAGAAACATGTTAGCAACTTGCTAATCATGCTAAAAACATGATAATCATCCTAGAATTATGGTAACATGCTCATTACTTGCTAATCATTATAGAAACATGCTAGTAACATGCTAATCATGTTAACAACATGCTAATAACATGCTAATAATGCTAGTCATGCTATTAACTTGCTAGAAACATGCTAGCAACTTGCTAATCATGCTAGCAACATGCTAGTATAAACTGGAAATTTGCTAATCTTGTTAGAATCATTCTAACAAAATGCTAGAAACTTAACCATGCTAGAAACATGTTATAAACTTGTTAATCATGCTAGCAACATGCTAATTATGCTAGAAACATGCTAATCATCCTAGAATCATGGTAACATGCTCGTAACTTGCTAATCATGCTAGAAACATGTTAGCAACTTGCTAATCATGCTAGAAACATGCTAGCAACTGGCTAGTATAAACTAGAATGTTAGCAACATGCTAATCTTGTTAGAATCATTCTAACATGCTAGTAACTTAACATGCTAGAAACATGTTAGCAACTTGCTAGTCATGCTAAAAACATGATAATCATCCTAGAATCATGGTAACGTGCTCATAACTTGCTAATCATTATAGAAATATGCTAGTAACATGCTAATCATGCTAGAATCATGCTAGCAACTTGCTAATTATGCTAGTAGCATGCTAAGCATGCTAGAAATTTGCTAGTGACATGCTAATCATGCTAGAAACATGTTAACAACATGCTAATGACATGCTAATATAGATACTAGCAACTGGCTAGTATAAACTAGAACATGTTAGCAACATGCTAATCTTGTTAGAATCATTCTAACATGTTAGTAACTTAACATGCTAGAAACATGTTAGCAACTTGCTAGTCATGCTAAAAACATGATAATCATCCTATAATCACGGTAACATGCTCGTAACTTGCTAATCATTATAGAAACATGCTAGTAACATACTAATCATGCTAGAGTCATGTTAACAACTTGCTAATAACATGCTAGTCATGCTAGAAACATGCTAGCAACTTGTTAATCATGTTAACAACGTACTAGTTAAAACTACTTTAAACTTCAAACTATTTCTAATTAACTTTAAACTTTTTAAACTTTTTTTTTTTTTTTTTTTTTTTACTTTTCAAACTTTCTGGTCCAGCTTTCTCAAGCCAACTTCAAACTATTTTTTATTTTATTTTATTTTTTAATCTAGTTTCAATTACTGTTTATTCTCATGTTGTGTGCTGTTGCTTTCACAAGTAAGTTGGAGATAAGAGCATATCTCCTTCTCAAGGATTTGGGGTGAAGCTGTAATTTTCCATTGCTTTGGGATAAAAACACCTGGCCAGAACTTGTGGATAAATACACAACTAATGAAGTCAGTTTCTCCTCTGCTGTCTGTCTGATAGAGTATAAAAGAATCAGTTAGTGACTATAAAAACGCTTTGTAAATTTTGGCTTTAAGACAAATTTCTGCGTTAAAGAGATGATGAATATCTTCAGACGGGATCTGGTTAAAGAAACCGGATTCAATATTACTAGCCATTTCGGCAGAAACATAACATTTCCCTATTTCAAGGATGATCTACACCCCAGTGTCATCCAAGATGTTCATGTCTTTCTTTCTTCCGTCGTTTTTTGATTAAAACATTTCAGGATTTCTCTCCATATAGTGGACTTCAATGGAGCTCAATGGATTGAAGGTTAAAAATGCAGTTTCAATGCAGCTTCAAAGGGCTCTACACGATCCCAGCCGAGGAATAACGGTCTTATCTATTTTCTTAGAAAAAAAATTATATACTTTATTGACTCTTGTCCAGCTCTGCGTAAACCTGTGTATTCAAGTTCAAGACAATTAGGGTATGTAGAGGTTTAAAAATAAAAAATAGTAATTTTTTTTTTTAGAAAATAATCGTTTCACTAGATAAGACCCTTATTCCTCAGCTGGAGCCCTTTGAAGCTGCACTGAAACTGCATTTTTAACTTAAAGTCTGTTGAGCACCACTGAAGTCCACTATATGAAGAAAACCCTGAAATTTCTTTGCGACTGAAGTGAGTGAGTAAATGATCAGGAATTTTTATTCTGGAAATGGAGTAATCCTTTAAAAATAAAGGTAAAAATGTCCTAGAAAACTACTTTTGGTTCTTTTCAGATGATAAGAACCATCTTTTCTTAATGTGAAGAACCTTTTCCTACTATAAAGAACCTTTTGTGCAATGGAAATAATTAAATCATCAATGTCAGTGAAGAACTATAATTGTTAAGGGTGTTTATTTAGATTCTGGTGGTTCTAAAAAGAAATGAAGGCGACTTGAATAAATGCCTTAAATCAACGCATAGTTTTGTAAATCGTAAGTAAATGTTTAATTAAACATTTTAAATTGCAAACATTATTTTGATGAGTTCTTTTGACATAATCAGAAGTGTAAAGTGCCATTTAAACAGATTTTTGTTTTTTTATTGTCGTAATTTAATGAACTTGTCACATTGTGCAGGTGAAATGCAGATGAAATGCATCAGTTGTTCATTTCTAGTTCTCAGCATGCATTGCACAGGCCTGGATAAAGAGAGTAAAGTGTTATGGTATATGTTTTTAGTGACGGGAGAGAGCTGTTAGTGTTTAATGCTGTTATTTGACATTTAATTGTAGTTTTTGTCACATGTTTATGTTTGTGTTTGTCTACATGAAGGTTTAGATCACATTTATCATACAGTATGAGCAATGACAGCACTAATACCAGTGATAAATAATACCTCACTTGTTCATTTAATTTACATGTGAAATAGATTACAATTAGCATGTGCTGTCCTGTTCATTTCTAACCAAATAATAGATCAGAGTAACTGGATTCAAGCTCAACGCTTAATTTATGTGAGTAGTCTACTTAAAAATCTGTGTTAATGCTACAAATTATGTTCATTGAACTCTATATAGTTCAGTGGAACTTATTTTACTTTCAAATGTTTCGTTATTTAAAATAACGGAATAGAATGTTATTTAAAGATTTAGAATGTTAGAATGTTTTCAAAGGTTACAAAATTAAGTTTATTTTTTAAATTCTAAGAATGTAAAAAGTTTTCTTGCTGCGATTGGAACATTATTTAAAGGTTCCAAAAATGTTTCGTACAACATTCTGCCAACTTTATTTTCACCCTAAATAAGATGTTACTTGAAATTTAGTTTTAACAATTTAACAATATTTTCCAAATAAAGAACATTTTCACTAAACTTTACTACAATGTTCCTCAAGTGCAAATAATCTTAGGGATCTCAATAACATTGTTGTTGATCCCAGAGAACCTTCTCTATACTTTGAGAATGTACATCACATTTTCATAAAGTTATAAGAACATTACATAAACATTAGTTTTTGTCCTAACATTTATATAACTTTTTAAAACGCACTGAAAGTTCCCTGTTAGCTGGATTGTTAGGTCCAAAATATAAATGTACTATAAGTTTTACATTTTATTCATGCAAACCCTAGTAGAAAAAAAAATAGAGAGATTTAAAGTGCATTTATTTTATTTTATACTAAGTTATTTCATGCTAAGTATACTACAAATACATTTGCATATAATATACTTAATAAAAATACCCTGCAATTGTACTTTTAGTATTCTAAACTGATATATCTAAAGTCTGCTAAATTCGTTGTTTGTTTAGTTAACTTTAATGCACTTTAATTGCACAGAAGTCCAACTAAAGATATACTTAAGTATATTTGATTGTGCTAAAGTGGAACTACTGTAAGTATACTTTAGGTGCCCTTTAAATATTTAGCATTTTAAAATGCAGTCCTCATCAATAGTGACATTAAAACACATTTTTAGGCTTAATATTAAGAAATGTGCATTATGCTCATGTAGTACTCCAAATAAAGTTTAATAACAATTTTTATACCAGTAGGTCTTGAGCGATATGTCAGTAAATATGTTAATAGATTTGAACTATACTTCATATAAAATAAATGCATTTTAAATCTATTACTTTTTTACTAGTGCTGCTGATATAAAAAGTGTAATGAAACTTTATTTGCAGTGCAGAATGCAAATTATTAATAATAAAATATCAAATAATAAAATATTGATGAGGATTGCATGATCTTTAAATAATGCTAAATATTTAAAGTGTACTTAAAGTATACTTTAGCACAATCAAACATACTTAAGTATATCTTTAGTTGGACTTCAGCACTACTTTCACACAATTAAAGTGCATTAAGTTAACAAAATTAGTTGTTCCAATTTAGGAGACTTTAAATATACCAGTTTAGTACTAGTACAAATTATTTTCATTTAGTTTAATTTGTACTTAAAATTACTAAAACTGAAAGAAAAAAAAAACTATAGGAGTAAAAGACATTAAAATGTCTGCATCAAAAGAAATTGACAAAAGTGATTTTATGTCCACAGAAAGTGCTTTAAATGTCAGTAAAGTGTCTACTTTTAAGGTTTTGGAGAATAAAATGTCAAAATTTGTTTAAAATAATGTTCCATTGACATTCAGTGTAACACTTATAATTATGACTTGTACATATTAAAACATATAAAAGAATAAGCAAGCATATTAACTTTGATTGGGTTTTAAATAAACTTGAGTAAAAATTCTTACTGACAAATGGGAAAAACCTAGGATAGTGGCAAATGTTTAAAAAAAAAATACAACTATTTAGTATTTGGGGTGAAAGTAATTTATCTTTTAATGTCATAACTTGATGCCTGACAATTGTTGCACTAAATTTCATTGTATAACTGCAGAGTGTTTTATTAACTAAATAATATGTAACTGTATTTGTAGTATACTTAGCATGAAATAAATGTATTTTAAATGCATATTTTTCACTAGGGGAAGATCTAATGTACACAGCAGCACTTTGCATAAATCCTGTAAACAACTACACAGGTTGTTGTGGAAAAAAAATACAAGAGTGACGTTCCTGAGAAATCATTCACACCCGCAAATTGCTGCATGAAAATGATCTCTTGCTGCTGTGTATGCTATAGATCACTGGTTCTCAACTGCTCTTGCTTCAGGACTCAGTTTTTTTGTTGGATATCGAGTAGCGACGATACCAAACCCGTATTTGATATCGCCCGGGTCGTATTTTCTCCTGTTTTTGGTTTTGTTGATGGTTTTTGAGCATGAGGGCATGAACACCTTGTCCATTGTTGACATTGTCTAATTTGACTACATTTGCGTAAAACGTTATCACGGTTTCTGACGTCAGAGATTGAAGGACAAGTGTTTCTCCTCCATTTTGATCATTCTGAATACTTTTTATGTTTAATATGCATGCATGTGTTTTTTTTTTTTTGTTATTTGCATTTAGCTTTAAGATCCCCTGCTGTAAACTTAAGTGCATTATCATCACCTTCATCAGGAACGGTTGATTCCTCTGGGGCAAGGTCATCTGCCGGAGAATCTGGATATGAGATAAAAGGTAAATTAGCAACCCACGTTTATCATCTTTATCATCAGCACACAAAAAAACGGCAGGTGATGGACTAGACTGCGTCAACAGGTTGACTTGAATAAACACACTGTGAGAACGCTGTTATGAGGAACTGTAACATAAATCCGAGGTGAGAGCCGTAAAATCTTGCCATCGCTCAGTTTTATTGCTTTGGCACGGCTCAGAGGAAGTTTGCTAACAGAGAAGGGTGTGGTCAGAGTTATTACAGCATATGGGATGATGGAACGTACCGGCATTCTCTGCTCCTTCCAATCCATCTTCTGAAAAACAAAACAAAAGACGGTTATATAATGTGAGATTTAACCTACGGAATGAATAGATGCACAACTATTTGGTTAATTCAGACAACCACTCACACATTTGGTTTAAGTTTTCATGACTTCACTATTAGGGATGAATTATATATAATTAACATTTGAACACACTTTGAATAAAATAACATTTAAACGTGCTTTGAATAAAGTAACATTTGAACATGCTTTGAATAAAGTAACATTTGAAATAAAGTAACATTTGGGTATACTTTGAATAAAGTAACATTTGAACGCATTTTGAATAAAGTAACATTTGAACGTACTTTGAATAAAGTAACATTTGAATGTACTTTGAATACAGTAACATCTGAACGCACTTCGAATACAGTAACACCTGAACGCACTTCGAATACAGTAACATCAGAACGCACTTCGAATACAGTAACATCTGAACGCACTTCGAATACAGTGACATCAGAACGCACTTCGAATACAGTAACATCTGAACGCACTTCGAATACAGTAACACCTGAACGCACTTCGAATACAGTAACATCTGAACGCACTTCGAACTTCGAATACAGTAACATCTGAACGCCCTTCGAATACAGTAACATCTGAACACCCTTCGAATACAGTAACATCAGAACGCACTTCGAATACAGTAACATCTGAACGCACTTCCAATACAGTAACATCTGAACGCCCTTTGAATACAGTAACACCTGAACGCACTTCGAATACAGTAACATCTGAACGCCCTTCGAATACAGTAACATCAGAACGCACTTCAAATACAGTAACATCTGTACGCACTTCGAATACAGTAACATCAGAACGCACTTCGAATACAGTAACATCAGAACGCGCTTCAAATACAGTAACATCTGTACGCACTTCGAATACAGTAACATCTGAACGCACTTCAAATAAAGTAACAACAGAACGCACTTCGAATACAGTAACAACAGAACGCACTTCGAATACAGTAACATCTGAACGCACTTCGAATACAGTAACATCTGAACGCACTTCGAATACAGTGACATCTGTACGCACTTCGAATACAGTGACATCAGAACGCACTTCGAATACAGTAACATCTGAACGCACTTCGAATACAGTAACACCTGAACGCACTTCGAATACAGTAACATCTGAACGCACTTCGAACTTCGAATACAGTAACATCTGAACGCACTTCAAATAAAGTAACATCAGAACGCGCTTCAAATACAGTAACACCTGAACGCACTTCGAATACAGTAACATCAGAACGCGCTTCAAATACAGTAACACCTGAACGCACTTCGAATACAGTAACAGAACGCACTTCGAATACAGTAACATCTGAACACCCTTCGAATACAGTAACATCAGAACGCACTTCAAATAAAGTAACAACAGAACGCACTTCGAATACAGTAACATCTGAACGCACTTCGAATACAGTAACATCAGAACGCGCTTCAAATACAGTAACACCTGAACGCACTTCGAATACAGTAACAGAACGCACTTCGAATACAGTAACATCTGAACACCCTTCGAATACAGTAACATCAGAACGCACTTCGAATACAGTAACATCTGAACACCCTTCGAATACAGTAACATCAGAACGCACTTCGAATACAGTAACATCAGAACGCACTTCGAATACAGTAACATCAGAACGCACTTCGAATACAGTAACACCTGAACGCACTTCGAATACAGTAACACAACGCCCTTCGAATACAGTAACATCTGAACACCCTTCGAATACAGTAACATCAGAACGCACTTCGAATACAGTAACATCTGAATGCACTTCCAATACAGTAACAACAGAACGCACTTCAAATACAGTAACATCTGAACGCACTTCAAATACAGTAACATCTGAACGCACTTCAAATACAGTAACATCTGAACGCACTTCAAATAAAGTAACATCAGAACGCACTTCGAATACAGTAACAACAGAACGCACTTCAAATACAGTAACATCTGAACGCACTTCGAATACAGTAACATCAGAACGCACTTCATCATTTGAACGTACTTTGAATAAAGTCAACATTAACTAAAATAAAATGTAAAATACTTTACTAGCCACTTTATTCTATTTCAACTAGTTTCCTTAGCAAATTATTTTCATTTAGTTTAATTTGTACTTAAAACAACTAAACCTGAAAAAAATAAAAACTATAAACATATTTAAAATAAAAATACTAGTAAAATAACTAAAACTAACCCAATTTAATTAGAAAATATAACAACATTAATTCAAAATATTAACAGAAATATGAATATTATCTCAGTGATACTAAAATAACACTTAAAGTTACTCTTTTAAAGTACTAAGAATTTGAAATAACATCTATTTTTCATAAAATACATCATAATGTTGTGATGCATAAAGTTTTTATATTTAAAATGGCTGATTTTAGTTGTTAGTGTTTTGTTAGAAATAGTAAAATAAAGAGTTTAATCTGTGCTATTGATTGTATATCAGCAATACCATAAATATTTATCAGTATTAATCGGAATTTCGATTTGAGTCTCCATTTACCCTAGTAAAAATGTAATAGATTTAAAATGCATTTATTTTATACTAAGTATAGTTCAACTTACTGATATACAAAAGATAAAAATGGTGTAATTAAACTTTACTTATCTTTATAGTCATCTAAAGTCCACATAAAAACCACATAAAAACACGCTTGAAATAAGGTAAATGTAACTAAAGTAAATGTTAACTAGTTTCCAAAGCAACTTTTCTCATTTTTATTAGTTTAATTCATTCTTAAACTAACTAAAATTGAAATAATAATAAAAAATAAATAATATTTTACTTTGAATAAAGTAACATGTGAACACACTTAAAACAAAATAACATTTGAACACTTTAAATAAAGTAACATCTGAACATACTTGAAATAAATACAATAATAAATAATAAAAACTATAGACATATTTAAAAAAAAAAGTGTTAAAATAACACTTAAAGTCACTCTTTTAAAATACTAACAATTTAAAATAACATCTATTTTTCATAAAATACATTTATTTTTATTTATTTGAACATAAAAATGATTAGCAAAAACATCATTTGTTCTCAGTATTAATCCAAATTTTGATTTCAGCGCATCTCCGTTTACCCTAGAAAGTAATAGATTTAAAATGCATTTATTTTGTACAAAGTATCCTTAAAATGTTGTAATTAAACTTTATTTATCTTTATAGTCATCTAAAGTCAGTGTTATTATAGCTTACTAAAACTAAAACCACATAAAAACACGCTTGAAATAAAATAAATGTAACTAAAGTAAATGTTAACTAGTTTCCAAAGCAACTTTTCTCATTTTTATTAGTTTAATTCGTTCTTAAAATAACTAAAACTGAAATAAAAAATAAATAAATAATATTTTACTTGAAATAAAGTAACATCTGAACATACTTGAAATAAAGTAACATTTAAATACACTTGAAATAAAATAACATTTGAACAATTTAAATAAAGTAACATCTAAACATACTTTCAACAAATAAAATAATAAAAACTATAGACATATTTAAAAAAAAAAGTGTTAAAATAACACTTAGTCACTCTTTTAAAGTACTAACAATTTAAAATAACATCTATTTTTCATAAAATACATTTATTTATTTAATTAATTTATTTATTTTAAAATAGAAAACATTAGCAAAAACATACATTTTTCTCAGTATAAATCTGAATTTTGATTTTAGTGCATCTCCGTATACCCTAGTAAAAAAGTAATCGATTTAAAATGCATTTATTTTATACTAAGTGTAGTTCAAGTCAATTATCATATTTACTGACAAATAGCTTGAGACTTACTAATATACAAAAGATAAAAAATTTAATTAAACATCTAAAGTGTTATTATAGCTTACTAAAACTAAAACCACATATAAAAGTAAATGTTAACTAGTTTCAAAAGCAACTTCTCATTTTTATTAGTTTAATTTATTCTTAAATTAACTAAAACTGAAATAAAAATAAAAGTAATAATATTTTACTTGAAACAAAATAACATTTAAACACTTGAAACAAAATAACATCTGAACGCACTTTGAATAAAGTAACATTTAAACACACTTGAAAGAAAATAACTTTTGAATATACTTTAAATAAAGTAACATTTGAAGATACTTGAAATAAAATCATAAAAACTAGACATATTTTAAAAAGCAAAACAAATATATATATAAATAACATACAAAACACTCAAAAAATCTGTGATACTAAAATAACACAGTCACTTTTAAAGTACTAATAATTTAAAACATCTATTTTTAATAATACATTTATTTTATTTATTTTAAAATAAAAAAAAGCAAAAACATACATTTTCCTCAGTATTTACTAAAAAAGTACTAGATTTAAAATGCTTTTATTTTATATGAACAATACTTAGTCTACTAACATATTTACTGACATATCATTCAAAACTGATATAAAAATGATAAAAATGTCGTCCAACTTCATGCACATTTTCAATATGAAACCTAGAATATGTTTTAATGTCACTTTTGATGAGGATTAGAAATCAAACACAATTAAAACACACTTAAGCATATCTTCAGCACCACAATTAAAGTGCACTAAGTTAACAAAACAAAACGAGTTATTCCAACTTAGCAAACTTTAAATATACCATTTTAGTATGAAAAAGGGGGTATATTTTATATGTAAATGCACAATGCACCTTGCATGAAATAAATGTATTTAAAATACATTTTAGTACATTTATTCTTCACAAGGGTGTCCAAACTCTTAACTCGATTTGGTAATGAGGCGATCAGTTTTGAAAGCATCTTTGATTTCTCTTAAACAGATGCAGCTTCAGTTTTAATGCAAATGTAGTGGTGTGTTTAGTCTACCATCAGTTTTGTTTGTTTTATTAGTCCTAGCGGACCTAGCACACATCATGATAGTTTTGTGTGCTATAAAATGACGCAGATGCATTACGTAACAGCGAAAACCCGCTCGTATTTGCACAGACACTAATGACTTAGATGATTTTTGTCCCTCAAGCGTTGGGCCTTTCATTTTTTCTGTCGCTGGCACAGTTGGCAGATTAAGATAGACAAAGGAAGTTCACTCTATGAGCCACACAGAGTGAGAGTGAGGCAGAGAGAGAGAGATAGAGAGAGAGAGGAGGATGGTGACACACCTGTCCACACAAACACTAAACAAAGAGCCGGCGAAATACAGAAAATACACAAATCCAAAGGCGGTGGCGACGCATTTCTCTCGCACCCGGGACGGAGGCACGCAAAAGTCCCAAGGGTGCATCAAAAGCATCCCTTTCGCAACTCTGTAGGGTGTGGTCTACATCTGGGACTGGATTGAATTTCTGGGACTACACCTCAGCCTTTTCTCAATTTACACCAGTGAGCTAAATGCATGTTTTCCCCCCTTTTACATCTGGAGGAAATTTCAGATATTACCAATAAACAGGCCTGTAAATCACCAGAGCTTAAGGAATCAATATTAAAATGGGGTTTTTAATAGCAGACGCTTTCTTTTCACATTCGTTCCTCGCGATCCTAAACATCCTGTGTGTTTGAGAAGTGGATGAAGTCATTGAGACTCACGAGCGGCCAAAGCTGTTAGTCAAGAACACAATGTACAAAGGGGTAAACGCTAGCAGACAGAGCTGGGTAAGGCTTCACAGATCACCCAGTCGTTTATGAGAGGCTTCCTTCAGTGCCAACTCAAAAAACATACGTGTGTTTTAAAAAATGCATGCTTCTTTTATCCGGAGTTATTCTTTTAAATGTTCGTCACATAAACGCAGTGGCCAATTTAAACATATATATGATGCATTGGTGGAACAAACTTTTTTTAAACTAGTTCAAAGGAAAGCTTACCTTGCGTCTTCACTCCAGTCAAGAGTAAACTTCCAAGGACGAAAATCCACAAGTGTGACATCATTGCGGCTTCTCGCTTTGAGCGCGTGCGGATTGAGATCTTGCTCGCGCGTGCTCTAGAGGTGCTCTGCAACTTCCCGCAACCTTTTGTTGTCCAAACTTCACTTGGGTGTGCAGCCCTGAATCCACCGCCCACCCACATGTGGGATTGACTTGTGTAGGATCCAATTGCAGGTCTCTCTTTTTTTTTTCACTGAGGGCTCATGCATGGATGATGCACAAGGCATCCCTCCCCCGCATGTCATATCGTCACATTAAAAAATGCACGTGGGTTGCATGCCTTATTAACGCTTCGCCTATTAATCCATTTCGTTTTCCTTTAGAATTCGTCTTAGCAATGTTTCTTGACCTGTGTGCGCGAGCCCTTTACCCTGAACATCCATCCAGCCACCCAACCCCTTCCCTAGAGCAACGCAATGAATGCACTCTTCAGCTCCAGCATTGGCTTTCAGCTTGCTAGAAACCCACCTATGCCTCAAGTGCTGGGGTTTTCAGACACAGCTCCATTCATCCGCTTCGGACCACTTCGGGGAAGTTCCCTCTTTAACGTTCAGGAAACCGTTCGCTATTGAACTTGAACGCAGCGGCACGGAGTCGAGTATCATACCTGTCTCCAGGCACGTTTTGTCGGTCAAAACGCAAACTTTGCTAATTCTTTGTTTACACGGGTGACTTATCAGAAGGGCGCGGTGCGGATAAGGCTTGATCCGCTAACGTTAGTAAACATGCGGTTGGCATTTTTTTTAGTAACCACTAAAGGTGCACACTGGAAGAAAACGGTGTTGGGTTTACTTTGAAGCACATGGGGTAGAACTAAACTTAAGTAGTGTTTTCTTGTCAAACATATTACAATAATCACTGTTTTATTGTTGTGGTATTTTCGCCGGGTAAAAACACAACCCGATCCGGGGGCGTATCCTTCATTTCAGAAGTGAGGAGGACATACATAAAAAAAAAAAAATATATATATATATATATATATATATATATATATATATATATATATATTTAAAGAAATTAAATTATAGACATGTTATATAAGGCATGCAACCTGTGTGCATTTCTTTATATATATATATATATATATATATATATATAAAGAAATGAAATGAAATGAAATTATATACATGATATCCTGACTACCCAGGATTTTTTATTTTTTATTTATTTATTTATTTATTTGTTATTTTTAGTTTTTTCCCCATGTCTTTACATTGTTTAGAGCATAACAAATTATATATAATTATTATATTTTTATTATTATATTTTATTCATATGTTATGCTGCGTCCTCTGTAGAGGACACCAGGACTTAAAAATGTTTTTTTAATTAAATTAAAAGACTTGAACAGGCATAAAAAGTGCCTTTTTTGTTTGTTTTAATCACAAATCAATTTTTATTTTTTTTATACCAAACTTTATATATATATATATATATATATATATATATATATATATATATATATATATATAAAGAAATGAAATGAAATTATATACATGATATCCTGACTACCAGGGATTTTTTTTATTTTTATTTATTTATTTATTTATTTTCTGTTATTTTTAGTTTTTTTCCCACCATGTCATTACATTGTTTAGAGCATAAAAAATTATATATAATTATTATATTTTTATTATTATATTTTATTCATATGTTATGCTGCGTCCTCTGTAGAGGACACCAGGACTTAAATTTTTTTTTAAATTAAATTAAAAGACTTGAACAGGCATAAAAAGTGCCTTTTTTTGTTTGTTTTAATCACAAATCAATTTTTATTTTTTTATACCAAACTTTATATAAAGATGACTCAACTATGTTATGAAACACATTGATATAGCATTTTTCTTTATGCAAAATGCGTGTAAAATGTCCATGAACAGGTTTTCACATTATAAACAATGTATCTATAAACTCTATCTATTTTGCACATGATTGTGTTTTGATGAAAAAAATAAATGTATAAATTAATCAAAAATAATGAAAATTACATTGGTAATATTACAAAAGGATTTAAATGCTGTTCTTCTGAACCTTCTATTCATCAGAGAAACTTGAAAAGATTCTACTCAGCTGTTTTCAACCTAATAATAATAATAATAATAATATGAGTAATAATAGGTGTTTTTGAGCAGCAATCAGAATATTAGTATGATTTCTACACTCAAGACTGGAGTAATGATGCTAAAATTGTTGCTTTGAAATCACTAGAATAAATTACATTTTAAAATATAATATTCAAATAGAAAACACTTGTTTTAAATAGTAAGTAAATTTCACAATATTATTGCTTTTGTTGTATTTTGGATCATATAAATGCTGGCCTGGTAGAAGATACTTCTATTAAAAAAAAAAAAAATCTTACTGTTCAACATTGTTTGCCTGTTAGTGTATATATAATCTACTTTATTTTTTTGCTCTTATTTATAGCTTTTGATTGGCTAAGAAATCAGATACACTGCTGGACAATAACCAATAATAGTAATTTGTTTATATACTACAAACATTTTTTTTATTCATTTCTATCGCACAAGGCAGAATATTTTCTATACTGTAATAAATGCTATGTCAATTAGCACTGGATTGTTTATATACTTTATTTATAAACAGATATTTACGAAAGCATCAAGAACCAAACTTGTAAAAAACTGTTTTAACCCTTGAAAGTGAAGTAAGCACAAAAGTGTACACTTCATAATAGGATTTTGGATTTACTTGGAAGCATTTGAGGTAGAACTGGACTTAAGTAATATTTTCTTGTAAAACGTATTACAATAATAATTGTTTCATTGCCGTTGTATTTTTACCTGGCGGTAAATATACAAACCGATCTCGCCTTTTGGTCTTCTCTGTAAAAATCTCGTTCCTCAGGAGGCATGGTGTTAGGGGCCCCCCTCCCTCGTCAGGCCCTTGGAATCGTCCTAAACCACTTGAAGAGGTAACCATAGCAATAGAGTTCAGCGATTTTAAAAAAGTGCATTATCAGATGGAATGTTGGCAAAACAGTGTCATTTTTGACACTTTGTAGTTATATTTTTCATAAACATATCTCAGTAAGTCAAGAGAGTATTGACCTGGCATTAAATAGACACTTGTGAAGAAAAAATGTGATTGTAAAAGGCGGTAACCATAGCAACAGTAGCAACGCGACGAAACTTTGAACTTTGGAACTTGACAAAACAGTATTGACAAAACAATATTTGACAATTTATAGTGTTTTTTTTTATCATAAACATCTCAGAATTTATTCAGGGCTCGCATTTACACTTCTACACTACTTCGCTCACAAACAGGAATTGCGATAGCTTGAGGTGGTAACCATGGCAACAGAACGCTCATGAACTGTAATTGCTATTGCTGAGGAGGTAACCATAGAAACTGTATGCAACTTATAATCGGATGAAAAGTTAACAAAACAGTGTCGATATTTGACACTTTATAGTGTTTTTAATCATAAACATCTCAGAAGTTAATCAGGGAGCGCATTTACACTTGTTAAACATGCTCACAAACAGGTGGTAACCATGGCAACAGAACGCGATTTGAGCGATTTATCGGCTAAAACCAAGACCGTACCATTATTTGACACTTTATAGTGTTATTTATCATAAAGATACTTCAAAAAGTCAGTACAAGTTGGTCAGGACACCTAATTTTACCTGGCGTTAAACAAGCGCTCATGAACTGTAATTGCTATTGCTGAGGTAACCATAGAAACTTTATGCAACTTCTAATCGGATGAAAAGTTAACAAAACAGTGTCAATATTTGACACTTTGATGCGTAATCGAATTGATGTCAAATGAGTCTAAATGAAAAAGTCAAAATGTATTCATAAGCTTACAAGTAATTATGCATAAAAATTATTATAATATTCATAAGGTAAAAATATGAATGCCACAAGAAACATAATCAATACTTCACAACAATCAATAATCATTATGAATATCAAATGCCCAATTGAAAAATGTCAAAATAGCACAAAAAATAAATAAATAAGGACGTACTGAACCTTAAGTCTGTTGATCTAAGAGTACTACAGTAAGCATAAATCTTAATACCAATAAAAGTACAAGTTAAAAATATAAGTCTAAAAGTATAAATTTAAAAGAATAACTCTGAGAAATCTGCTAAGTCTAAATAGAGGAAAATAGACGTGCACCCAAAAGGCAGACTAGAGAAAAGAAGTCGGTGCGCCTAATTTTACTTGTTTTTTTACTTTTACTTGTTAAAACAGCGCTAGTAAACAGAATCACTATAGCTGAGAAGGTAACCATAGCAACAGTACGTGACTTGAACGATTTATCTGCTAAACCCAAAAACGTGCCATTATTTGACACTTTAACAGTGTTATTTATCACAGATTTATCGGTGCGCCTAATTTTACTTGCGGTTAAAAAAGCGCTAGCGAACAGAATCGCTATAGCTGAGAAGGTAACCATAGCAACAGTAGGCGACTTGAGCGATTTATCGGCTAAAACCAAAACGTGCCATTATTTGACACTTTAACAGTGTTATTTATCACAGATTTATCGGTATGCCTAATTTTACCTGCTGCTAGCAACCTGAATGGCTATAGCTGAGAAGGTAACCATAGCAACAGTACGCGACTTGAGCGATTTATCAGCTAAAACCAAAAACGTGCAATTATTTGACACTTTACAGTGTTATCTATCACCGATTTATCGGTACACCTAATTTTACCTGGCGTTAAACAAGTGCAAGCGACCAGAATCGCTATAGCTGAGAAGGTAACCATAGCAACAGTACGCGACTTGAGAGATTTATCGGCCAAAACCAAAAACATGCCATTATTTGACACTTTAACAGTGTTATTTATCACAGATTTATGGTACGCCTAATTTTACCTGCGGTTAAACAAGTGCTAGCGAACAGAATCGCTATAGCTGAGAAGCTAACAATAGCAACAGTAGGCGACTTAAGCGATTTATTGGCCAAAACCAAAAACGTGCCATTATTTGACACTTAAATAGTGTTATTTATCATAGATTTATCGGTACGCCTAATTTTACCTGGCGTTAAACAAGTGCTAGCGAACAGAATCGCTATAGCTGAGAAGGTAACCATAGCAACAGTATGCGACTTGAGAGATTTATCGGCCAAAACCAAAAACATGCCATTATTTGACACTTTAACAGTGTTATTTATTACAGATTTATAGGTGCGCCTAATTTTACCTTTTTCCTTGGTATAGCTAAAAAGGTAACCATAGCAACAGTACGCGACTTGAACGCTTTAAATCGTCTTAATCGGATGAAAAAATGATCAAAACACTGCCAGTAATTGACACTTTATAGTTTTACTCATCATGAACATATCTAAGAAAAAATAATGAAAGAAAAAAATCTAAAGTTGACCTAATCGGATTCTCCGAAACGAACCAAAAATGTAAATAAATGTTTTAACCCTTGAAAGTGTAGTGTCAACTGCCATAGTAGAAGTATTAGCCTATCTCAGATAAAAAAAAATAAAATAAAATAAATAATCGTATTTATGTCATAAATATATTTTTATGAGCATTTATACTTCATAACGTCCTTTGTTTGTTCTTTCGTTTGTTCCTTTGCATCACCGAGGGTCAATCTCGGTGATCTCCCCCCTTAACACGAGGCTTCATTGGACAATTCCATCTGATGAAGTTGAAAAAGGCGAATCAACCTGTTCCACACCAGAGCCAGAGCCAGAGCCGCTGCGTCTGCTCTCCAATCCGAACATGATCAACAGCAGCCGGCTCTCTCCAGAAGATCGCCCGCGATGCCTCTTCACCGGGAACGCGTGTGAATAATCCGCCGGAGATGTCAGTGCGGGAGATTCTATCGTCAAAAGCCAAAGGTCTGGTCGGATGGTGAGGAGCGAGCGGGCGGTCGAGCATCCATGCGCCTCAGCGGACTGTTGCGAATTGAGCTGTGCTCGTGCGCCGGCTGCTGAAATGCAGTCTCTCATCTCGCCAGTGACTAAGGCTATCCTGGTAGCTCTGTTTATTTTTGCCATTTTGCTCATCCTCTATGTGATCCTGTGGTATATATGCAGGGACGTGGACTGCGATCACGGCATTTGATCTTTGGAGAGCGAAGCTGCGGATCCGCGGAGAAGTCAGGGTGACCCCCGGTAAGTGCGTCCGCGTGCCCTTCATTCGCACGTTGTCTTTGGGAAACGCAATCTCCCAAGTGGACGCAATTATTTGTGAGTTACGCGTGCGTTCGTTTGCTATCACTGCGAAGTGATAGACGTGTCACTCTGCGGTGACTCCGTCTCCGCGGCTCATCAAAGCATCGCCAGCTTGTTCGTTACGACGTGCACTTAAACGCTTTTTCGCGAAAAATAACATCTGGATGGAGGCGTTAGCTGTTCATTCGATTTTGGTTCCATGCACGACGCGGGAACATTAGTTTATTGTTACGCAAAATGAACCAAACCGTTCTTGGCGCGCTAACGCTATGCGTTTACATTCGTGCATTCGTGCACATTTTAATTCCCAAGCAATATTGCATTGTCAAAAAGTAACTAGTAACAAAAGTCGCAGTTTTTACGCACAAAGGTTATTGCAAATAAACAAAATGCACAAGATGCATCTGCTGCAACCACTTAATATTAATTTTCAGCAGTTTTTTTTTATTTTTACTAGTCGCGTTCTTGCAAACGTTCAGCTGAGGGACACTGAGGCTGACCGCTGCTTTGCAGCAGTTTATTGCAGTCTGTGCTCTTTGAACTTGTTAAAAGCATTTCATTCGAGCAGCTCTGGAGACTTGAGGGGACCGCCAGCGTGTCGAGGGTAATGGTTTTCTCCTTCCCAGCTGTAGAGATCCTAAACAACATGACCCTTGTTGCCTTCGTTTAATACCTTTAATCTCCCAGTTAATGAACACGAGTTGAAGCGCTCCAAACTCAACGCGAACCATGCATTTCACGCTCCACATGGTAAAAAAATTCCCATTATGGCTTGTGAAGGAGAACCCAAGGGCAGATGCAAATTGCCACTGCAGTGTGTTTTGAGGAGCACTGTTGAACTCCTCTCAGCTGGCATTAATTATCAGTCGCTTATGCATTTACACCATTCATCTGGGCCAGTTTATTCATGCAGATGTCAAAGGCTTTTTGAGTGAGCTGTGCTGATTAGTGTGGTATAATTAAGAGCAAAACATGCAAAAGGCAGAATATGTCATTGTGTTTCTTGGTTGGAACATGAACAGACAGAGAACTGAGTGTCACGCTGAAAGACAGAAGGTACATCCCCAGACAAATCATATCAAACGCTCCTCTTAGTCCACTGCTGCTCGACTGTCTGTCTGTCACTCAACAGGTTCTGATGGACATGTCCATGGGAATTCACTTGAACACAGTTCCTTTATAGTTGATGCATTAATGGCAATGCTTTTAGTCTTTGTAAACGTTTATTTGTGCATCGAAGCAGCCTTGTAAAGAAGATTTTGCCGTAGTCATGCGTTACTACAATGGCACAGGATTTAAAGAATAAAAATGGTGTTTGTAACATACAGAAAGGCTTCTCATAATTTGGACTTTTTCCTCATAATTGCACATTTATATCTCGCATTTCAAGCCAAAAAGCCAGTTTTTTGTTGATATCTTTACACATCCATTGCATTTAAAGAAAATGTTGCCGTAGTCATGCATTACGAAAAGAACAAAAAAGTTATTTGTAACATTTGATCCCACAATTCCAGAAAAATTAAAAGATTTTCAATAAAAAAGTTGTGGTTTAGAAGAAAAAGACAGAATTTCAAGACAAAAAGTTGTTGTTTTTTTATTCCATGGTGGAAAAAAAGCTAATTCAAATATCTCGCAGTTCAAAGTTTATTTCTCGCAATTCTGAGAAGGAAAAGCCGTATGAACTCAATACTGAGAGGAAAAGTCCGAATTGTGAAAAATAACTCACAGTTGCAAGAAAAAAGTCGGATTTGTCACATAAACAGTCTCAATTACAAGAAAAGAATTGCAAGAAAAACAAAAGACTTGCAATAGAGAACTTGCGGTTTAGAAGAAAGAGACAGAATTCCAAGACAAAAAAGTAGTTTTTTTATTCTATGGTGGAAAAAACAAAGGAGAAACTGAATTGTGAGATGTAAACTCACAATTCTGAGAAAGACTTCTCATAATGCTGACTTTTTTCTCATAATTGCACATTTGTATCTAGCATTTCAAGCCGAAAAGCCTGTTTTTTGTTGATATCTTTACAAATCCATTGCATTTAGAGAAAATGTTGCCATAGTCATGCATTATGAAAATAGCAAAAATGGTATTTGTAAGATTTGATCCCACAATTCCGAAAAAATAAAAGACTTGCAATAAAGAACTTGCAGTTAGAAGAAAGAGACAGAATTCCAAGATAAAAAGTTTATTATTATTTTTTTTTAATCCATGGTGGAAAAAAAGAAAGAAAAAAAAAAAGAATTGTGAAGTAAACTCAAAATTCAGACTTTTTCCTCATAATTGCACATTTGTATCTCGCATTTCAAGCCAAAAAGCCTGTTTTTTGTTGATATCTTTACACATCCATTGCATTTAAAGAAAATGTTGCCGTAGTCATGCATTACGAAAAGAACAAAAAAGGTATTTGTAACATTTGATCCCACAATTCCGGAAAAAAAAAAAAAAATAAATAAATAAATAAAAGACTTGCAATAAAGAACTTGCGGTTTAGAAGAAAAAGACAGAATTCCAAGACAACATTTTTATTTATTTTTTTTATTCTATGGTGGAAAAAAGAAAGAAAAAAACTGAATCATGATGTAAACTCAAAATTCTGAGAAAGACTTCTTATAATTCTGACTTTTTTCTTATAGTTGCACATTTATATCTCACAATTCAACGTTTATTTCTCGCAATTCTGAGAAGAAAAGCCGTATTGTGCCCAAATTGCCCAAATTGTGAGAAAATTCAAGAAAAGAATTGCAAGAAAAAGCCTGAATTGTGAGATTAAATGCCACATTTACCTTTTACCAAGCTTCTATAAAAATGTCATTCCAATTACAATCTCGTCTCACTTTTAGAGGATTTTGAAAGCTTTGGCAATCGCATAGCTTTATGTTTGAATGATGCAAAATATACAAGTGACTTTAATTGCAATATGTTTTATTATATGTGATCCTGGAGCACAAAACTTCTTGTCTTGAGTAGCACAGGTATTTGTAGCATTTGTATGGGTCAAAATGATCTTATGCCAAAAATCATTAGGATATTAAGTGAAGATCATGTTCTATGAAGATATTTTGTAAGTTTCCTACCGTAAATATATTAAAACTTCATTTTTGATTAGTAATATGCATTGCTAAGAGTTTAATTTGGTCAACTTTAAAGGCGATTTTCGCAAAAATGAGTCACAGCGACCCAAATTTCAAAATTGAGATTTTGATATCAATGAAAAAAAGAGGAGACCATAAGCTTTAAAATGACGAAAAATAATCATTCCTTGAATGGTTTTAAAGATATACCCATTTGAGTTATGGTTGTCTTCCATTGCTTTTAAATTGCTTTTAAACTTTTTTTGGTACGTTTTTTGTTGATATTGTTACAAATCCATTGCATATAAATGGAAAAACTCTTTATTTCACAGTTTAATTTGACCGAAGACATTTAGGTAGGTGTCAGTAAGTCGCCCTTAATAAGTGAGTCATTGCGATTGAACCGAATCATTTAAACGGTTGATTCATTCAGAAACGAAACGCAATTCATGTTGCTCACTTTGGAATGATTTTTGTTGGCGAAATTAAGCAAAAACAGGAAATACGCTGTCTAAAACGTAAGTCTTAGGGTTAATATCAACTTCTTGTTTCTTGAACTGTTGTATAAAATCAACAGTCATGCTGATTTTTGAAGGAAAAAACGGCACTCTTCGTGTGATATTGTTTAACTAAATGAAATATAAATATATACATTTTCTGCCCCTATATCTTTAGTTCTGTGATCATTCTAAATGTGTTTTAATAGACTGAATCATGCAGTGAAAGAATGCACTAGATTTCATCACGTAAGTAACGTTATGCGGCACTCTGTGTGTTTTAATCAGCGTTTATGTCACTGTTTGTGTGCATTTCTAAGCTTTTTGCTTGGTTTTATATAATATTTAACCATATTTAGAGAGCAGAGATAGTGACATTTCATTGGATACCCGGAATTTAGGGATGAGAGGAGTTGAGAAAATCAGTATTAATTTCCAGCGAATTTAATAACACTTTGTCAACTTTAATAGTCATTTAAATATCTTTACTCAATTATCTGGACTACGAAATTTTGGGAGATTATTTGAATGTCTGTTCTTTGATATTAGCTAAAAAAGAAAAAGAAAAATCTAGCTTTTTCAATGTTTTTCCACATTATAAGCCCGTGACTCTTTTCGCCAGATCGGGTCACATCATAATTTATAAAAAAAAATAAATAAAAAATGAAAAGAGTCATAAAAGTAGAGTCAGTGTAACTTGCGCACTACATTTCAGTCTTCTGGCGTCATAAGAGCTTTAAAGTGAGGAACATGGCGGCTTAGATTTCAGTTTGTTTCCCACACGGAGCTATTGTGTTTCTTCAGAAGTCTTAGTATATAGTGCACAAGTATCATTGACTGCATTTATGGTATTATTGTCACTTGTGGAGCCTAAAGAAAATGTCAATGCACGCTTTTACTTGTACACTCATGCTTCCAAAAGGGTGTTTTTCCAATTATGGCATATTTTGTTTTTTCCAAAGAACTTATAGTGAACAGCTCTTAAAATAAGCATTGTGTAAAAACATTATAATCACTTTTCTTCCACTATAAAGAACCTTTAATGGTTCCATGGATGTTAAAGGTTCTTCACAGAACCATTGATGCCAATAGAAATCCTTTATTTTTAAGAGTTTATGTGCAAAGCTCAAAAGGATTGTCCTCCAAGATTTTCTTTTTTTTTTTGAGGAATACGTTCCAGGATTTTTCTCCATATTGTGGACTTCAATGGTGCTCAATGGGTTGAAGGTTAAAAATACAGTTTCAGCGCAGCTTCAAAGTGCTCTAAACGACCCCAGCTTAGGGTCTTATGTAGCGAAATGATTGTTTATTTTCTAAAAAATAATTACGATTAGGACGATTTTGAAGTTGGAGGAGAAAATAAGATGGGAGTTTTTCAACACACCCTATGCATGTGCATCACAAAGCTAGACAAGATGAGCGTTTGTGGTTAAAAAAGTGTATAAAAATACATTTTTTGAAGAAAACGGCAGATTGTTTCGCTAGATAAGACTAAGACTAGATTATTCCTCAGCTGGGATCGTTTAGAGCCCTTTGAAGCTGCATTTTTAACCTGTAAACCGTTGAGCACCATTGAAGTCCAGTATAATGGAGAACAATCCTGAGTGTTTTCCTCAAAAAAACTGAATTTCTTCGCGACTGAAGAAAGAAAGAGATGGGGGTGAATAAATGATCAGGACATTTTCATTCTGAAACTGGAGGAATCCTTTAATGAAATCCGCCAAAACTAGACAAAAGCAGTGTATTTGAATAGAAAAACTCCTTTTTACTCCATTTACTCCAGTTTTTTTTAACAATAACTGATAAGCCTTTAAAGACAGACGTGTTGTAAGCTCCGGGGTTGTTATTCAGTTGCATGCACTTTTGTTGAACCCATCAGTTTGGGACGAAAGCATCAAAAGCATCCCCCCCTCTGCTTTTTTCACACCCTGTATATATATATATATATATATAATTTTATAATTTTATTAAAATAGTTTTATATTTCTCCAACGTTTTTTATTTGGTTTATGTCATGCACAATACTTAATTCGCCTCTAGATCTATATATATATATATATATATATACAGGGTGCAATTTGCTGGGGGGGGATGGTGGGGATTCCCCCCCCCTCTGGACTATGCATCCCTGCCTCTGCTGAATTATCATTATCCCCGGTATTATCCTAAGTTCAGTTCTGAATCAAATGATTCGCGACACGCGCTTTAAAGTTCGGTTAAATGATTCGCGATACGCACTTTAAAGTCCGGTTCTGAATCAAATGTTTTGCCATATGCGCTTTAAAGTCCGGTTCTGAATCAAATGATTCGCGATACGCGCTTTAAAGTCCGGTTCTGAATCAAATGATTCGCGATACGCGCTTTAAAGTCCGGTTCTGAATCAAATGATTCGCGATACGCGCTTTAAAGTCCGGTTCTGAATCAAATGATTCGCGATACGCGCTTTAAAGTCCGGTTCTGAATCAAATGATTCGCGATACGCGCTTTAAAGTCCGGTTCTGAATCAAATGTTTTGCCATATGCGCTTTAAAGTCCGGTTCTGAAGCAAATGATTCGCGATACGCGCTTTAAAGTCCGGTTCTGAATCAAATGATTCGCGATACGCGCTTTAAAGTCCGGTTCTGAATCAAATGATTCGCGATACGCGCTTTAAAGTCCGGTTCTGAATCAAATGATTCGCGATACGCGCTTTAAAGTCCGGTTCTGAATCAAATGATTCGCGATACGCGCTTTAAAGTCCGGTTCTGAAGCAAATGATTCGCGATACGCGCTTTAAAGTCCGGTTCTGAAGCAAATGATTCGCGATACGCGCTTTAAAGTCCGGTTCTGAATCAAATGTTTTGCCATATGCGCTTTAAAGTCCGGTTCTGAATCAAATGATTCGCCATATGCGCTTTAAAGTCCGGTTCTGAATCAAATGATTCGCCATACGCGCTTTAAAGTCCGGTTCTGAATCAAATGATTCGCCATACGCGCTTTAAAGTCCGGTTCTGAAGCAAATGATTCGCGATACGCGCTTTAAAGTCTGGTTCTGAATCAAATGATTTGCGATACGCGCTTTAAAGTCCGGTTCTGAATCAAATGATTTGCGATACGCGCTTTAAAGTCCGGTTCTGAATCAAATGATTCGCGATACGCGCTTTAAAGTCCGGTTCTGAATCAAATGATTCGCCATATGCGCTTTAAAGTCCGGTTCTGAATCAAATGATTCGCGATACGCGCTTTAAAGTCCGGTTCTGAATCAAATGATTCGCCATACGCGCTTTAAAGTCCGGTTCTGAATCAAATGTTTTGCCATATGTGCTTTAAAGTCCGGTTCTGAATCAAATGATTCGCGATACGCGCTTTAAAGTCCGGTTCTGAATCAAATGATTCGCCATACGCGCTTTAAAGTCCGGTTCTGAATCAAATGATTCGCGATACGCGCTTTAAAGTCCGGTTCTGAATCAAATGATTCGCGATACGCGCTTTAAAGTCTGGTTCTGAATCAAATGATTTGCCATATGCGCTTTAAAGTCCGGTTCTGAAGCAAATGATTCGCGATACGCGCTTTAAAGTCCGGTTCTGAATCAAATGATTCGTGATGCGCGCTTTAAAGTCCGGTTCTGAATCAAATGATTCGCGATACGCGCTTTAAAGTCCGGTTCTGAAGCAAATGATTCGCGATACGCGCTTTAAAGTCCGGTTCTGAATCAAATGATTCGCGATACGCGCTTTAAAGTCCGGTTCTGAATCAAATGTTTTGCCATATGCGCTTTAAAGTCCGGTTCTGAAGCAAATGATTCGCGATACGGGCTTTAAAGTCCGGTTCTGAATCAAATGATTCGCGATACGCGCTTTAAAGTCCGGTTCTGAATCAAATGATTCGCGATACGCGCTTTAAAGTCCGGTTCTGAATCAAATGATTCGCGATACGCGCTTTAAAGTCCGGTTCTGAATCAAATGATTCGCGATACGCGCTTTAAAGTCCGGTTCTGAATCAAATGATTCGCGATACGCGCTTTAAAGTCCGGTTCTGAATCAAATGATTCGCCATACGCGCTTTAAAGTCCGGTTCTGAATCAAATGATTCGCGATACGCGCTTTAAAGTCCGGTTCTGAATCAAATGATTCGCCATACACGCTTTAAAGTCCGGTTCTGAATCAAATGATTCGCCATACGCGCTTTAAAGTCCGGTTCTGAATCAAATGATTCGCGATACGCGCTTTAAAGTCCGGTTCTGAATCAAATGTTTTGCCATATGCGCTTTAAAGTCCGGTTCTGAATCAAATGATTCGCGATACGCGCTTTAAAGTCCGGTTCTGAATCAAATGATTCGCCATACGCGCTTTAAAGTCCGGTTCTGAATCAAATGATTCGCCATATGCGCTTTAAAGTCCGGTTCTGAATCAAATGATTCGCCATACGCGCTTTAAAGTCCGGTTCTGAATCAAATGATTCGCCATACGCGCTTTAAAGTCCGGTTCTGAAGCAAATGATTCGCGATACGCGCTTTAAAGTCTGGTTCTGAATCAAATGATTTGCGATACGCGCTTTAAAGTCCGGTTCTGAATCAAATGATTTGCGATACGCGCTTTAAAGTCCGGTTCTGAATCAAATGATTCGCCATATGCGCTTTAAAGTCCGGTTCTGAAGCAAATGATTCGCGATACGCGCTTTAAAGTCCGGTTCTGAATCAAATGATTCGCCATACGCGCTTTAAAGTCCGGTTCTGAATCAAATGATTCGCGATACGCGCTTTAAAGTCCGGTTCTGAATCAAATGATTCGCGATACGCGCTTTAAAGTCCGGTTCTGAATCAAATGATTCGCGATGCGCGCTTTAAAGTCCGGTTCTGAATCAAATGATTTGCCATATGCGCTTTAAAGTTCGGTTAAATGATTCGCGATACGCACTTTGAAGTCCCTTTTTGAGTCAAATGATTCGCGATACGCGCTTTAAAGTCCGGTTCTGAATCAAATGATTCGCGATACGTGCTTTAAAGTCCGGTTCTGAATCAAATGATTCGCGATACGCGCTTTAAAGTCCGGTTCTGAATCAAATGATTCGCGATGCGCGCTTTAAAGTCCGGTTCTGAATCAAATGATTCGCGATACGCGCTTTAAAGTCCGGTTCTGAATCAAATGATTCGCGATACGCGCTTTAAAGTCCGGTTCTGAATCAAATGATTCGCGATATGCGCTTTAAAGTCCGGTTCTGAATCAAATGATTCGCGATACGCGCTTTAAAGTCCGGTTCTGAACCAAATGATTCGCGATACGCGCTTTAAAGTCCGGTTCTGAATCAAATGATTCGCGATACGCGCTTTAAATTCCGGTTCTGAACCAAATGATTCGCGATACGCGCTTTAAATTCCGGTTCTGAACCAAATGATTCGCGATACGCGCTTTAAAGTCCGGTTCTGAACCAAATGATTCGCCATACGCGCTTTAAAGTCCGGTTCTGAACCAAATGATTCGCCATACGCGCTTTAAAGTCCGGTTCTGAATCAAATGTTTTGCCATACGCGCTTTAAAGTCCGGTTCTGAATCAAATGATTCGCGATACGCGCTTTAAAGTCCGGTTCTGAATCAAATGATTCGCGATACGCGCTTTAAAGTCCGGTTCTGAATCAAATGATTCGCGATACGCGCTTTAAAGTCCGGTTCTGAATCAAATGATTCGCGATACGCGCTTTAAAGTCCGGTTCTGAATCAAATGATTTGCCATATGCGCTTTAAAGTCCGGTTCTGAATCAAATGATTTGCCATACGCGCTTTAAAGTCCGGTTCTGAATCAAATGATTCGCGATACGCGCTTTAAAGTCCGGTTCTGAATCAAATGATTTGCCATATGCGCTTTAAAGTCCGGTTCTGAATCAAATGATTCGCGATACGCACTTTAAAGTCCGACTCTGACTCAAATGATTCGCCACACGTGCTTTGAAGTCCCTTTTTGAGTCAAATGATTCGCCATATGCTCAGTGAAGTCCGGCTCTGAACCAAATGATTCGCCATACGCGCTTTGGTATCCCTTTCTGAATCAAATGATTCGCGATCTGATTGGAGCGCTTCGAAACAGAGAATCATTTTGCGACGCAGTGGTTGATCTTTGCTCGCTTATATAATTGATTCGTTGTTTGAAATGAAATCGTTACAATTAGTAGAACTAACTAATGTTTTTATGAAATTGTGATCACATTTCATGACATGACACTCATTATCTGGTACTTGTCTAAAAAGATGTATATACACTCATCAAGGCTGCATTTATTTGATCAAAAATACAGAAAAAAACTGTAATATTGCAAAATGTTATTAGAATATAAAATAATGGTTTTTATTTCCATATACTTTGAAGTGTAATTTATTCCTGTGATGCAAAGCTGAATTTTCATCAGCTGTTACTCCAGTCTTAAGTGTCACATTATTCTTCAGAAATTGTAATAATTTGATTTATTACTTTTATTATCAATGTTGGAAACAGTTGTGCTGCCACATATTTTTTATTTTATTTTTTATTTTTATTTTTTATCAGGATTCTTTGATGAATAACAAGTTAAAAAGCATTTATTAAAAATAAAAATATATGTATATTAGAATGATTTTTGAAGGATCATGTGACACTGATGAGGAATGATGCTGAAAATTGAACTTTAACTACAGATATAAATTAAATTGTAATGTATATTAATATAGACAAACATTGTTTTACATCAGAATAATATTTCGCAATATTATTATTATTATTTTGTATTTTTCATCAAATAAACACAGCCTTGATGAGCATAAGAAGTGTCTTTAGAAACATTAAAAATCTTACTGATCCCAAACCTTTGTGCTCCAAATCATTCAACAGTAAAGAAGTGAACATTTAATTTCCACATCATTGCTCAAACAGCGGTTATCCGTTAATAAATGCATAATGACTATTCCATAAATATAATTTAGTACCATAAAATCAGCTAAAAAAGAGTAAATATTAAACAATAAAACTTTATCAAACTAAAATATAGTACATTTATTTAATTGAAATAAAAAATAAATAAACAAATTAATCATTTTTGATACCATGTGAGCAGCACCCAGAGGATTAAAGCTGATTTTCACTAAAAATTGTGTTATTTGAATGTTTATTTTTAATATTAGGAGTGTTCAAATTAATTGTAATGTTATTTGAAGGTTACAAAAACATTTCTTGCGACATTATAACTTATTTTCACCCCTAAATAACTATTTAAACGCTTATTTTTAATATTTTAAGAAAGTTAAAATGCCCATTTTTCTTGTCATGAAGTTATTTGTTTTTGAAGTTTTATTCAGTTTTCCATCATGATTATTAAATTAGTTAAAGATATTACAGCATTTTGCAAACCTTTTCACTAAAAATTGTGTTTAATACTGAGAGTGTTCAAATTAATTGTAATTAATTTATGTTTTTATGTAATTATTTATAATTATAACTCTATTTTCACCACAAAATAACTATTTAAATGCTTATTTTAATTTTCTAAGAACATTTTGCCCATTTTTCTTGCCATGAAGTTATTTGTTTTTGAAGTTTTTGTCTTGTTTTTTAGTGTAAATATCGAACCATTCTTGAATCAAGATGCATTTACTTGAAAAGAAAAGTGAAAGTTAAAAAAAGTTAATTCAAAGGCTAAACAAGATTATTTTTCTTGCTCCATTGGCAGATATTTGTTTTGGTTTGAAGCAAAAACTAACTAAATTTTGATTTTTTACTTGTAAAGTAAATTCATCCTAATTTAATTAATTTAGTTTTTACTTATTTATTCTAGAAAATGAGAAAAACACTAAGTAAGAAAGTCATTTTTTTTTTTTTGCATTGCAGATCATTGTTTATAGGTTAAATAAAATGTTTCTTAGTGCGCTACTAACTTTTCCGCCCAAAATTTGACGTTACTTGAATGTTTATTTTTTACAATATTCTAAAAACACTGAAATATTCAGTTTTCCATCATGATTATAAAATTAGTTAAAGATATTACAGTATTTTGCAAACCTTTTCACTAAAATTGTTATTTGAATGTTTATTTTTAATACTAAGAGTGTTCAAATTAATTATAATGTTATTTGAAGGTTACAAAAACATTTCTTGCAACATTATAACTGAACATATCAATGTTTTAGAATATTAAATATTCAAGTAACGTCAAATTTTGGTGAAAAATTTAGTAGCACACTAAGAAACATTTTATAACCTATAAACAATGATCCAAATCTCTTGTTTTCTAGTATAAATATGTAAAAACTCTTAAATTAGGATCAATTTACAATTAAAGTGACTTAAGATGTTATTGTTTTCTAAAAAAAATAAAAAATAAATCTAAATTTACTTAATCTTTACTTTAAACAAGCAGAAATATCTGCCAATGGGGCAAGAAAAATAATCTTGTTTAGCCTTTGAATAAACTTTTTTTAACTTTCACTTTTCTTGTCAAGTAAATGCATCTTGATTCAAGAATGTTTCAATATTTACACTAAAAAACAAATAACTTCATGACAGGAAAAACAGGCATTTTAGTGTTTTTAGAATATTAAAAGTAAGCGTTTAAATAGTTATTTAGGGGTGAAAATAGAGTAATGTCATGAGAAATGTTTTTGTAACCTTCAAATTCAAATTCTTCAACATTACAATTAATTTGAGCACTCTTAATATTAAAAATAAACATTCAAATAATAATTTTTAGTGAAAAGGTTTGAAAATGCTGTAATATCTTTAACTAGTTTTATAATCATGATGGAAAACTGAATATTTCAATGTTTTTAGAATATTATTAAAAATAAACATTCAAGAAACGTCAAACTTGGGGTGAAAAAGTTAGTAGCGCACTAAGAAACATTTTAAAACCTATAAACAATGCAAAAAATGATTTTCTTAGATTTTTTTCTCTTGTTTTCAGTTGTTTTCTGAAAAAAAAATCTAAAAGTTGTTAGTTTTTGTTTAAAACAAGCAGAAATATCTGACAATCGTGCAAGAAAATAAAACAAGCATAAAACAAACAAAATTTTGATATTTTTTTTATTTTTTGACGCTCTTAATATTAAAAATAAACATTCAAATAACAATTTTTAGTGAAAAGGTTTGCAAAATGCTGTAATATATTTAACTAATTTTATAATCATGATGGAAAACTGAATATTTCAATGTTTTTAGAATATTATTAAAAATAAACATTGAAGTAACGTCAAATTTTGGGCGAAAAAGTTAGTAGCGCACTAAGAAACATTTTATTTAACTTATAAACAATGCTCTACAATGCAAAAAAAATGTTTTTCTTAGTGTTTTTCTCTTGTTTTCTAGTATTAATATGTAAAAACTCTTAAATTAGGATGAATTTACTTTACAAGTGAAGTGACTTAAGAAAAAAAAAATCTAAATTTAGTTTTTGCTTAAAACAAACAAATATCTGCCAATGGAGCAAGAAAAATAATCTTGTTTAGCCTTTGAATGAACTTTTTTTTAACTTTCACTTTTCTTGTCAAGTAAATGCATCTTGATTCAAGAATGTTTCAATATTTACACTAAAAAACAAGACAAAAACTTCAAAAACAAATAACTTCATGGCAAGAAAAATGGGCATTTTAACGTTCTTTAAATATTAAGCATTTAAATAGTTATTTTGGGGTGAAAATAGAGTTATAATGTCGCCAGAAATGTTTTTGTAACCTTCAAATAACATTACAATTAATTTGAACTCTCTTAGTATTAAAAATAAACATTCAAATAACAATTTTTAGTGAAAAGGTTTGCAGAATGCTGTAATGTCTTTAACTGAAAACTGAATATTTCAATGTTTTTAGAATATTATAAAAAATAAACATTCAAGAAACGTCAAATTTTGGGTGAAAAAGTTAGTAGCACACTAAGAAACATTTTATTTAACCTACAAATAATGCTCTACAATGCAAAAAAAAAAAAATAATAATAATTTTCTTAGTGTTTTTCTCTTGTTTTCTAGAATAAATATCTAAAAACTCTTAAATTAGGATGAATTTATTTTACAAGTAAAGTGACTTAAGATTATATAGTTTTAGTTAGTTTTTGCTTAAAACAAGCATAAATATCTGCCAATGGGGCAAGAAAAATAATCTTGTTTAGCCTTTGAATTAAGATTATTTTTCTTACCCCATTGGCAGATATTTGTGCTTGTTTTAAGCAAAAATTAATTACATTTTTATTTTTATTTAATTTTTTTTTTTTGAGAAAACAGTAGTATCTTAAGTCACTTTACTTAAAGTTAATTCATCCTAATTTAAGAGTTTTTACATATTTATACTAGAAAACAAGAGAAAAACACTTTGATGTTATTTGAATGTATATTTGTAATAATATTCTAAAAGCATTGAAATATCCAGTTTTCCATCATGATTATAAAATTAGTTGAAAATATTGAAATGTTCAGTTCTAATGTCGTGACAAATGTTTTTGTAACCTTCAAATAACATTACAATTAATTTTAACTCTCTTAGTATTAAAAATAAACATTCAAATAACACAATTTTTAGTGAAAAGGTTTGCAAAATACGAACTTATTTTATAATCATGATGGAAAACTGAATATTTCAATGTTTTTAGAATATTATAAAAAAATAAACATTCAAGTAACGTCAAATTTTGGGCAAAAAAGTTAGTAGCACACTAAGAAACATTTTATAACCTATAAACAATGCTCTACAATGCAAAAAATTATGTTCTTACTCTGTATTTTTCTTATGTTTTCTAGTAGAAATATGTAAAAACTCTTAAATTAGGATCAATTTACTTTACAAATGAAGTAACTTAAGATATTATCGTTTTCTAAACAACATAATCAAAATTTAGTTAGTTTTTGCTTAAAACAAACAAATATCTGCCAATGGGGCAAGAAAAAATAATCTTGTTTAGCCTTTGAATTAACTTTTTTTTTATTTACACTAGAAAACAAGACAAAAACAAATAACTTCATGGCAAGAAATTGGCCATTTTAACTTTCTTAGAGTTTTAAAAATATGCATTTAAATAGTTATTTTGGGGTGAAAATAACAAGTAACGTGACACATCGTTTTCTGAAAAAAAAAATCAAAATTTAGTTAGTTTTTACTTAAAACAAACAAATATCTGCCAATGGGGCAAGAAAAATAATCTTGTTTAGCCTTTGAATGAACTTTTTTAACTTTCACTTTTCTTGTCAAGTAAATCCATCTTGATTCAAGAATGTTTCAATATTTACACTAAAAAACAAGACAAAAACTTCAGAAACAAATAACTTCATGGCAAGAAAAATGGGCATTTTAACGTTCTTAAAATATTAAGCGTTTAAATAGTTATTTTTGGGTGAAAATAGATTTATAATGTTGCCAGAAATGTTTTTTGTAACCTTCAAATAACATTACAATTAATTTGAGCACTCTTAATATTAAACATAAACATTCAAATAACAATTTTTAGTGAAAAGGTTTGCTTGCAAAATGCTGTAATATCTTTAATTTTATAATCATGATGGAAAACTGAATATTTCACTGTTTTTAGAATATTATTAAAAATAAACATTCAAGAAACGTCAAATTTGGGGCGAAAAAGTTAGTAGCGCACTAAGAAACATTTTATAACCTATAAACAATGCTCTACAATGCAAAAAAATGATTTTCTTACTTAGTGTTTTTCTCTTGTTTTCTAGTATAAATATCTAAAAACTCTTAAATTAGGATCAATTTACTTTACAAGTGAAGTGACTTAAGATATTATCGTTTTAGTTAGTTTTTGCTTAAAACAAGCAGAAATATCTGCTAATGGGGCAAGAAAAATAATCTAGTTTAGCCTTTGAATAAGGTTTATTTTTCTTACCCCATTGGCAGATATTTCTGCTTGTTTTATGCAAAACTGAATTTTGATTTATTTTCTTAAGTCACTTTACTTTACTAAGAGTTTGTACATATTTATACTAGAAAACAAGAGAAAAACACTAAGTAAGAACATCATTTTTAACTTTCCCCAACACTGATCACCGCAAAAAAACACCATTTGCAACCTTTTTTAAGAGTGTATAGGGAAAATGAATGGGAAAAGTGGGCAGGATTAATGCTCTCCATTTCATTTGAATAAAAGATTGACATTTTGGTCCAGGCTCGGCGGTGTGTGTTTAAATTCCTGGCCTGGATCGGCGGCAGGGAGGTTGTGTGTTTGGTGTGATGGCAGATAAGGAGCTCCTGGAAATGTAATAGAGTGGCAATCATAGAAAGTGGGCCAGGAAGGGTTCTCTCGGGAGGAATCTGAAGCGTCCATGTTTCTCCTCCCGCGAAACCGCCAAACGCTCACTTTCAGCTGTCAGTCGGATTCCTTCCGCCCAAGCTGCTGCTGCGTGACACGCGAGATATAATAAAGTCAGACATGGATGCGGGGTTATAAATAGATGATGTGAGTCAACTGTTATGTAAAGTTACATTTTTAACTGCCTGTTTACGGAATCGGATGTAATCCAGATTTAAACTGGATTGGGATTGCTCTTTTTGGTTCCAGATTTTTTTTCTTTTATCAAGTAAAAGATTTAGAAGTATCTGAATCAGAAAGAGCTTTATCGCTAAGTATGCTTGTGCATACAAGGAACACATATACACACGTGTAAATATAAATAGACAAATAAATATATAGAAAAATATAGATGATATAATGGGGGATAAAAACTGTTCTTGTGCCTGGTCGTCCTGGTATTTGCCGGCCAGATGGCAAAAGTTCAAAGAGGGCATGGGAGAGTGAAGGTAAAGGGAAAATAACTATTTAAACCCTTATTTTTTAAGTTTTTACATATTTCTACTAGAAAACAAGAGAAAAACACTAAAAAATGTAAAGAAAACCATTCTAAAAAAATGCAAAAAATGATTTTCTTACTTATTGTTTTTCTCTTGTGTTCGAGTATAAATATGTAAACACTCTTAAATTAGGATCAATTTACTTTACAAGTAAAGTGACTTAAGATATTAATGTTTTCGAAAAAAAATCTAAATTTTGTTCGTTTTTGCTTAAAACAAGCACAAATATCTAAATGAACTTTTTTTAACTTTCACTTTTCTTGTCAAGTAAATGCATCTTGATTCAAGAATTTTTCGATATTTACACTAGAAAACAAGACAAAAACTTCAAAAACAAATAACTTCATGGCAAGAAAAATGGGCAAAATGGTCTTAGAATATTAAAAATAAGCATTTAAATAGTTATTTTGTGGTGAAAATAGAGTTAGAATTATAATTAATTACATAAAAACATATAAATTAATTGCAATTAATTACAATTAAGTTGAACACTCTCAGTATTAAAAATAAACATTCAAATGAAAAAAAACAATTTTTAGTGAAAAGGTTTGCAAAGTGCTGTAATATCTTTAACTAATTTAATTATCATGATGGAAAACTGAATATTTCACAGTTTTTAGAATATTAAATATAAACATTCATGTAACGTCAGATTTTGGGCGAAAAAGTTAGTAGCACACTAAGAAACATTTTATTTAACCTATAAACAATAATCTACAATGCAAAAAAATGATTTTGTTTGTGGAATGTTTACGGAATCGGATGTAATCCAGATTTAAACTGGATTAGGATTGCTCTTTTTGGTTCCATGCGGTTGCACTCCGCACATGAGATTTTTTTATTTTATTTAGTAAAAGATTTAGAAGTATCTGAATCAGAAAGAGTTTTATCGCTAAGTATGCTTGTGCATACAAGGAACACATATACACACGTGTAAATATAAATAGACAAATAAATATATAGAAAAAGATAGATGATATAAGATGATATAATGGGGGATAAAAACTGTTCTTGTGCCTGGTCGTCCTGTTATTTGCTGGCCAGATGGCAAAAGTTCAAAGAGGGCATGGGAGAGTGAAGGGAAAGGGAAAATAACTATTTAAACACTTATTTTTTAAGTTTTTACATATTTCTACTAGAAAACAAGAGAAAAACACTAAGAAAACCATTCTAAAAAATGATTTTCTTATTTATTGTTTTTCTCTTGTTTTCTAGTAGAAATATGTAAAAACTCTCAAATTAGGATGAATTTACTTTACAATTAAGATGATTTAAGATATTATTGTTTTTGAAATAATCAAAATTTAGTTTTTGCTTAAAACAAGCACAAATATCTAAATGAACTTTTTTTAACTTTCACTTTTCTTGTCAAGTAAATGCATCTTGATTCAAGAAGGTTTCGATATTTACACTAAAAAACAAAACAAAAACTTCAAAAACAAATAACTTCATGGCAAGAAAAATGGGCATTTTAATGGTCTTAGAATATTAAAAATAAGTGTTTAAATAGTTTTTTTTTTTTGTGGTGAAAATAGTTATAATTATAATTAATTACATAAAACATAAATAATTAATTACAATTAATTACAATTAATTTGAACACTCTCAGTATTAAAAATAAACATTCAAATAACAATTTTTAGTGAAAAGGTTTGCAAAGTGCTGTAATATCTTTAACTAATTTAATAATCATGATGGAAAACTGAATATTTCACTGTTTTTAGAATATTAAAAATAAACATTCATGTAACGTCAAATTTTGGGCGAAAAAGTTAGTAGCGCACTAAGAAACATTTTATTTAACCTATAAGCAATGATCTACAGTGCAAAAAATGATTTTGTTTACGTTACTTAGTTACTTTTTATGGAAAGTAATGCGTTACAATATTGCGTTACTCCCTAAAAAAGTAACTAATTACGTTGCTTAGTTACTTTTTATGGAAAGTAATGTTACAATGTCGTGTTACTCCCTTAAAAAGTAACTAATTACGTTACTTAGTTACTTTTTATGGAAATTAAGGCGTTACAATGTCGCGTTACTCCCTAAAAAAGTAACTAATTACGTTACTTAGTTACTTTTTATGGAAATTAATGCGTTACAATGTCGCGTTACTCCCTTAAAAAGTAACTAAGTACATAACTTAGTTACTTTTTATACAAAGTAATCGTCACAATATTGCGTTACTCCCTACACAGGGCTTGCTTGTTTGTTTTTAATATAAAAAAGTTAGATTCTTAGCAAATGTAAAAGCCCTTTCACACCAAAATGAAATAAAGTGAATAAGGCTAAGGCTAAAGGAAAATTAAATTGACGTCTGTACAGTAGAACTGTAGGAGAAGGAAACTCAACACTCTTCAGCAATGAGAAAAATTAAGCACAAATGTTTGTTAATCTAAAGTAAGTTTTGCTTATTAGTACACTGCAAAAATGCTTTACTTAGATTTTTTGTCTTGTTTCCAGCCAAAATATCTAACAATTCTTAAATCAAGAGGGATTTTCTAGACAAGTAAAAATTATTGTCTTGTTATTTTCTGAAAACAAGTCAAAATTAAGTGTTTAAAGACGATTTTCTCAAAAATATATTTTTTTTTGCACCCTCAGATTCTCGATTTTCAAACAGTTGTATTTCAGACAAATATTGTCCTATTCTAACAAATCATATGTCAATGAAAAGCTTGTTTATTCTGCTTCATATGACCCTTATGACTCGTTTTGTGGTCCAGGGTCACATTTTTTTTTTTTTTTAACTTGGTCTTTAAATAGTCTGAAAATGTCTTAAATGGACCTTGATAAAATCTTCAGAACCCCTAAACTAAACTAAAATAATAATAATAATAATAATAATAATAAAAATCAATACTTGAAATAAACCTAAAGTAAAATAAAATATAAACATATATAAATAAATACCTTTTTCATACAACTTGATGTACTAAAATAATTATAAAACTATAAACACTTGCAAAAAAAATGAAATGACAAAAACACAACAACAAACTACTAAAACTAAAATTGAAAAAAGAGCTAATTTTAAATATTAATAAAAACTGTAATAGTTTATTAGTTTTAATGCTAAAAGAATGTCATTCTTCTTATATTCTTAAATTAATTCAGAAGATAAACTTTAAAGGGTTAAAATATATAGACCTACTTTATTTCAGCTAGTTGCTATTTCTAGTTTTTATTTAGTTTTAGAAACTCAGTGTACAATAGCTCAAACAAAGATTTAATTTAAATTTTAATTTAAAAAAATTCAAAAATACACAACAAAATTGCTAAAGCTTTACAGTTAAAATGGAAAATATAAAAACAACTATTTCAAAATATGAATATTATTACTGGTTTAAACAGGTCAGTTCAGATCTTGCAGTTGAAAAACTAGTAAGTCATCTCTAAAACAGGTTTGATTTTACTCTAAAACAGATTTGCTTTCCCTCATCCATCACATGACAGCAAGATCTGGTAGTTTCAAACAAAATTTGTAGAAAGCTAAAGGGCAGCTGTGCGTTTAAGCAGCCGATGAAGGCAGCAGATACTGCCGTTTCTCCAGGCTCAGGTCCTCCTGCTCCTGTCTGGGATAAGCTGACCCCACACTGCCTGTGAATTTCAATCACAGCTTCCTGTTGTGCCAAAAGAACCACACATAAAACATGAAAATGGATTGCAAAAATGGTGTTTTTTAAAACGCTCCCAGTGTTTTTAGCATTTTTAGAATGTTTCTTCTTGGTTTTGAGAACGTTAGAGGAACATTCCATTTTATAATTTTGAAAATGTTACAAGAATGTTACATTTGAATGTTCTCTGAATGTTTAAAACAACCATTTGCTTATATTCACAGAATGTTTTTTTTTTTATGTGAAAATTAGAGGAATATATGGAGCCTGTTTCCACCATTGAATATAAAAATAAAAATTTAATTGCATTTTTTTTCTCGCAATTGCGACTTTGTTTCTCGCAATTCTGACTTTATTTCTCAGAATTGCAAGTTTATGTCTCACAATTCTGACTTAATAACTCGCAATTGCTTGAAGTACTTGAATTTGACTTTTTGAAATTTAAGTCCTGGAAAACTCTTGAAAATAGCCATTTTTCTGCAAAGGTACTTGAAAAGTACTTGAAGTTTTAAAAGGTTCTGAGAACACCGTTGCAACAGTGTTTCCTTTAAACATTACAAGAATGTACATCAAATATTAACTAGATAGAAAAGTTTGCCAAGACAAACTTTTAAGATGGCTTGAGAAAGCCTGATCAGAAAGTTTTACGTTTTAAAAGTTTTAAGTTTGATAGTTTTCTGTCTGAAATTTATTTAGAATGAAGTTAAAAGTAGTGGTAAAGTTTAAAGCATGAATGTTTTGAAGACAATACAGTCAGATTACAGATACAGACTAGCATGTTGCTAGCATGATTAGCAAGTTACTGTCATGTTACTAGCATGGTTAGAAAGTTACTAGCATGTTTTAGCATAATTAGCATTTTACTAGCAAGTTGCTAGCATGTTTCTAACATGATTAACATGTTATTAACATAATTAGCAAGTTACTAGCATGTTTCTAGCATAATTAACAAGTTGCTAGCATATTTCTAGCATGATTACCAAGTTACTAACAAGTTGTTAGCATGTTTCTAGCATGATTAATGTGTTACTGGCATTTTTCTAACATGATTAACAAGTTGCTGGCATGATTCTAGCATGACTAGCATGTTACTAACATGTTTATTGCGTGTGTCTAGCATGATCAGCATGTTTCTAGCATGACTAGCCAATTACTAGCATGTTGTTAGCATGATTAGCATGTTACGAGCGAGTTGTTAGCATGTTTCTAGCATGGTTAACGTTTTACTAGCATGTTTCTATCATGATTAGCAAGTTGCTAGCATATTGTTAGCATGTTTCTAGCATGATTAGCCAATTACTAGTGTGTTACTAGCGTGTTTCTAGCAGGATTAGCCAATTACTAATGTGTTGTTAACATTATTACCATGTTACTAGCAAGTTGTTAGCATGTTTCTAGCATGATTAGCATGTTACGAGTTGTTAACGTGTTTTTAGCATGGTTAGCGTTTTACTAGCATGTTTCTAGCATGATTAGCAAGTTGCTAGCATATTGTTAGCATGTTTCTAGCATGATTAACAAGTTGCTAGCATGTTTCTAGCATGATTAGCCAATTACTAGCATGTCACTAGCATTTTTCTAGCATGATTAGCCAATTACTAATGTGTTGTTAGCGTTATTACCATGTTACTAGCAAGTTGTTAGCATGTTTCTAGCATAACTAACATGTTACTAGCTTGTTTCTAGCATGATACTAGCATGTTGTTAGCATGATTCTAGCATGTTACTAACATGTTTATAGCATGATTAGCAAAGTTGCTAGCATGATTAACAAGTTGTTAGTATGTTTCCAGCATGATTCGCCAATTGCTAGTATGTTGTTAGCATGATTAGCCAGTTACTAGCATGTTGGCGATTTTTTTTTTTTTTTTTTTTTTCCCCAATTTTATTCGCCATTTTTAGGCAAATCGTAAGTCCGATCAGTTAGATCAGTCTGAAGATCTGGGCTGAGTTTGGAGTTTGTGGAGTTAAAGCTCTAGGAGGAGTAGCGTTTGGAAATGTTAGTCTCAGAAGAACGTTCTCAAGCCAACTTAATAACGTTTTAAAATGTTCCATAAACGTTATTTTAAGAATGTTTTATCCTAACATTCACATAACCTTTGAAGTACTTTATTGGAACGTTTTCTGTTAGAAAAACGTTAGTAATTCGTAAACTGTGATTGGTTGAGGTGTGTGTTGTCAAAGTGCAGAGCTGTAGTGTAACAGCTTTATCAGCGGCTGCTAATGGAAGTGTTTGCTGCGGTCTCTGCTGAAGTGTCAGAGCACATCTCGCACGTTCTGGCACTGAGGATAAACACAGTCATCCTGCGTTTCTGAGACGACAGGCCTTTTGTCGTGGAACAGCTGGCGCTGGAGATTCAGTAGCAGCGCAGGAAACCGTCAGAGTAGTTTAGCAATGTTTTTCACTCGTGTCGACAGAAGAGTACAGACGCTCAAAAACCTTTATTGGAAGTGAACATTATGAACTCCAGATGAAGCAGACCCAGTTATGAACCAATGACAGTAATCTTCATATGTGACCCTGATCACAAAACCAGTCTTGTAGCAATAGACAAATACATTGCATCGGTCAAAATTATAGATTTTTCTTTTATGCCAAAAATCATTAGGTTCCATGAAAATATTTTGCTCATTTCCTACTGTAAATATATCAAAACTTCATTTTTGATTAGTAATATGCACTGCAAAGAACTTCATTTGGACAACTTTAGAGGTGATTTTCTCAATATTTTCTGATTTCTAGATTTTTAAATGATTTTTATCATTTTTAAGATTAAAAAAAGGATGTTTTGAACATTCTGAAAAAAAAAATAATAATAAAAAAAAATAATCAGAAACAACATTTTTACAAAATAATGGTATTTTTAGAAAAAAAACGTGCCAAAACCAGGCAACTGGTTCGTAACATGCTAATCATGTCAGAATCGTGCTAGCAACTTGCTAATTGTGCTATGAACATGCTAGCATTATGCTAGCAACATGCTATTCATGTCATAATCATGTTAGCAACTTGTTAATTGTGCTAGAAAATGCTAGCAACTTGTTAGCAACATGCTAATCATGTCAGAAACATGCTAGCATCTTGCTAATTATGTTAGAAACATGCTAGCAACTTGTTAGTAACATGCTAATCATGTCAAACTCGTGTTAGCAACTTGTTAATTATTCTAGAAAATGCTAGCAACTTGTTAGCAGCATGGTAAAGGCTAATCATGTCAGAATCCTACTAGCAACTTGCTAATTGTGCTATGAACATGCTAGCATCATGCTAGCAACATGCTATTCATATCAGAATCATGCTAGCAACTTGTTAATTATGATAGAAAAATGCTAGCAACTTGTTAGCAACATGCTAATCATGTCAGAATCATGCTAGCATCTTGCTAATTATGCTAGAAACTTGCTAGCAACTTGTTAGCAACATGTTAATCATGTCAGAATCGTGCTAGCATCTTGCTAATTATGCTAGAAACATGCTAGCAACTTGGCAGCATGCTAATCATGTCAGAATCATGCTAGCAACTTGCTAATTGTGCTAAAAACATGCTAGCAACTTGCTAGTAACACAATTATATCAGAATCATGCTAGTAACTTGCTAATTATGCCATGAAAATGCTAGCAACTTGCTAGTAACATGCTAATCATGTCAGAATAATCCTAGCAACTTGATAATTATACTATGAACATGCTAGCAACTTGCTTGTAACATGCTAATCATGTCAGAATCATGCTAGCAACTTGCTAGTAACATGCTAATCATGCAAGAATCATGCGAGTAACTTACAAATCATGCTGGCAACATGCTAATCATGCTAAGAACATGCTAGCAACTTGTTAGTAACATGCTGATTATGCTAGAAACATGTTAGCAACTTGTTAATCATGCTAGTAACATGCTAATCATGATAACAACTTGCTAATCATGCTAGGGACATGCTATCAACTTGTTAATAACATGCTAATCATGTTAGGATTATGTTAGAAACATGCTAGGAACATGCTAATTATGCTAGCGAATTGCTAATCAATTGTTAATTAATTGCTTTTTAAAATTTCTGGCAGGCTTTCTCAAGCAAACTTAAAGTTTGTCTTGGCTGACTTTTCTATCTGGTTATGCTATATTATCACCAAATCTTGGATAATCAATATTTTAATCAGCTTGTACAGGTTTTGTTTCTTTTTGTAACGGATTGATCGTAAACGTCATTGGTCTGAACTCATGCACTTCAATTTTTTTACTTTAGAGTGAAAAAAACACTATCTGTGGGTCATTTTGGCTCAAAAACAGAGGTGCATAAGTTCAGAATAAAAAATAAAATGTCTGGCGAGGTTTGTACAAACTGATCTAGTTTTACATGCTGCATAATTGAATGACAGACAACACGGCTTATTTGTTTTCTTTTTTATTTCACAGTTTTGCCCAAACAGAATGGCAAGTTTGCTATAGTGATGAGCAGCGCCAGAGGACTGGGTTATGAGACGGTCTGACCGCTGACGAAATCGGGGAATTCATGTCATAAGGTAAAGTCCAGCTATGCCATCAGTTATCGTAATACAATTCACAGACATTGAGCTCTGAGCCTCCGGTCTGCAGAAATGACAAAAGTCGGTTTGCATCGTGTCATTAAGCCTCAGAGAATGTTATTAGGATGTTAAAATAAGATTGTGGGGCCTTTCAGACGTCTGAGTTTGGCATTTGAGTCTGGCTTTGATTTATATGTGTAATATCCGGCGGTACAATTCAAGAAATGTTAAACTGAGCATTTATCATACAATTTCCAGAAAAATATGACACAATTATGCCAAAACAGTATATACTAAAACTAAAAGCATACAACTTTTTTTTTTTTTTTTTGTAAAGAAATGTCAATACTTCACAATAAAATTGAAATATTCATAAAATAACATTTTATTTAACCTTTTTTTTTTAATTATTTCATTAAACTTTGAAATCAAATACACTTATTTTATTTAAGCTGTTTTAAAAACTATATGTACATATTTTAACAACAAAATTACTAAAATGTTAGCTAAAATGAAAATAATAAAACAAAGTATAAAACTAAAAACAAAATGAATAATTAAATAAAAATGTAATTGTTTTTCCAGTAGTAGTTTTTCAGTTGCAGATACTGAAAATTTTGGAATATATATGAACATTTTTGCAGTATATATATATATATATATATATATATATATATAAAATGCATGTTTTATTTTAGCATCTTTGAAATATTTTTGTAGTGTTTCAATGAATATAATGCATATTTAACTTTTTAAAATTTACTACAAAATGTAAAAATAAAACAGACTTGGGGGAAATTTGAATGCAGATATATTTAATGTGTGCACATAAGATAACATGCATACAAATTTAATTGCGTGCAAATTTAAATACTATATAGAAAATGCATAATATCTAAAACTAAAGCTGAAATAAAAATCAATGAAAACTACATATTTTTAAAAAGTGATCAAAACAACAAAAATGCACAACAAAATGACTAAAACCTTAACTAAAATTAAAATAATAAGACTGTCACGTCTCAACTCAATCCTGCACTTTCACCCCGGTCCCTGAGCACCAGCACCCGTGAACCATCCCCCGAATACTAATCCGGAACACCTGTGCTGCCCTGATTACCCAGTGTATTTATACCCACCTCTCTCTCATACTCACCACTCGGGATCGAAGTAACATGCCTGGTTGTTGCTCTTCTTCTTTGGATACTCTCCTTTCGGATTCCTTCGGACTTGTGAATTGTGGACTTCTACACTGTGGATGGAAACAAGAGGATTTGAGGGAAGTGACTTGGTGAACCGTAATTCTAATGTCTATGGATGGACTTACATTCCTGTGCTCGTCTCACAGTTCGGGACTCCAGCAGTTTCGTTACAGGATCCCGAGTCGAAGAAAAACATAAACAAACATGGAGACGCCGCCAACAACCAAAACCGCGGCAGTGGATCCATTCGCTGAGCTTGTGCACGCCTTACGTCAGTCTATGTCACCACAACCCGTTCCTTCTGTGATCGCTCGATCCCCGCTAGCTCGTCCTGCTACATACTCCGGCGAACCGGAGGGCTGCAATGGATTTATTCTCCAGTGTTCGCTGTATATCGAAGCCAACAGTGTGAGTTTTACCAACGAAATCTCTAAAATCTCTTTTGTGATTTCTCTGCTGACAGGACGAGCTCTACAATGGGCGGACGGGTTGTGGACATCAAAAAGCCCTGCACTAGCCACCATCACTTCCTTCTTCACTCATTTTAAGCAGGTGTTCGTTACTGCACTCACCAATCTCTCTGTTCATGACGAACTGATTCATCTGCGCCAAGGCGACCACTCCATACATGACTATACGCTGCGATTCCGCTCTTTAGCGGCCACGAGTGGTTGGAACGAGATAGCGCTGTTAGCTGCTTATCGCAAAGGATTGCATCCTGAGATACGGAGACAGATGGTGATCTACGATGACAACTCTAATATAGAGACTTTCGTTCAAAAAGCCATACATGTTTCCCAACATCTATCAGCCTGTTCTGTTCCTACTAACCAGTTTCCAGTCCGTACAGAGAGCACAGTGAGTCAAAACGCCTTGGATGAGCCTATGATCACCGATCATTACCATCTCCATTCCTCTGAACGACAACGAAGATTAAAGAGAGGCCTATGTCTATATTGTGGAGGAGCTGATCACATAATCGCCGCCTGTCCGATTCGACCTCCGAAAGCTATGGTGAGTGCAGTCCGACTTACACCCAACACCTCTCATATACCCCATTTTATCGCACAGCTCAAAATTAATCGTCACTTTTTCCCCGTCTCTGTGTTGGTGGATTCCGGAGCTGCTGGGAACTTTGTCTCCTCCCACTTCGTGGACCGCCATAATCTGAGAACCGTACCCAGTGAGACCAGTTACCAGATAACCACCATCCAGGGCACTCCGCTGGGTAATGGTAAAATCACACGGAGAACTCCGACCTGGGAATTAACCGTTCACCGTCAACACAAGGAGAAACTGACCTTCCTAATCCTTCCTGACTCGGTTGTTGACGTCATCCTTGGTCGTCCTTGGCTCGCACATCACCAACCACACATGGACTGGAAGACGGGCAAGGTTCTGGAATGGAATGAGTCATGTCAGCATCGCTGCCTCCAGAAGGAAGGAGAACGACTCCCTCTCCAATCCACTACCATCGAAAGCCCCAACACTACGATCACTGTCACTATCCCTCCAGCGTATCATACCTACCACGACGTCTTCAGTAAGGAGAAAGCCACCAGTCTTCCCCCTCACAGGCCCTGGGATTGTAGCATCGACCTGCTGCCAGGCACAAAACTCCCTCACGGACGTATCTACCCATTATCCAAACCCGAACAGGAAGCGATGAAGCAATACATCGATGAGGCGTTACATCAGGGGTTCATCAGACCATCCACCTCACCAGCAGCTTCTAGCTTCTTCTTTGTGGCTAAGAAGGATGGAGGGCTCCGACCCTGCATCGACTACCGGGTGCTAAATGAGGCCACGGTGAAATTTGCTTATCCCCTTCCACTAGTTCCAGCTGCCCTGGAGGAACTCCGTGAAGCCTGCATCTTCTCAAAGCTTGACCTCCGCAGCGCATATAACCTGATCCGTATCCGAGAGGGAGATGAATGGAAGACTGCCTTTGTCACGCCCACTGGGCACTACGAATATCGGGTAATGCCCTATGGACTTGCCAACAGCCCATCGGTATTTCAGAATTTCATGAATGAAATCTTCAGAGACTATCTTCATCAGTTTGTCATCGTTTATATTGACGATATCCTCATCTACTCACGTAATGTGGAGGAACATCAGAATCATGTCTGCAAGGTCCTCAACCGTCTCCGACAGCATCAGTTGTACCTTAAGACTGAAAAGTGCGAATTCCACGTAACAACCGTCTCCTTTCTCGGGTACGTGATCTCTGCGGAGGGAGTGAAGATGGAGCCAGGAAAGGTCGATGCGGTTAAGAAGTGGCCTTCACCTTCAACGATTAAAGAACTGCAACGTTTCCTGGGCTTCGCCAACTTTTACCGCAGGTTCATTAAAAACTACAGTCTATGTGCATCCCCTCTGACCTCCCTATTGAAGGGAGGCAAGAAGAAACTCGACTGGAGTCAACCAGCCCAGGAAGCGTTTGAACGGTTGAAGGAGAAGTTTACCACCGCTCCAATCCTATCACACCCAAATCCAGAACTTCCCTTCACAGTGGAAGTAGATGCTGCAGACCAGGGGGTCGGAGCCGTTCTCTCCCAATGGTCTGGTGAGCCACGAACCCTCCATCCATGTGCGTACTTTTCCAGGAAACTTTCTCCAGCGGAACAAAATTACGGTATTGGAGATCGGGAATTGCTGGCTATTAAATTAGCCCTCGAGGAATGGCGTCACTGGCTTGAGGGAGCTCATCATCCTTTCACTGTCATTACAGACCACAAGAACCTGCAATATCTTCGTGATGCTAAACGTCTCAACGCTCGTCAAGCCCGCTGGTCCCTTTTCTTTGCACGGTTTCGATTCTCCATCACTTATCAACCAGGATCCAAAAACGTCAAAGCTGATGCTCTGTCACGTGTGTATTCTCCAGACTCTGCGATTATTCCCCCGGACCCAATTCTTCCTCCATCTGTTACAGTTGCACCCATCCTTTGGCGATTTGAGGATGAACTACGTGACGCCATCCTCGAGGAGCCAGCGCCCCCTGGAGTGCCCGAAGGTCTAAAGTATGTACCCACTAGGCTGCGACTTCAGCTCCTGGAAGGTACGCACACCTCACCTGGATCCGGACACCCTGGCAGCAGGCGCACCCTCTCGCTCCTTCGCCAACGGTTCTGGTGGCCAAGGATGGACCGGGATGTCCACCGTTTCATCCAGGGTTGTTCGGTCTGTGCCGTTACTACTACACCTCGTCGTCTACCGGAAGGGAAGCTTCAACCTCTGCCCATTCCTCGTCGGCCCTGGACACATTTAGGGGTCGACTTTGCCACGGACTTACCCTCTTCCAATGGATTCACCACTATCCTGGTGGTAGTGGATCGGTTCTCGAAGGCCTGCAAGTTCATCCCACTGAAGGGTCTACCTACGGCTATGGAGACGGCGGAATCACTATTCCAAAATGTCTTCCGTAACTTTGGATTGCCCGAAGACATCGTGTCTGATAGAGGTCCCCAGTTTATCTCCAGGGTTTGGCGAGGATTCTTTTCCCTCCTGGGTACTGCTATCAGTCTCTCCTCCGGTTATCACCCGCAAACTAACGGCCAGACCGAACGTAAGATCCAAGAATTATCCCGGTACCTCCGAACATACTGTGCCCAACATCAAGAAACCTGGAGCCAGTATCTACCGTGGGCCGAATACGCCCAAAATTCTCTCCGTCAGTCTACCACTGGTTTAACTCCTTTTCAATGTGTTTTAGGATACCAACCAGCCTTGTTCCCCTGGAACGGAGAGTCTTCGGAAGTCCCTGCGGTAGATCACTGGTTCCGGGAGAGCGAGAGGGTCTGGGACTCGGCTCATGTCCATCTCCAGCAGGCAGTCCGGAGACATACGGAGGCTGCAAATCGTCGCCGACTTCCTGCTCCGACTTACCAGCCTGGAGATCGTGTCTGGCTATCCACCCGCGACATCCGTCTCCGGCTGCCTAGCAGGAAGCTGAGTCCCCGCTACATCGGGCCTTTCACCATACACTCTCAAATAAATCCTGTCACTTACCGTCTCGACTTACCAGCCCATTACCGAATTGCACCTACCTTCCACGTATCCTTACTCAAACCATACTTACCCTCAGTTGTCCCTTCCTCCACAGACCCGGAACCAGATCCCCCGCCAGAGCAACCAGAAATCCAGGGAGACCACATCTTCCAGGTCCGGGCCATCCTCGACTCCCGGCGGCGCGCCGGCCGGCTCCAGTACCTAGTCGACTGGGAAGGGGTTCGGACCCGAGGAGAGATCGTGGATACCACATGCCGACATCTTGGACCCATCTCTCCTCGAGGACTTCCATCATCAGAATCCAGATCGTCCGGGCCCCCGAGGTCGCGGTCGGCCGCGTCGCCGGATAAGGGTGTCAGGTGCCACCCGTGGAGAGGGGGGTACTGTCACGTCTCAACTCAATCCTGCACTTTCACCCCGGTCCCTGAGCACCAGCACCCGTGAACCATCCCCCGAATACTAATCCGGAACACCTGTGCTGCCCTGATTACCCAGTGTATTTATACCCACCTCTCTCTCATACTCACCACTCGGGATCGAAGTAACATGCCTGGTTGTTGCTCTTCTTCTTTGGATACTCTCCTTTCGGATTCCTTCGGACTTGTGAATTGTGGACTTCTACACTGTGGATGGAAACAAGAGGATTTGAGGGAAGTGACTTGGTGAACCGTAATTCTAATGTCTATGGATGGACTTACATTCCTGTGCTCGTCTCACAGTTCGGGACTCCAGCAGTTTCGTTACAAAGACAAAGTATAAAACTAAAAACTAATTTAAAATATTTTTTTTAAAAAAATTGTTCAGTTTTCACAGTATTTATTATTAAACATTTACTGCAAAATTTTACAAATAGAATGGGAAATTTAGCATATATATATTTAAATATATATATATATATATATATATATTATTTTAGCATCTTCAAGATATTATTGTAGTATTTAAATGAATATAATGCATTTTAACTTTTTAACTAACTTTTTACTACAAAATACAATAAAAAAAAAACTAATTTTGGAAATAAAATATGGGAATTTTTGCATATATATTTAATGCATCTGCATAAAGATATATGCAGTTTTATTTTAGCATCTTCAAGATATTATTGTAGTATTTAAATAATTATAATGCAATTTTTACTTTTTACCACAAAATTAAAACACAGAATTTAAAAAAAAAAAAAAAAAAAAGTCTGGGAATGTTTGCATATATATTTTCCTGTATATTTAATGCATTTGCATAAATATATATGCAGTTTTATTTTAGCATCTTCAAGATATTACTGTAGCATTTCAATGAATGTAATGTATTTTTAACTTTTTTAACTTTTTACTACAAAATAAAAAAAACTGAATTTTAAAAAATAGAATATAGGACATTTTGCATAGATATTTAATGAATCTGCATAAAGATACTTGCAGTTTTATTTTATCTTCAAGATATTATTGTAGTATTTCAATGAATATAATGTATATAATGTATTTTTAACTTTTTTTTACTTTTTACTACAAAATAAAAACAACAACAACAACAGGAATTTAAAAACAGAATATGGGAATTTTTGCATATATATATATATATATATATTTTTTTTTTTTTTTCCCTATATATTTAATGCACCTGCATAAAGATATATGCAGTTTTATTTTAGCATCTTCAAGATATTACTGTAGTATTTCAATGAATATAATGCATTTTTAACTTTTTAAACTTTTTATTACAAAATTAAAAAACTGAATTTTAAAAATAGAATATGGTACATTGTGCATATATAGTTAATGCTTCAGAAACAAATTTGAATATGTGGTTATGAATATTCCATCCGAATGCAGCTGTAATCTTTCACAGATGTCATGCCTGCTGATTGTTATCAGTTATAATGTGTTTATTTATACAAAATTCAGAGGAAGAGATCTGATGAAGGTCTCTCACATCTGTGCCAGCTGGAGCGACTTTTCTCAGTGGCGCTTCGAGAGCTTTTTAATAAAACACACAGGGAGATTCTTCACATGACTGCTTAAAATTCACAATTGAAGAATTCATAGAAATTCAGCGCAGTCGCGCAGTCATTCCAATGTTCCAGATTATGCAAGAAAAAACATTAATTTTGACAAATTCATTCTCTGATATGTAAATGTTGTTTTTGAAGTGCTATTATGAGCCCTTAACATCAAAGTGCAGTGCAGTGCTGTGTCGGTCTGCTTGCGCTCCCTCTGCTTCGGCACTGTTAATAGGAGCAGATAATTAGGTTATACTTTTAATTCCCAGATGCCAGAAATATTACCTGGCAAATTACAGCCTTTGGGCTGCGCTCTTAATTACCAACTACTCTTACTGAGACTCTGATAGGCAAGTTTCTCACAATATTGATATGTGGAAGATTATTAAACAGACGCTTTGATGCTGCTGTAAAATACAGATAATAAAGCACAATAAAGCTTTTTTTTTCTTTACAGTTGTAGGACACATTTACCATGCGGAAGAGTTTCACTGACTGCTCGACAGAAGCAGGGTTATTAGGTTAGCTTGAAAAAGTTCCATTCAAACTCATTCAAGCTTCCACTCTAATATTTCTATCACACTAGACAAGCCTAGCAACTAGAAACATGCTAGTAACTGATCATGCTAACAACATGCTAGTAACTTGCTAATCATACTAGAAACATGCTAATCATGCTAACAACATGGTAGTAACTTGTTAATCATACTAGAAATATGCTAATCATGCTAGTAACATGCTAGCAACATGCTAATCATGCTAATAACATGGTAGTAACTTGTTAATCATACTAGAAATATGCTAATCATGCTAGTAACATGCTAGCAACATGCTAATCATGCTAATAACATGGTAGTAACTTGTTAATCATACTAGAAATATGCTAATCATGCTAGTAACATGCTAATAACATGGTAGTAACTTGTTAATCATACTAGAAATATGCTAATCATGCTAGTAACATGCTAGCAACATGCTAATCATGCTAATAACATGGTAGTAACTTGTTAATCATACTAGAAATATGCTAATCATGCTAGTAACATGCTAGCAAAACATGCTGATCATGCTAACAACATGGTAGTAACTTGTTAATCATACTAGAAATATGCTAATCATGCTAGTAACATGCTAGCAACATGCTAATCATGCTAATAACATGGTAGTAACTTGTTAATCATACTAGAAACACACTAATCATGCTAGTAATGTGTTAGCAACATGCTAATCATGCTATTAACATGCTAGCAACACGCTAATCATACTAGCAACGTGCTGGTAACATGCTAATCGTCCTAGTAACATGTTAGCAACATGCTAGTAACATGCTAATCATGCTAGTAACATGTTACTTGCTAGTCATGCTAGAAACATGCCAGCAACATGCTAGTAACATGCTAAACATGTTGCAAAATTTTAATGCTAGAAACATGTTAGCAACATGTCAGTAACTTGCAAGTCATGTTAGAAATATACTATCAACATGCTAGTAACATGCTAATCATGTTATTAACATGTTAATCAGGTTAGAAAAAGGATAGCAACATGTTAGTAACAACATAACATGCTTGATACAACTAGCAACATGTTAATCATGCTAAACAACATGTTACATGCTAATCATGCTAGCAGCATGCTCGCAACATGCTAGTAACTTGCTAGTCATGCCAGAAATATGCTAGCAACATGCTAATCATGCTAGCAACATGTTAATCATGTTAGAAACAACTAGCAACATGTTAATCATGTTAAACCACGTGCTAATAACATGCTAATCATGCTAGTAACATATTAATCTTAGTAGCAGCATGCTCGCAACATGCTAGTAGTTTGCTAGTCATGCCAGAAATATGCTAGCAACATGCTAATCATGTTAGGAACAAGCTAACAACATGCTAAACAACATGCTAGTAACATGCTAATCATGTTAGAAACAACTACCAAAATGTTAATGTCATGTTAAACAACATGCTAATATTGCTAGTAATATGTTAATCATGGTAGCAACATGGTCGCAACATGGTCGCAACATGCTAGTCATGGCAAAAACATGCTAGCAACATGCAAATCATGCTAGTAACATGTTAATCATGCTAGATATATGGTAAAATGCTAACAACATGCTAGTAACTTGCTAGTCATGCCAGAAACATGCTAGCGAAATGTTAATCATGTTGGAAACAGGCTAGTAACATGCTAATCATGCTAGTAAGATGTTAATCATGCTAGCAACATTGCTGTCAATGCTGTTAAGCAACATGCTAGTAAGATGTTAATCATGCTAGAAATATGCTAGCTACATGCTAATCATGCAAATAACATATTAATAAATGGTAGTAACTTGCTAGTCATGCTATAAAAATGTTAGTAACATGCTAATCATGCTAAAAACATGCTTGTAACACACTAGTGTCAATCATTTTATTGTTTGCTATTGTCAATCAATAAAAACTATATGATACTAAAATAACCCAGGACCATAATGGGTTTTCCAGTGGCTGTGGCAGATACAAGTATCTACCGGAAATGCAGAAATAATACAGAGTTTACTTTAAAATGTAATTTATTCCTGTGATGCAAAGCTGAATTGTCAGCATCATTACTCCAGTCTTCAGTGTCACATGATCCTTCAGAAATCAATCTAATATCCTGATTTATTACTTTTATTATCAATGTTGGAAACAGTTGAGCTGCTTAATATTTTTTGTAACCTAAAAAGTTCAAAACAACAGCATTTGTTCAAAATAGAAATCTTTATATAACAATATGTCTTTACTATCACTTTTGATCAATTGAACACATCCTTGCTGAATAAAAGTATTCATTTCTTTCAAAGAGAAAAAGAAAACAATATGCTGACTGAGGTGTTTATTGTTACTAAGATTTTCTTTTTTAAATAAATGCTGTTCTTTTAAATGTTTTAATTATCAAAGAATCCTGAAAAAAGTATCACAGGTTAAAAAAAAAATATATATATATATATATATATATATATATATATATATAATATAAATATATAATATAAAAAAAAAAAATATATATATATATATATATATATATTAAGCAGCACAACTGTTTTCAACATTGATAACAAAAGTAATAAATCAGTATATTAGAATGATTTCTAAAGGATCATGTGACACTGAAGACTGGAGTAATGATGCTACTAAAATGCTAGCAACATGCTAATCATGCTAGCAACGTGCTAATCATGCTAGTAACATGTTAATAATACTTGAAACATACTAGTAACTTGCTAGTCATGCTAGAAACATGTTAGCAACATGTTATAGTAACTTTCAAGTCTGTCATGTTAGAAATATACTAGCAACATGCTAATTGTGTTAGTAACATGTTAATTATGCTAGCAACATGCTAATCATATTAGCAACATGTTAATGCTAGAAAACACGCTAGCAACATGTTATAGTAACTTTCAAGTCTGTCATGTTAGAAATATACTAGCAACATGCTACTTATGCTAGCAACATGCTAGTAACAAAGCTAGTAACATGCTAATCATGCTAGCAACATGCTAGTAACATGCTAGCAACATGCTAAACATGTTAGGAACATGCTAATCATGCTAGCAACATGCTAGTAACAAAGCTAGTAACATGCTAATCATGCTAGCAACATGCTAGTAACAAAGCTAGTAACATGCTAATCATGCTAGCAACATGCTAGTAATAAAGCTAGTAACATGCTAATCATGCTAGCAACATGCTAGTAAGACTGGAGTAATGATGACAAAGCTGACAATTCAGCTTTTCATCACAGGAATAAATTATATTTTAAAGTATATTAAAATAGAAAACCACTATTTTAATTTGCATTAACATTTCACAATATTACAGTTTTTTTCTGTATTTTTAATCAAATAAACAGCCTTGATGAGTAGAAAAGTCTCCTTTACAAAGCATTAAAACTGGTCCCAAACTTTTGAGCGGCAGTGTCCATGATAACATGCAGTGCTGTGAGCTGAAAATGAACAAATATTAAACAATTCTGAGTCTGTCACTACTGCTGTTTTTGCTATTTTATGTATAAAAACAGTAGTTAATCAAGCATTTTTTCTGAACTTTCAGCTTCACGTCATGAAACTGAGGGTCTGGCTGCTGTGAAGAACATTTGCGAGGAGATCAGCGAAGCTCAGGGTAAGTCAGGCTTTATAACACACATCATATAGCGCACATGATTGGCCATATTGTGGGCTTTCTGTAATGACAGTAAGGCTGATGTCGGGGGACGTCTGGAGCCGGTTTCAGCTCACGAGCCTCAAGGAGACTCTGAGACTCAGAATGAATGCTAATGGAGCTGCAGTGAATTGATTGTGTTGAACTAACGAACAAAATGTCAGTAACAAGCTGAAGAGAAGGTCAAGAAAACAAGCGTGGAGTACATCGCGTGGAGCGCCGTCAGTTTGCTTGCAAACCATTATTATGTCCATCCGTCTCTTCACCTAAACACGGTTTAACAGGCGGCTAGGGCTGGGGATTTGATTAAAAGTTGATTCGCTAGCTTGTGATTCGATTTAATTCAATTTGACATCGATTCATTTGGTATATTTGTAGCAATAGCCAGAAATACAGTCCAATTTATTGATTTTTTTTTTTCTTTTATGCTGAAAATCATTAGGATATTAAGTAAAGATAAAGATATTTTGTACATTTCCTACAGTAAATATATCAAAACTTAATTTTTAATTAGTAATATGCATAAGTGCTGCTTCATTTGGACAACTTTAAAAGCGATTTTCTCAATTATTTATTTTTTAGATATTCAGATAGTTGTATATATGTGTGTTAGTAACATGTTAATTATGCTAGCAACATGCTAGCAACATGCTAATCTTGTTAGCAACATGTTAATGCTAGAAAACATGCTAGCAACATGTTATAGTAACTTTCAAGTCTGTCATGTTAGAAATATACTAGCAACATGCTACTCATGCTAGAAACATGCTAATTATGCTAGCAAAATGCTAGTAACATGCTAACAACATGCTAAATGTTAAAAACATGCTAATCATGCTAGCAACATGCTAGTAACATGCTAGCAACATGCTAAATGTTAGAAACATGCTAATCATGCTAGCAACATGCTAAATGTTAGAAACATGCTAATCATGCTAGCAACATGCTAGTAACAAAGCTAGTAACATGCTAATCATGTTATTAACATGCTAATCATGCTAGTAACAAAGCTAGTAACATGCTAATCATGTTATTAAGTCAAGTCAAGTCAAGTCAAGTTTATTTGTATAGCGCTTTTCACGAAACAAATCGTTTCAAAGCAGCTTAACAGCAAATTAAAGTTTGTACAATAATTAAAGTTTGTTAAATTAAAGTTTGTACAATAATTAAGGTTTGTTAAATTAAAGTTTGTACAATAATTAAAGTTTGTTAAATTAAAGTTTGTACAATAATTAAAGTTTGTTAAATTAAAGTTTGTACAATAATTAAAGTTTGTTAAATTAAAGTTTGTACAATAATTAAAGTTTGTTAAATTAAAGTTTGTACAATAATTAAAGTTTGTTAAATTAAAGTTTGTACAATAATTAAGGTTTGTTAAATTAAAGTTTGTACAATAATTAAAGTTTGTTAAATTAAAGTTTGTACAATAATTAAAGTTTGTACAGTAATTAAAGTTTGTACAATTTGTATAATGTTAACATTAATGATTATATGTTGCAATCAAATCACTGCAGTAAAATTCTGTAGTGATGTTTGGTGTTTCAGGGCTGATATCATCTAAAGTCCTCCGAGGGGTTGGCATCATCATCTCTTCTTCGGTGATCCTGATCCAGACTGTAGCTTGTGTTATTCCTAGTTACCATGGGATGTCAATCCCGTGACAGAAACAAAGAACAATAGGAACATAATTAGCGTAGCTGCTGTTCAAACCAAGCAAAAGGATTTGTTCAACTAAAGCTAAAGATTAATAATGTGCAATTGATCAGATATAACTGCAGTAAAAGATTATGAGATGCATTATCTGAATGCTTGGCTAAAAAGATGTGTCTTTAATCTAGATTTAAACAGAGAGAGTGTGTCTGAACCCCGAACATTATCAGGAAGGCTATTCCAGAGTTTGGGAGCCAAATGTGAAAAAGCTCTACCTCCTTTAGTGGACTTTGCTATTCTAGGTACTACCAACAGTCCTGAGTTTTGCGACCTTAGGGAGCGTGATGGATTGTAGCGAGGTAGAAGACTAGTTAGGTACGCAGGAGCTGAACCATTTAGGGCCTTATAGGTAAGTAGTAGTATTTTATAGTTGATACGGAACCTAATAGGAAGCCAGTGCAGAGACTTTAAAATTGGGGTAATATGGTCATATTTTCTTGATCTGGTAAGGACTCTAGCAGCTGCATTTTGGACTAACTGTAGCTTGTTTATTGAAGATGCAGGACACCCACCTAGCAATGCATTACAATAGTCCAGCCTAGAGGTCATAAATGCATGAACTAACTTTTCTGCATCAGAAACAGGTAACATGTTTCGCAGCTTGGCAATGTTTCTAAGATGGAAGAATGCTGTTTTTGTAACATGGGAAATATGATTTTCAAAAGACAAGTTGCTGTCTAATATAACACCCAGACTTTTGACTGTAGAGGAAGCAGCAGTGCATCCATCTAGTTGCAAATTGTAATCCAAGAGATTTTGTGTATAAATTTTTGGTCCGATAAGTAATATCTCTGTCTTATCTGAATTTAATAGGAGAAAATTATTGGTCATCCAGTCTTTTACATTTTTAACACACTCTGTTAACTTTGATCATTTAGAAGTTTCATCTGGTCTTGTTGAGATATATAGTTGAGTATCATCAGCATAACAATGGAAACTAATTCCATAAATCCTAATAATATTGCCAAGGGGCAACATGTATATTGAGAAAAGCAGAGGACCTAGGACAGATCCTTGTGGCACTCCATACTTTACTGGTGATAATTGAGACGACTCCCCGTTTAAGTAAACAAAGTGGTAGCGATCAGACAGGTAGGATCTAAACCATCTTAAAGCCTGCCCTTGAATACCTGCATAATTTTGTAGTCGATCTATTAGTATGTCATGGTCTATAGTGTCAAACGCAGCACTAATCATGCTAGTAATCATGCTAATCATGCTAGTAACATGTTAATAATACTTGAAACATACTAGTAACTTGCTAGTAATGCTAGAAACATGCCAGCAACATGCTAGTAACATGCTAATCATGTTAGCAACAAGTTAACACTAGAAACATGCTAGCAACATGTTATAGTAACTTGCAAGTCTGTCATGTTAGAAATATACTAGACACATGCTAATCATGTTAGTAACATGTTAATCATGTTAGAAACAAGCTTGCAACACACTAGTAACATGCTAATCATGCTAAACAACATGTTAGTAACATGCTATAAACCACTAGCAACGTGTTAATCATGTTAAACAACATGCTAATAACATGCTAATCATGATAATAATATGTTAATCATGGTAGCAGCATGCACGCAACATGTTAGTAACTTGCTATTCATGCCAGAAACATGTTAATCATGCTAGCAACATGCTAATCATGTTAAGAACAAGCTAACAACATGCTAGCAACATGTTAATCGCTAGAAACATGTTAATCATGTTAGGAACAAGCTAACAACACACTAGTAACATTATATTCAGATAGTTGTATCTCGGCCAAATATTGTCCTATCCTAACAAACCATACATCAATGCAAAGCTTATTTATTTAGCTTTCATTGATGTATATATATATTTCTCATTTCTAATCTAAATTTTAATTATGACTGGTTTTGTGGTCCAGTTTTTAGGAAAAAAGGAAAAAATATCAACTCTCATCTAAAGCTGTCAACTATACAATAAACCCTGTCACATAATGAATATGTAATATATTGATCAACTATTGAGTTGTATGTTCACTGAATGTCTTTTCTGAGGTAAAAGAGGTAAAATTTCCGCTCTGATGTTCATGCATGTTGATTTGCTGCTAAGCTGAGATTTTGTTTTGTTTGGTTGAAAGCCAAGAGGTCCCTGTCTCAAACATATGGTTTTGCTCATATTTATTCTGAAGAAAGGTATAGTGATGAAAGCCAAAGCATTAAATGTTGTGAATGTATATTTCCTGAGTAATCCATTATTTTGTAGAGGAAGGTCAAAATGGCAATTTTCACCTGAGATTCAGTCAAGTTACAGGAGGGTAAAAATGGCTTTAGAAAGATGGCAGCATCATAAAGTTATTTTTACACAGAGATTGGTAGCTCTATTAGTGAAATCAGTTGACTTTAGCCATCTTTGTTGCATTATGTGCCAATGGTGACCATTCAAAAATGAAGAAACAGCACTTTTCAAGTTTTTACTCCAATGTTTGCATGCCTGTAACTCAAGAAGTATTGAAGATATCTTAATGTCCTTTTAGATATTGGCTTTTAACAAACTTTCCTTTTGGCATCTTTATTTTTATTGCCCTATGAAATTTGTTTCCAGAGATATTGGCATTTCAATATGGCTCCAGGAGTAAATTGTTGTAACATTTTGGAAAAATAATATTTACGAAACTCAAACTCTATGCAATTGTTTTGATAGAGGGAAACAAGATACAATTCTAATTCCAACATTATTTCTTCCTCAGACATTGTTCTTTAAATAAAATAAATATCAGCTGTATAAAAAGTGTCCAACATTTGGTTTTCAACCACTGAAAATGGCTAATATTCAACAATCTGCACATGGAGCCTCATTGAGATCCCCATATCTCTGGGACTGAATGATGTAGGGCCTTGAAAATTAACATTGCAAAAGAAAAGTTTATTAATAACTAGAATCTAAAACCATATTGTAATATGTTTAATACTTCTTGAGTTATTGGCACTCAAACTTTGGAAAAAGAATATTTATGGCACTCAGACTGGTATGTTCAATGCAAGATATATCTCTAGTTTCAACATTATTTGTTCAAACATTACTATTTAAAATAAAATAGATATCATTTTGCCCACATTTGACCCACATTTGAATTTTGACCACTGTACTTGTGCATTTTACCAATTTACTCCTGGAGCCATATTGAAATTCCAATATCTCTTTAACCGAATAATACATTGGCTTAAAAATTCAGATGTCAAAAGGAAAGTTTAGTATAAGCCAATATCTAAAAGGGCATTAAGGTGTCTTTAATAATTCTTGAGTTATAGGCATGCAAACTTTGGAGAAACAAACTTGAAAAGCGCTGTTTTCCCATTTTTTAATGGTCACCATTGGCACATAATGCAACAAAGATTGCTAAAGTCAACAGATTTCACTAATAGAGCGACCAATCTCTCTGTAAAAATAATATTTTGATGCTGCCATCTTTCTAAAGTCATTTTACCCCCCTCTAACTTGACTCTGAATTTCATCCAGTTATAGGTTTATGATGTTTTTGTGCATTTTGAGCAAAATCAAGCAACAGAACCATGTTCTCGTGGATCAGTGACGCTGATGTCAGTCCCGCTGCATCCAACAGAGCCGGTTTGTTTGAAATCTTAGTTGTGCTGTTTGCTTGAAAATGTATTGGTGGTGTTTTGATGTTGCCCGGCAATGCTTTTGTGTGGGCAAACCTTAAAAGATTCGTTCTAGGCTTCAGTCAGTTATAAATCAGTCAGGAAAATGCAGGTGGCCTCGCGCGGTCCCCGCGGCTGTTGGCTGGAAACAGACGAGCTGCGGGATACGAAATGAGGGAGAATCTTAAAAATAAAACCACTGGGCATTGCTTACTGTAACCCTATAAAGCTGGATCATATTTGATACTCAAAGCCTCCAAATGATCCAATCTTTGCTGTTAAACCTGTCACACACAATCTACTACACGCCTGCTGGCGTCTGATTGATAGTTCAGACTTTTAGGAAGTAAAAGGCCTTTTGGTTTAGGTCTGAAAGGCTAGAAAGTTGCAAATAGATTGCAATTTGTTTAATAGGTGGTTGCATATGAATATAAATTTGTATGCATGCATGCATATATCTATATCTGTATGTATACTATTTCTGTATATATCTCTATATCATACTATTAATATTGCATGCATATATTATGTATTCTAAATATATATACTTGATAGAAAAACCTATATATATATATATATATACTATTTTATATGCACATAAATTTAAATAATTACAATTTAAATGCGTATACACTTACTATATAGAAAATAGATCCTATACACTGCAGGAATTTTCTATATATTATTGTAATTTATATGCATATAAATGTATATGCATGTCTGATATGAACATGCATATAAATGTATGTACTATATAGAAAATTTATTTGTATATTTTCCATTTGAAATGTAGTTAATATTATTTTAGACATAAAAAACTAATAAAAATGACTTGTTTTAAAGTTCTATTTCAGTTTTAGTTTTAATTATTTTAGAACATCTAGGTAAACTAAATGAGACTAATTATATATATAGAGAGAGAGAGAATATTATTATTATTATTATTATTATTATTATTATTATTTACTATTATTTTTTTTACACTGTCACTCAAAGTTTCTGCTTATCATTTTAAATTGCATTAACATTTCAACATGAAAATTCAACTTTGCATCAAAGAAACAATAACATTTTATATTAAAATAAAAAAATGTTATTTTGAAGTGCAATAATATTTCTTATACATTTTTCTGTATTTTTCATCAAATAAATGGAATTTTATATATATTTATAATTTATAATTATATATATATATATTTAAATATATGAATTTTTAAATATTAAATATAAAGTTAAATATAAAATATTGATGTTTTTTCCAAGTATTTTTTACAAATGTTTTTTTGTTTTAGTTACTATAATAACCTTTGTTTCCAGGCCTGAAAAAAGTAATGAACAAGTATAATCTAATATGAATTTAATATAGTGTTATTTTTATGCATGCATATAGATTTACATATCTTATTTAATGTTTTATATATTATGTACATGTATATCCATATAACTTTGCATGCATATATTGATAAACATATATGATATGCATGTAAATGTACACACTACATGGAAAATACATCCATATTTTTATGCGTAAATATGCATACTTCTATATGCATATTTAAATGTGTTTGCATATAAATTGCATAATATATAGAAATGAAATACAGTACTTGTGAACATGGAGTGTTGTTTTAGAAAATGCAGCTTTGTTAGTGTTTAATGCTGCTGATGAACCTGTTCAGACAGGATCTTGTTCCTAAGAGCTCATGACCCTCCAGCGATCTTCACACGACGACCGAACGGTTCTGAGAGTCTGTGAGCATTTCTGTGTCACAGCGAGAGCCGACGTCTTTGACGCTAAAAGGCACGACTGCTCTCGAGTCGTTTGTCCCGTAAGCGTCGGGTCAGGGGGAGGCGGTGGGACACTATGAAGGGCTCATCCATCTGGATGGGATTCCACAAAGTTTCAGCACTAAATTAGCAGCATGAGTCACTCTAGATGAATGATTCATCTCAGCGCTTTCGCAGCCCGCAGTGCCGTAAATCGCTCTAAACCTGCGCGAGGGGATTGTGCGTCTCGGCCCGTGTGCGTCAGCGCAGACGCTACAGCTGCCGGCTCTTATCGGCTCCAGATGAAGCTTTGGCGAGAAAGACTTTCAGAATAATCTCAAACCCCATGCATACGAGCGAGAGGAGATTGAAGAGGAGCTCAGTTCAAGCGGATTTACCGCAGTTACAGTACTTCTGTCTCAGAGACCAGAATGAGAAAGTCAACTCGCGTTGAAAGTTTGATGACTTGATGACTTAAAACATTGATCGGCTCGATTGATGTTCTGGGAATATATAGGGAATATCAGGAAAGTTAAAAATTGTGGTGTCCAGTGTTTTTTTTTTTTTGTTTGTTTTTTATAGTTTATTTAATTTAAATTAAATAAAATTGACAAAAGTTGCCTTATTTTGTAGATTAAATAAAATATGTTTAAGGTTTTAGATAGATGCATTGACGGATGGAAGGATGGATAGACAGAGAGACAGATGGATAAATGAATAGACGGAAGGATAGATAGATAGATAGATAGATAGATAGATAGATAGATAGATAGATAGATAGATAGCAGAAGGAAGGAAGGAAGGAAGGAGGAGTGGATAGATAGATAGATAGATAGATAGATAGATAGATAGATAGATAGATAGATAGATAGATAGACGGATAACGGAAGGAAGGAAGGAGGAGTGGATAGATAGATAGATAGATAGATAGATAGATAGATAGATAGATAGATAGATAGATAGATAGATAGATAGATAGATAGATAGACGGATGAAGGAAGGAGGAGTGGATAGTAAATCAATAACATAATTTGTAACTTTTTTAGGAAGTAACTCAATATTGTAATGCATTACTTTCCATAAAAAGTAGCTAAGTAATGTAATTTGTAACTTTTTTAGGGAGTAACGCAATATTGTAACACGTTACTTTCCATTAAAAAGTAACGAAGTAACATAATTTGTAACTTTCTTAGGGAGTAATGCAATATTGTAACGCATTACTTTCCATAAAAAATAACTAAGTAACGTAATTTGTAACTTTTTTAGGGAGTAACGCAATATTGTAACACGTTACTTTCCATTAAAAAGTAACGAAGTAACATAATTTGTAACTTTCTTAGGGAGTAATGCAATATTGTAACGCATTACTTTCCATAAAAAATAACTAAGTAACGTAATTTGTAACTTTTTTAGGGAGTAACGCAATATTGTAACACGTTACTTTCCATTAAAAAGTAACGAAGTAACATAATTTGTAACTTTTTTAGGGAGTAACGCAATATTGTAACACATTACTTTTCATAAAAAGTAACAAAGTAACGTAATTTGTTACTTTTTTTAAAAAGTAACGCAATATTGTAACACGTTACTTTCCATTAAAAAGTAACTAAGTAACGTAATTTGTAACTTTCTTAGGGAGTAATGCAATGTTGTAACGCATTACTTTTAAACGTAACACTGCTTGTAAATCTCTCATTATGTCATATTATCACCAAATACTGGATTTAGTCTTATCATCAACTTGTTTTCTTTCATTTAGCACAGGTTTTAGGTTTTTTTTTGTTTTTTTTGAACCGATTGTAGGCCTCATTGATCTGAATTCATGTACCTCAGCTTTTGAGTGAAAACGGTCAATAATTTAGCAATATTCACTCAAAAATCAAGAGATGAAGGATCAATGGAGCAAAACAAAAATCCCCCCAAAATTCTCAAATTGTATACAATTAAAATGAAAATTTACAGGTAATTAAAACTGTTAAAGTAAGATTTCCAGGTGAATCTGACATGTACGGTGGGATTTTATCCATGTGGAACTAACTGGATGTCTTTATGCGGTTGTAAATAGTAAGAAATTGATGCGATTATGAATTCAAAACATGTTTTTCTTGTGGAACAGCACACAGTACAGTCAGCAATACACTTTCCTTCAAGCTATTTACAGCTGCCTGTTTGCAAAGCGTTACCCTGATACAGAAATCTCTGAAATTTCCGACAGCGGAGGCGGATTTCTGAAGAAAACGCACGAGCAAAGCCCAGAGGCGACTCTCTTTTGATTTCTTTAAACTGAGATCCGTTTCAGAGTTAAATGGAAAGAGTCGAGCGGCGAGGGGATATTTTCACTCCGTGTGTCCGGCAGAAAACATCTCGTCAGTTTAGTGTGTTTTTGAAGCGCGCTGTCGTCATCGTCCTCTGAAGGGGCGCTTAAACCAACCAAACGAACCGCCAGATGCCCTTCAGGTCCAGCCAAACATCTCCGCGACGGCCGGAATAATAATGGAAGTCATTGTGAAATAAATAAGGAACGCTGCGTCTCTGTAACACAGCCAGTGCTCCGATTATACGCTTTTAGCTTGAGCTCAATCTGCTGAAGTCTATCCTGAACCTGCGGCATGAATAAATTACATATTACACATGTATTTCTGCATTAAATAGTTTGTATACTTTTTTTTTTTTGGTGAAATGTGCAGATGACACTTTAAAAAACTGATTTAGAGCTGGAAATAAAGGCATTCTAATTTGAGTTAATTAAACTTTTTAATTTCCAAACATTGTTTTGTTTGTAGAATTAAACCTTTTAATTTCCAAACATTATTTTGTTTGTAGTTCTGGTGATGTCATAATGCTGATCATTATATTAACTTAATATTGTGTAAAACTAAAACCATTAAAAAACATTTTGTTTCTTAAAATGCTGGAAAAAAAAACCCTGAAATAAAATGAAATATATATATAAAAAAGTATAAGTTAGTTGCTTAATTAATTATATTTAAAAATGTATATTTTATATTTAATTAATAAAAATTGACAAAACCAAAATTACTAGAACTTTAAATTAAATGACAATGGAAACTCAAAAAAAAAAAAAAAAAATTTTAATTAAAAATTAAAATGAATATATATGAATTAAAATGAAAATTCTAAACACACATACACATATATATATATATAAATATTATACTTATTTTATTTGAGCTAACTGCTGAGAAATCATTTCAAATTTTACTTTATTGTTTATGTAAATGTAACATTTTGTTTAGTAGTTTATTATAGTTTTTGCATATATAAATACTATATATAAAAATAATAAAAATGACAAAAACTCACAAAAAAATCTAAAACTTTAACAATTTAAATGAAAACAGAAAATGATACAAAATATATAAAAAGTGTGTGTGTGTGTGTGTGTGTGTGTGTGTGTGTGTGTGTGTGTGTGTGTGTGTGTGTGTGTGTATATATATATGTAGTTTTAATATTTGCTTTTTTATAATTTTCTGTTTTCATTTAAATTGTTAAAATTTTAGTTTTTTTTCTGAATTTTTGTCATTATATATATATACATGCGCGTGTGTGTGTGTGTGTGTGTGTGTGTGTGTGTGTGTGTGTGTGTGTGTGTGTGTGTATATATATATATATACAAATCTGTTAAAATATATAAAAATATTAAAAATTTATAAAAAATGCTTAAACATTTTATTTGAGCTAATTGTTGAGAAAACTGTCATTTCAATTTTCATTTTTGTCGTTTATGTAAATACAACATTTTGTTTACTAGTTTATAATAGTTTTAATATAATACAATTTAATTTAAACCTAATAAAAATAACATAACTAAAATTTTAATAAAAACGGAAAACAAAAAGAAATACAATTCTAAGTGTCAAACTAAACTGTTCTCTCAGCAATGCAGTTTTGACCTGATATATAACTTACAGTGAAGTGTGACTTATTTTTGGGAAAATACAGTGAATCAAATGAGATACTGTATCCCACAATGCACTGCAATGCAACATTTGATGTTCCATTACTATGTGACAAATGAAGTAGTTGTGATGCCTGTTTTTGACTCATTATTTGCTGATTTAGATGTGCAGCATTGCAGTTTTTAATGTGGTTTCCCTCATGTGTTGTGTTGAGGCAGTTGAGTGCTTTGGCCCTCGCTCTCGTCTGCAGAGGCGACATGTGATGAGTTTCTCTCTTCAGAAACACCCATGAATCCACACGAGCCGCAGGTCAGAGGTGATGAATGGGTCCGGCTAATGTAGAGCTGCTCATCCTCCATCCGTCTTTGTCTGAATCCACTCATTTAATGGGTTTAATAGAGCGATATATGGACAGGAACACTAATGGAAGTCTATAACAGTCTTCATAACACAGGTAATGCTGGGACGCTCCTTCTTATAACTGGAAATAGAGCATTTTGTCTTTTTCCCCTGCAGAGAATGATGGGACATGTAGTTTTTTGGTCACAGAAGCGCTGACTAATTTATAGAGTGTTTACTTGTATACTGCTGTGCAAAGGTTTGGGGCAGGGCTGTTTTATTAATAAAGTTTTAGTTGATTTAGTTTTTGTGCATTTTGTCACTTTTAGTAGTTTTGTGTGTGTTTTTTTGTGTTTATATTGTTTTTTTATTCAGTTTTAGGTTATCAAGTTACAATAAATGAAAATAAGATTATATATTTTTGTTATTTCAGTTAACCTCAGTTTTTTTTCAAGCTACGAAAAAGGCTTTTTTATGGATTTAGATTTAGTTGCAGTTTTAGTTTTTATTAACTATAATAACCCTTTTATTTTATTTATTTATTTATTTTTTAGCGTGTAGTGCTAAAACCCTATTGTAATTGTTATAATGGTCACAGATCAGCAATCTGATGGTGCAGACCAAACCATAAGTCGTAGAGACTTGAAACTTGGAGGGATGTTAGTACTCACAACACCAACAATGTCACCAATGCTCGCCCCAATTGGCCTGACGGGGGCGCTATAACGATCAAAACGCTCATAACTCCTAAACCATTAGTCACAGGCAAAGTTTTCAGGGGGGTTTTAGCAAAACCTACTTTTGCGAACTCCTCCTAGGTTTTTCGACCAATCGGAACCAAACAGTGCAGAAAGATTCTCTAGAGAGTGAATATTAACAATTATCCCAAAAAAGTCTAACTTTTGACTCACCGTCGCAAAGGGACGCCAAAACGTTGGAAAGGTGCAGGGCCACTTTTAAGTAAAATGCCTATAACTCCTGAACGGAAAGAGATATTTTCACCAAACTCAGAACACTTATGTAAGAGCTCAATCTGAGGTCGCAGGACAAAAATTGCAGAGCTTGGCCACTTGGTGGTGCTATAAGAGGGAAAAAACATCAACATGAAAATGGCTGTGCACACTTTTGGTCCAAAGTGCCACAAGTGTCTATAAGGACATTTGCGTATCTCAACAAAACATGGGTGATATTGGCCAATGAATTTTGAGTACCTGTTAGACATGGAGGCAGATCAGAACGAAATTTGGTGGGCCTGTTCACAGCCCCAAAGGTTCATAAAAAAATGTAAAAAAAAAAAAAAAAAAAATCTGCCACTGGAGGGCGATATTGCATTTTTAAAAGGCATAAACGATCGTACGTCACATGGTTTTTCACACATGAACGCAATATTTGTATCATATGACAGAAATCCTCATTTCAGACAACTTTGCCTCTAGAACCACGGCTGTCAATCAAATCGTTGGTTAAATGATTGAGAAGATTAAAAAAAACCCTACTTTTGTGAACTAGTCCTAGGTTTTTCACCGGATCAAAAACAAACCAGTGCAGAAAGATTCTCTGGAGAGAAAATATTAAACGTTGGAAAGGGGCAGTCCCACTTTTAGTAAAATGCCTATAACTCCTGAACAGAATGAGATATCTTCACCAAACTCAGAACACTTATGTAAGAGCTCAATCTGAGGTCGCAGGACAAAAATTGCAGAGCTTGGCCACTTGTTGGTGCTATAAGAGGGGAAAAAATCATTAAAATGGCTATACCTATGCAACCATTTGTCCTATCAAAATTAAAATCACTGTGCACGCTCTTGGTCCAAAGTGCCACAAGTGTCTTTAAGGACATTTGCGTATCTCAAAAAAGCATGGCTGTCATTGGCCGGAGAAGCCATTTGAGCTCCTGTTAGATGCGGTTAATGGAGGCCAATTGGAGCGAAACACGTGGGCCTGTTTGACTCACGGCCCCAAAGGTCTGGAAAAAATTTGAAAAAAATCAGCCACTGGGGGGCAATATGACAGTTTCAAGGGCGTAAACTATTGTTCAGCATGCAGTTTTTCGTACATGCACGCGATATGTGTATCATATGACAGAACTCTTCATTCCGGACATCTTTGCCTCTAGAGCCACTGCTGTCAATCAAATAGTTTATTAAATGATTGAGAAGATGTAAAAAAAAATCTACCTTTGCAAACTAGTTCTAAGTTTTTCACTCAATCTGGATAAAAAAAACAAACACTGCAGTACAATTGTCTAGACTCTCTTGAAATTGGTTGAAATGTACCCTTTGGGAAGCTATAACAGGGTCGTTTAGAAAAGAGGCCTGTCCGAATTTACCCCAAATCCTATAAAGCCTAAAGGAAAACTCAAAACTTCACGAAACCTGGTGAGCACATGCAACAGGTGATTCTGAACAAGCATGCAAAGTTTTAAGGCGATTGGACCACAGCTGGTGCTATAACAGTCATAAACATTTCAAAACATATTATTTCTATAGTATTTGCAAAAACATTTGCATTTTTTCCATACTTGGAAATATATTTTTCCATATATATATATATATATATATATATTTTTTTTTTTTTTTTTTTTTTTTTTTTTTTTTTTTTTTAAATACAGTAAAATTGTGAAATATTATTACATTTTACAATAGCTGATCTATGTGAATATCTGTTAAACTCTTATTTCTGTGATACAAAGCTGAATTTTTAACATTATTACTCCAGTCTTCAGTGTCAAATGGTCCTTCAGAAATCATTGTAATATACTGATTTACTGCTCAAGAAACATTTCTGATTATTATCAATGTTGAAAACACTTGGGCTGCCCAATATTTTTGTGGAAACTGTGATACAATTTCTTTTTTAGGATTCACAGATGAATAAAAAGTTCAGAAGAACAGCATTTGTTTGAAACAGAAATCTTCTGTAACTTTATAAATGTCTTCACTGGCACTTTTGATCAATTTAATGCATCCTTGATGAATGAAAGCATTAATTTCTTTAAATACTGACCCCAAATGAGTGGTAGTGTATATTTGTGAGGATTTTCCTGATACTGTTTTCCTACAGATGGTGTGTATTTGTGATTGTGTCTGTTAAAGCGTCGGTTGTGTGTTCTCTCTGTTTATTTGGTGTCCCCCTGCGGCGTCTGTGCAGTGTTGACTGTATTAAAGTGTGAATGAGGTTAAGTCTGTCCCGCAGGCCTCGAACGCTGCCGCTTTACTGCCGTTTCATCATCTCTCGTGATACGCTCGAACCAAACGTCGTCTGTCCTCCGGCTCTGTTCGCCATTTGGACGGCAGATTTCCTGAGGAAGAACCAATCACTTCAGTTTTCAATTTTAGTTTTTAGTTAAACCATAATGTTTGTGTTTTTTTTTTAATGTTATTTCATTTGTTTGAACAAACATACATTAAAAAATTTTAAAATATTATTTGTATCTAAAATAGATGTTTTCTTTATGAATATGAGTAAAATGTAATTTATTTCTGTGATCAAAGCTGAATTTTCAGCATCATTACTCCAGTCTTAAGTGTCACAGGATCCTTCAGAAATCATTCTAATATACTGATTGTTTTTCAGAGTTTATTTGCATTCAAAATCTAATATTATTTCCCAGACATAATTGTTTGCTGAAAAAAGTTGTTTCATAACTAATTAATTTTCCAATATTTAATATTGAATTTTGCACTGTAATTTTCCTGTTTATTACCTTGAAGCTGATTTGAAAGCGCTTTAGAAATAAATGTGACTTGACCAGAGTTATCATCATCATCTAGTAAATCTAAAATTAACATAAAAAAAACTAAAAAATGTAAAAAGTTTTAGATTTACTTAAAATAAATGATTAAAATTTTAATTTACTTTAAATCTATACATAAAAAATGTAAGAAAATCAAATTTAAAATATTAACAATTAAATTTCAGCTGAAATATTTTCATTATTTAAAAGAAGATATAAAAAAAGACCTTATTTTTATTTCAGCTGGGCAACATTTTAATTTGTTGTACTGAACCTAAACCTAAAAATAAAACGGAACAAATGACTAAAAATGTAACAAAAAATATATAAAATCAATGCCTTTTTTGATGGTTTTTCAGCTACTTATACTGGAAAAAGGCTTATTTTACTTGCCTTGTTTTTAGTCAAAATATCTAAAAATTCTTAAATTAAAATGCATTTATTAGATAAGCAAAATGACAAGATATTGTCTGTTTCCAGGAGAAAAAAAATCTAAATAAAGTCCAAACAAGACTAAAACAATACAAAAATACTAAGTAAGAAAAGCCTTTTTTTGCAGTCTAAGTAGCTGGAAAAAAAAATGCATTAAACATCTGAAAAATATGCACAATTTAGTTTGGCACACATAAAATCACATATAAATACAAAGTAAGATGAGCCTTTTTTGCAGTGTAGGCTGTGAATGAAATATAAATAAAAGTAAAAATAATAAAAATAATAAAATAAGATGAAAATAAGATAAAAACAATGGAAAAAAACTAACACTTACAAAATAACAAAACAACATGCATTAAAAAAAACAGAGGTGGTGTTTAGTCGACTGAGACAAGAGTATGTGTGAGACTATGAAGTGTAAAATTGTTCTAGAAGTAAGAGTAAGTGAGGGATTGTGGGATTTCACTGTCATCGGCGCTGCGAGCAAATACTTTCTCGGTGACGTTAAAAACGGGAGCTGTCATTGTGAGGTGACTTTATACGCGCTCGATTGTTGTGAAAATAGCTGGGAGTCAAAAGCTTTAGTCATTAAAGCTCTTCATGAACCTGTTCAGACAGGAGATCATCACCGGATCACTGTCACAGTAACACACTCACACACAGCGTCCAGATCATCTTCATGCGTACAGTACTGGAGATGTGTTAGAAATCTGTATCCCATAATGCTCAATGTGACCTTTGATTTGCAGACGGATGAAGTGACTTCTAACATGTTTGTTCTGATCACAGCCTTCACTATGAAATGTATTTATAATTTATACATTCAAAAATGCAAAATTGCTGCTGGGGTATAAGAATCCGTAAATCGGTTCTCTTTGGATGCGGGAATCTTGTATTGCATCAAAAAACTGCTAAATCCAAGGTGCTCAAGTGTGAAAAAAATATAAAAAGCCTTTATTCACATGGCTCAAATTTATTTTGGAATTATTTTTCCATTGAATTATTTATTTGGAGTTTTAAGTTTTAAGTTTGATAGTTTTCAGTCTGAAATAGTTTGAATTTTAAAGTAGTTTTAAAGCTTAAAGCATGAATGTTTTGAAGACAATACAATCAGATAGGTAGATAGAAAGATAGTCAGTTACAGATAGATTGGCAAGTTACTAGCATGTTGCTAGCATGATTAGCAAGTTACTAGCATGTTGATAGCATGATTATCATATTGCTAGCATTTTATTATCATGATTAGCAAGTTGCTAGCATGTTTTTAGCATGATCAGCATGATACTAGCATATTTCTAGCATGATTAGCATGTTACTAACATGATTAGCAAATTGCTAGCATGTTTCTAGCATGATTAGCATGTTACTAGCAAGTTGTTAACAATGTTTCTAGCATAATTAGTATGTTACTAGAATGTTTCTAACATGATTAGCAATTTGCTAGCATGTTTCTAGCATGATTACCATGTTATTAACATGGTTAGCGAGTTTGCTAGCAATTTGCTAGCATGATTACCAATTTGCTAGCATGTTTCCAGCACGATTGCCATGTTATTAACATGATTAGCGAGTTGCTAGCATGTCTCTAGCATGATTAGCAATTTGCTAGCATGTTTCTAGCATGATTGCCATGTTATTAACATGATTAGCGAGTTACTAACATGTTTCTAGCATGATTAACAATTTGCTTGCATGTTTCTAGCATACTTAGCATATTACTAACATGATTAACAAGTTGCTAGCATGTTGCTAAAATGATTCTAGCATGATTATAATGTGTTTAGCATGATAAGTAAGTTGTTAGGGTGTTTCTAGCATGATTAGCATGTTATTAGCAAGTTGTTAGCATGTTTATAGCATGATTAGCGTGTTACTAGCATGTTTTTAGCATGATTAGCAAGTTGTTAACATGATTCTACCATGATTAGGAAGTTGCTTGCATGATTCTAGCATGACTAGCATGTTTCTAGCATGATTTACAAGTTGCTAGCAAGTTTTAAACATGATTAGCATGTTATTAGCAAGTTATTAGCATAATTAGTGTGTTACTGGCATGTTTCGTCTGTTTCTAACATGATTAACATGTTACTAGCATGTTTCTTCTATGTTTATAACATGATTAGCATGCTACTAGCATGATTAGCACATTGCTAGCATGTTGCTAACATGATTATAGCATGATTAGCATGTTAGTAGCATGATTAGCAAGTTGTTAGCGTGTTTCTAGCATGATCAACGTGTTACTAGCATGTTTTTAGCATGGTTAGCAAGTTGTTAACATGATTCTACCATGATTAGGAAGTTGCTAGCATGATTCTAGCATGACTAGCATGTTTCTAGCATCTTTTCTCAAACCAACTTAGTTATTATTTTATATGTGTATTATAGTTTACATTTAATTTAAATATAAATAGTGAATGATTTAAGTATTTAAATGGATCTATTTGAATGCACTCATGATGTTAGTGATGTGTTTGTGTGGTTTTGTGTTTCTGCAGTGGATTTCGAGTTTCTGGACTGGCGTCTTTGAGGTCGATGAGCGCTGGCTCCTGCTGCACGTTCATCAATAATGGTGCGTCTCATCATCTGTGTGAGAAACTTTGTCATTTGTGTTAAAATGTTGTGTTTTGTGTATTTCTTTATTGTGTTCAAAAGAAAAAGCAAAGCAAAAAATTAACACAGTCATTTATATTACTTTTCTTACGTGACAGATTTAATGTGAAATAAAAGTATTATACAGTGAAATATTAAAGTAGTAATTATTATTATTACTAATTGTATTATTATTATTATTATTATTGATAGCCATTATATATATATATATATATATATATATATATATATATATATATATATAGATAGATAGATAGATAGATAGATAGATAGATTTTAATATTGGTTTATTGTCAAATAAAATCATAGTTGTTATATTATCTATCTATTTCTAATACTTTTTAATGTATTTTTTATTTAGTAATTATTTTATTTATTAATAATTATTATTTGTATAATATAATTATAATACAATAATTATAATATAAATATTATTATTATTATTATTATTATTATTATTATTATTATTATTATTATATTTATATTTATATTTATTCAAATTGTGCAGCCCACCAAACAAACAAAGCAAAAAAATAAATAAAATAAAATAAAATTTGTACAATCATAAATGTGATTTTTTTAAATTTATTTATTTATTTTATTTTGTTTATTTTTTTCTGGAAAAAAATTACAATTACAGGGTTTGTACTTGAATTTGACTTTTTGAAATGTAAGGCCTGGAAAACCCTTGAAAAAATTTTTTATAGTCATTTTGATATATATAAAGAAAATGTTTTACTACTTTATAGCCATATTGACATTTTTAATCACAACATTAATATCCAAATTGTGCAGACCTATAAACAAGTTAAGATTAATGTTAATATTGTAATTTTACATGTTTAATTATTATTATTATTATTATTTTATAATAATTTCTATATACACACACACACACACACACACATATATATATATATATATATATGTATGTATGTATATACAAAGTTTGTCCAAATTGTGCAAACCTAAAAAAAGAAAATAAACAATTATAATAAATAAATAATAAATATTAAAATTGTACTTTTACAGGTTGCATTTAAAATAAACCTATAGTTATCTTAAATACTCTTAAATACTTTTATTTTATTAGTAGTAATACTTTTATTTATTATTTCATTTTAATTAATTATTATTTTATTTACTAAAATGAATAAACATTATTGAATATATATATATATATATATATATATATATATATTTGTATCAAATCTGAATCATAAACAATTTTTATGAAAAAAAAAAACAAAACAAAAAAAACACAATTACATTTTCCCCCTAAATCATGAAGCCCTACTTTGAAAGCACACTTTGAAAAGCCAGTATGGATAAAAGCATCTGCAAGTTGCATAAATGTAAATGTAATGAACTGCGTAAAACCAATAATATATCAAACGATGAACATAACACAGAATAGGACAATTAACAATTGTGTGCATGTCTAAACAACAGCAGAAATGAGATTTGTTTCATCTGTCTGATTTAACAAGAGTCTGTCGATTAATTTGTGCCAAAATCCAGAAGATACAGGAGGTGTTTGTTTGCTTTTCTGTGTGTGATTCTCTGGTTCTTTGCTGTTCTTATTGTTTGTCCCGCTGTCAGATCAGACCTGAGAGGCGTTTTTGGGTCACGGTGCAGTAGTTTGCTGTTATTTTGGTCATTGTCACCTCAGGCAGTCAGAATGACGTCAGTCGATCATTACTAGACCCATTTCTGATTAAAACACTATTTATATCAGTTTAATCCCGATTATATGTGCTCAGAGCGTCTGAACAGTGCGGCGGCTGAGAGTGAGGAAAGGTGATGAACGAGCGCGTCTGAACGAGTGTGTGTTTGAGATTTTTAACACCTCTGATCTTCAGATGCGTTGTGTGTTATTCAGTGTGATTGAAGATGATCAACATGTTTAATGAGAATCAGCTGTAATGAGGTCACTGTGATAATATGTGCTGAACTCCCTCAGCCGCTCGTTTGATCTGATTATAATCAGCACAACTGCTGCATGTTTATAATTTAAAAGAAAAAATAATGATACATTTTTACGTATTATTTTTGTATTATTAAAGTATTTATTAATAATGTTTAGTTTAGTTTAGTATAGTTTATTTATTTAAAAAGCACTTTTAAAAAAACAACAGGCATTGAAACCAAAGTGCTGTACAACAAATATAAAACAAACTTAAAAACAAACCTATTCAAAAACCAAAAGGACAGTAGAAAAAAATTACACCCTCAAACAGAATTAAAACATACAGAATAAAAGTAGGTCTTTAAAGAGGATTTTTAACAAAGAAATAGACGGGGAAGATCTTATGTGGAGAGGAAGACTATTCCAAAGCCTAGGAGCTGCTACAGCAAAAGCCTGGTCACTTTTAGTTTTACCTCTAGATCTCTTTGGCCATCAGGTCCCACTGTTCTCAATCTTGGCCCTGGGGGACCCCTGCTCTGCACATTTATCTACCTTATTTACCACACCTGATTGAAATCATCATCTTGTTAGTTCAGTTCATGGATCTTTCTCCTGATGAGTTGATGATCTCAATCAGGTGTGTTTAATAAGGGAGACATGCAAAATGTACAGGGCAGGATTGAGAACCATGGGACTAGATGACCGAAGAGATCAAATGTTGTAGTAGGTGACAAATGTTGGACTAGTACTGTAGATGTTAGACTACTACTGGACTAGTTGGAATAGCAGATGTTGAACTAGCAGATGTTACACTAATACTGTAGATATTGGACTAGTACTGTATATTACACTACTACTGGACTAGTTGGACTAGTAGAAGTCAGACTAGCAGATGTTAGACTAGTACTGTAGATGTTAGATTAGTACTGTAGATATTGGACTACTACTGTAGATGTTAGACTAGTACTGGACTAGTTGGACTAGTAGAAGTCAGACTAACAGATGTTAGACTAATACTGTAGATATTGGACTAGTACTGTAGATATTAGACTAGTATTGTAGATGTTAGACTAGTACTGTAGCTGTTAGACTACTACTGGACTAGTTGGTCTAGTAGAAGTCAGACTAACAGATGTTAGACTAATACTGTAGATATTGGACTAGTACTGTATACTACACTACTACTGGACTAGTTGGACTAGTAGAAGTCAGACTAGCACATGTTAGACTAGTACTGTAGATATTGGACTAGTACTGTAGCTATTGGACTAGTACTGTAGATGTTAGACTAGTACTGTAGATGCTAGACTAATACTTTAGACATTAGACTACTACTGGACTAGTTGGACTAGTAGAAGTCAGACTAGCAGATGTTAGACTAGTACTGTAGATGTTAGACTAGTACTGTAGCTATTGGACTACTACTGTAGATGTTAGACTAGTACTGTAGACATTAGACTACTACTGGACTAGTACTGTAGCTATTGCACTATTACTGCAAATGTTAAGACTAGTACTGTAAATGCTAGACTAGTACTGTAGACATTAGACTACTGCTGGACTAGTTGGTCTAGTAGAAGTCGGACTAGCAGATATTAGACTAATACTGTAGATATTGGACTAGTACTGTATACTACACTACTACTGGACTAGTTGGACTAGTAGAAGTCAGACTAGCACATGTTAGACTAGTACTGTAGACATTAGACTACTACTGGACTAGTACTGTAGCTATTGGACTATTACTGCAAATGTTAAGACTAGTACTGTAAATGCTAGACTAGTACTGTAGACATTAGACTACTGCTGGACTAGTTGGTCTAGTAGAAGTTGGACTAGCAGATATTAGACTAATACTGTAGATATTGGACTAGTACTGTATACTACACTACTACTGGACTAGTTGGACTAGTAGAAGTCAGACTAGCACATGTTAGACTAGTACTGTAGACATTAGACTACTACTGGACTAGTACTGTAGCTATTGGACTATTACTGCAAATGTTAAGACTAGTACTGTAAATGCTAGACTAGTACTGTAGACATTAGACTACTGCTGGACTAGTTGGTCTAGTAGAAGTTGGACTAGCAGATATTAGACTAATACTGTAGATATTGGACTAGTACTGTATACTACACTACTACTGGACTAGTTGGACTAGTAGAAGTCAGACTAGCAGATGTTAGACTAGTACTGTAGATGTTAGACTAGTACTGTAGCTATTGGACTACTACTGGACTAGTACTGTAGCTATTGGACTATTACTGCAAATGTTAAGACTAGTACTGTAAATGCTAGACTAGTACTGTAGACATTAGACTACTGCTGGACTAGTTGGTCTAGTAGAAGTCGGACTAGCAGATATTAGACTAATACTGTAGATATTGGACTAGTACTGTATATTACACTACTACTGGACTATTTGGACTAGTAGAAGTCAGACTAGCAGATGTTGGACAAGTACTGTAGATATTAGACTAGTACTGTAGATATTAGACTACTACTGGACTAGTTGGACTAGTAGAAGTCAGACTAACAGATGTTAGAATAATACTGTAGATGTTGGACTAGTACTGTATACTACACTACTACTGGACTAGTTGGACTAGTAGAAGTCAGACTAGCACATGTTAGACTAGTACTGTAGATGTTAGACTAGTACTGTAGATATTGGACTAGTACTGTAGATATTGACTACTACTGTAGATATTAGACTAGTACTGGACTAGTTGGACTAGTAGAAGTCGGACTAACAGATGTTAGACTAATACTGTAGATACTGGATTAGTACTGTAGATGTTAGACTACTACTGGACTAGTTGGACTAGTAGAAGTTGGAGTTAGCAGACGTTGGGACTGGTATTAGAGACATGGGACTAGTACTATAGATCTGGGACAAGTGCTATAGATGTTGGAGTAGTATATGTTAGACTAGTAGATGGTGGACTAGTAATGTAGATGCTGGACTGGTAGATGTTGGACTAGATGTTAGACTGGTAGATGTGGGACTAGCTTTCTAGATGTTGGACTAGTAAGGAGTTAGCAGATGTTGAGATGTGGGACTAGCATGTTGGACTAGTAGAAGTTGGACTAGCAGATGTTGGACTAGTAATGTAGATGTTGGAATGGTAAATGGTGGACTAGTACTGTAGATGTTGCACTTGTACTGGACTAGTTGGACTAGTAGAAGTTTGAGTTGGAGTGCTATAAATGTTGGAGTAGTATACGTTAGACTAGTAAATGGTGGACTAGTACTGTAGATGTTGGAATGGTAGATGTTATACTAGTATATATTGGACTAGTACTGTAAATGTTGGGCTAGTAGATGTTATACTAGTAAATGTTGGACTAAAAGATGTTGGACTAGTACTAAAGATGTGGGACTAATGTTGTAGATGTTGGACTAGTAAAAGTAGGAGTTAGCAGATGTTGAGATGTGGGACTAGCATGTTGGACTAGCAGATGTTGGACTGGTACAGTAAATGTTGGAATAGTACTATAGATGTGGGATTATATTGTAGATGGTGGACTAGTGCTATAGATCTTGGAGTAGTATATGTTAGACTAGTAAATGGTGGACTAGTACTGTAGATGTTGGAATGGTAGATGATATACTAGTATATATTGGACTAGTACTGTAAATGTTGGGCTAGTAGATGTTATACTAGTAAATGTTGGACTAGAAGATGTTGGACTAATACTAAAGATGTGGGACTAATATTGTAGATGGACTAGTAGATGTGGGACTAGTGCTATAGATGTTGGAGTAGTATGTGTTAGACTAGTAAATGGTGGACTAGTAATGTAGATTTTGGAAAGGTAGATGTTATACTGGTATATATTGGACTAGTACTGTAAATGTTGGACTAGAAGATGTTGGACTAATACTAAAGATGTGGGACTAATATTGTAGATGTTGGACTAGTGCTACAGATGTTGGAGAAGTATATGTTAGACTAGTAGATGGTGGACTAGTACTGTAAATGTTGGGCTAGTAGATGTTATACTAGTAAATGTTGGACTAGAAGATGTTGGACTAATACTAAAGATGTGGGACTAATATTGTAGATGGACTAGTAGATGGTGGACTAGTGCTATAGATCTTGGAGTAGTATATGTTAGACTAGTAAATGGTGGACTAGTAATGTAGATTTTGGAAAGGTAGATGTTATACTGGTATATATTGGACTAGTACTGTAAATGTTGGACTAGAAGATGTTGGACTAATACTAAAGATGTGGGACTAATATTGTAGATGTTGGACTAGTGCTACAGATGTTGGAGAAGTATATGTTAGACTAGTAGATGGTGGACTAGTACTGTAGATGTTATACTAGTATATATTGGACTAGTACTGTAAATGTTGGACTAGAAGATGTTGGACTAATACTAAAGATGTGGGACTAATATTGTAGATGTTGGACTAGTGCTACAGATGTTGGAGAAGTATATGTTAGACTAGTAGATGGTGGACTAGTACTGTAGATGTTATACTAGTATATATTGGACTAGTACTGTAAATGTTGGGCTAGTAGATGTTGGACTAATACTAAAGATGTGGGACTAATATTGTAGATGTTGGACTAGTGCTACAGATGTTGGAGAAGTATATGTTAGACTAGTAGATGGTGGACTAGTACTGTAGATGTTATACTAGTATATATTGGACTAGTACTGTAAATGTTGGGCTAGTAGATGTTGGACTAATACTAAAGATGTGGGACTAATATTGTAGATGTTGGACTAGTGCTACAGATGTTGGAGAAGTATATGTTAGACTAGTAGATGGTGGACTAGTACTGTAGATGTTATACTAGTATATATTGGACTAGTACTGTAAATGTTGGACTAGTAGATGTTATACTACAAAATTTTGGACTAGAAGATGTTATACTAGTAGTTGCTGTTGGACTAACCTGTGGTCTGTGTTTCATGTCAGCTGCTGTTATGCTGGTTCCTGAAGGTCGAACAGAAGACGGATTTGAGACGCATTTCGCCACTAACTATCTAGGCCACTCTCTGCTGACCCGCTTCTGCTGGACACCGTGGTGCATTCTGGGAAGGATGGCTCGTGCTCGAGGGTCGTCAGCGCCTCATCCTCCGCACACTACGCCGCCGACGCCCGTCTGCAGAACCTTCTCAACATGTGAGTGGAAAAACACGGCACGCGTCTGCAGTGAAATCCAGTGACCCGAAGCCAGACCTAATCTGCAGATCTCAAACGCAGAGATGCTGGAATAAATCACAGATAGGAGCAATCCGGCCTGGAGCGGGAAGGTTTGGTATTTTCTGTGTCACATGTGATGCGTGTGATTGGTTAGTCGTGTCATGGCTTATATCATACATCATAAATACTAGAGATATAGCGTCATAAATCCTGTTCATGAATCCTCCTGCAGCACAAACGCCCTGCTCCACCTGCAGACCTCAAACACATTAAACACTCACATCCTTAAAAACTGATCTAGCTCAGTCATAAATATCGCGTGAGGATTGAAGTTGTCGGCCGTGGTAGATGTATTTGCACATGGGCTGGATTTTTTTCTGTTATTTACACATGGGTGATGAATAAACATGCGGTAAATGTGAAAATACAAAGCAGGGCGTGAAACAAACAAGTCAAGATGAAAAAGACGGATGTTTTTTTAATTTTCCCATTGCAACATCACAATTTTGCCACTTTAACTTCCAGCAAGATGACTGTTTATGATACAGAGTCATCGTAATGTGATGTCGGACCTGTGTCCCTTCTCCTTGCAGGTTTTTATTTCTAAGCATGGTTTTATTCGCTTGGTTTGCGTTCATATTTCACTCTGGTGAAGGCTGTTTGTTTGTTGCTCTGTGGTCTGATAAATGACTGTAGAAGAGCTCAGGCTGACAACGCAGTCGTGTTCGCTTCTGTCTGTCTGTGTGTGAGAGAGAGAGAGATGAGAAGCTTGTTTCATGCGTGATCTGCTCCTCATTGTGTCGTGTTTCACGCGTGAGAGTCGCTCGAGGGCTCTTCAGCGGATGATTGTGTCAGAGCTGCGGTGAAACTCCCAACCAGAACACATTCATTTACACTGAGAGCTGCTGATTGGTCTGGAAGTCCAATGAGTGTCATGTGATGTGGGTGTGTCCGGAAAAATATGACAAAGCTTGGAAAAGTTTCACTTTATGTAAATGAGCAGTGATGCAGTCACTGCACTCATATGAATAGACTTATATGGAATTGATGTCAGTAATGTTCTAAAGTTACATTTAACTATTTTTATCCATGCTTTTTTGTTTGTTTGTTTTTCTTTTCTTTTTTTATTACTGAAACTCGCACAAAAGATAATAATAATGCTCAGTGTTGTAATATTTTTATTAAAAACATTAATGCATACTATAATGGTAAATGATACTAAAACAGCTCTGGTAATCCTTAAAATTTATAAAGTAAATTTAAGGTAAAATATTCAAAACTTATTCTATTTCAGCAACATTTTGATTTTTTTTATTTAGTTAATGTTCATGTACTAAAATAACTAAAAATGAGAACAAAAAAAAAAAAAAAAGAAACAAACAAAAAAAAAAAAAAGAAATAAAATATATATATATATATATATATATATACATACAATTTTTTTGTTCATATTAGATTAACATTAATATTATATAAAATTAAATATAAAAATATAAGTTGATGCTAAAATAAAATTAAATAGTTTCTTAAAAGTCCATTTTATTTGTGTTTGCTTTCATTTCACTTTAATTTTGTTGTGTGTTCTTGTCATTTCTATTAGTTATATATTTCTACATAGTTTTATTAAAGTTTTAGCTTTTATTGTTTTATTTAGAATATTTATTAGGATTTTTTTGTTGATATTAGATTAGGTATAAAAATAAATATAAAAATATAAATTTAGAATATAATATGATGTAATATATAAAATAAATATAAAAATATAAGTTGATAATTAAATAAAAATAAATGGTTTCTATAGTTTTTGTTTTCATTATAGTCAAAATGTACATGTATTTATTTAATTTAAATTCATTGTGTGTTCTTGTCATTTTTATTAGTTAAAGTTTTAGTTTGTAGTGTTTTTAAATTTAGTTTTAGTTTCAACTTGACAAATGATTTATATTGTATTTCAAGTAATGAAAATGTTTTATTTTTTAATTATTATTTTTATTTTTAGTTAATAATAACCCTGATGAAAAACTTTTAAAAACCTTAATTAAAACTGTTCTACTGTATGCATGCAGATAAAGCTGGATATAATATACTGTATATTTCAGAAAATAAATGTTTTAGCTGCTTTCTTTAATTAAAACTAAATAAAAAAAACTAATAAAAATGTCAAAAATAAATAAATGAATAAATAAATAAAATAAAATAAAAAATCATATATATATATATAGTTTTTGTTAATATTAGATTAACATTCATATTATAAAAAAATATATACAAATATAATATATAAAATAAATATAAAAATATAAGTTGATACTTAAGTAAAATTAAATGTTTTTTTTTTTTAGTTTAAATGTATTTTTTGTGTTCTTGTCATTTAGTTTTATTAAATAACCCTGATGAAAAATTTAAACTTAAAAAAAGTAAAAATTAGAACAGTTCTACTGTATGCAGATAAAGCTGGATATAATATATATTTCAGCAAAAATAAATAAATAAATATAATAATAAATAAAAAAAATAGTTTTTAGTTCTTGTTAATATTAGATTAACATTCATATTATAGAAAACGAAAAAATAAAATAAATATAAAAATATAAGTTGATACTTAAGTAAAATTAAATAGTTTCTAAAGAGTACATTTAATTTTTATGTTTTTGTTTTCATTTTAGTTTAAATGTATTTTTTTATTTAATTTTGTGTGTTGTGTTCTTGTCATTTAGTTTTATGAAATAACCCTGATGAAAAATGTAAACTTAAAGAAATGTAAAAATTAGAACAGTTCTACTGTATGCAGATAAAGCTGGATATAATATATATTTCAGCAATAAAATATATATATACATATACTCAGATTTTTAGGGGAAAATATGTTTAATTGTCTAGAAAAGAATGGCACAATACAAAAATAATAATAATAATAATAATAATAATAATAATTAATAAATAAATAAATAAATAAAAATTCTTTATCTTTATTTCCTGTAAGATTGTGTACTTTCATTTGTTTGTGTTGGATTGTGATGTGAAACTAATCATGACAGGTTTGATGTGATTCATCCAGTGACTCAGCTGGGAATTATGAGATTATGAGACTGCAGTTTCTAAACAAATAAATAGTGTATTGATTCCAGTAAAAGCTCCCGATGTTCTTGATTTAATGAAGCTGTTTGTGTGTGAAGCCCTCAGGGACTCGAGCTCCTCAGAGCTCCTTCATGTTCCAACAACGGAGGAAATACAGCAGATCTGATGCTGGTCTTTACCAGATGAGCGCGTCCTGGAGATCATGTGATGAACTGAGTTCTCCAGTGGTTTGTGTGTTTATTCATTAACAGGCTGTTAAAACAGAACGAATGTTCACGCTCATTTGACGGGTATCTGAATGTTGTAGCCGCCGGCAGACGTTATTGTTGGATGACGCTGATGTGAGGAGACACTTGTGTTTGTGATTAATCATTCAGGGCACTTCCTTTAACAAACCACCTTTGGGAAGCTTTTGCCCTCTGAGCGTTATTCACGCGTCAAACATCCGCAGACGACATGTCAGTGTCCAGCTACCTATGCTTTATTAATGCAAGCTTAAACAAAAAAACAAAAACAAAAAAAACATGAGATGCTTTGAAAATATTGGTCGTATTATTAGTATAGTTACATAAAAAAATGAATCAAAACAAACTTTAAGTTGGCTTGAGAAAGCCTGACCAGAATGTTAGTAAAAGTTTAAAAAATGTAAAAAAGTTTAAGATGCTTAAAAAGTTTGACAAGGTTTGAGTTTAACAGTTTTCAGTCTGAAATAGTTTAAAGTAGTTTTAAAAGCTTTGTTTTATGACAGACAGACAGACAGACAGACAGACATGTTTATAGCATGATTAGCATGTTACAAGATTGTTTCCAGCATGATTAACATATTATGTATGTTGTTAAGTATGTTGTTAGTATGATTAGCAAGTTGCTAACATGTTTCTACCATGATTAGCACGTTTTTAGCATGATTTTAGCATTTTCTAGCATGATTAGCAAGTTGTTACCATGATTCAGCATGATTAGCATGTTGCTACATTGTTACCAGAATGACTATAGTATGTTTCTAGCATAATTAGCAAGTTGTTAGCATGTTTCTAGCATGATTGGCAAGTAGCTGCATGTTTTTAGCATGATTAGTAAGTTTGTAGCATGATTTTAGCATTTTCTAGCATGATTAGCAAGTTGTTACCATGATTCTAGCATGATTAGCATGTTGCTGTATTGTTACCAGAATGACTATAGTATGTTTATAGCATGATTAGCAAGTTGGTAATATGTTTCTAGCATAATTATCAAGTTGTTAGCATGTTTCTAGCATGATTGGCAAGTAGCTGCATGTTTTTAGCATGATTACCAAGTTTGTAGCATGATTTTACATTTTCTAGCATGATTAAGCAAGTTGTTACCATGATTCTAGCATGATTAGCATGTTGCTATATTGTTACAAGAATGACTATAGTATGTTTATAGCATGATTAGCAAGTTGGTAATATGTTTCTAGCATAATTAGCAAGTTGTTAGCATGTTTATAGCATGATTGGCAAGTAGCTGCATGTTTTTAGCATGATTAGCAAGTTTGTAGCATGATTAGCAAGTTGTTACCATGATTCTAGCATGATTAGCATGTTGCTATATTGTTACCAGAATGACTATAGTATGTTTATAGCATGATTAGCAAGTTGGTAATATGTTTCTAGCATAATTAGCAAGTTGTTAGCATGTTTCTAGCATGATTGGCAAGTAGCTGCATGTTTTTAGCATGATTAGCAAGTTTGTAGCATGATTTTAGCATTTTCTAGCATGATTAGCAAGTTGTTACCATGATTCTAGCATGATTAGCATGTTGCTATATTGTTACCAGAATGACTATAGTATGTTTATAGCATGATTAGCAAGTTGGTAATATGTTTCTAGCATAATTAGCAAGTTATTAGCATGTTTCTAGCATGATTGGCAAGTAGCTGCATGTTTTTTGCATGATTACCAAGTTTGTAGCATGATTTTACATTTTCTAGCATGATTAAGCAAGTTGTTACCATGATTCTAGCATGATTAGCATGTTGCTATATTGTTACCAGAATGACTATAGTATGTTTATAGCATGATTAGCAAGTTGGTAATATGTTTCTAGCATAATTAGCAAGTTGTTAGCATGTTTCTAGCATGATTGGCAAGTAGCTGCATGTTTTTAGCATGATTACTAAGTTTGTAGCATGATTTTAGCATTTTCTAGCATGATTAGCAAGTTGTTACCATGATTCTAGCATGATTAGCATGTTGCTATATTGTTACCAGAATGACTATAGTATGTTTAGAGCATGATTAGCAAGTTGGTAATATGTTTCTAGCATAATTAGCAAGTTGTTAGCATGTTTCTAGCATGATTGGCAAGTAGCTGCATGTTTTTAGCATGATTACTAAGTTTGTAGCATGATTTTAGCATTTTCTAGCATGATTAGCAAGTTGTTACCATGATTCTAGCATGATTAGCATGTTGCTATATTGTTACCAGAATGACTATAGTATGTTTAGAGCATGATTAGCAAGTTGGTAATATGTTTCTAGCATAATTAGCAAGTTGTTAGCATGTTTCTAGCATGATTGGCAAATAGCTGCATATTTTTAGCATGATTAGCAAGTTTGTAGCATGATTTTAGCATTTTTTAGCATAATTAGCAAGTTGTTACCATGATTCTAGCATGATTAGCAAGTTGGTAATATGTTTTTAGCATAATTAGCAAGTTGTTAGCATGTTTCTAGCATGATTGGCAAGTAGCTGCATGTTTTTAGCATGATTACTAAGTTTGTAGCATGATTTTAGCATTTTCTAACATGATTAGTAAGTTGTTACCATGATTCTAGCATGATTAGCATGTTGCTATATTGTTACCAGAATGACTATAGTATGTTTAGAGCATGATTAGCAAGTTGGTAATATGTTTCTAGCATAATTAGCAAGTTGTTAGCATGTTTCTAGCATGATTGGCAAAAAGCTGCATATTTTTAGCATGATTAGCAAGTTTGTAGCATGATTTTAGCATTTTCTAGCATAATTAGCAAGTTGTTACCATGATTCTAGCATGATTAGCATGTTGCTATATTGTTACCAGAATGACTATAGTATGTTTATAGCATGATTAACAAGTTGGTAATATGTTTCTAGCATAATTAGCAAGTTGTTAGCATGTTTCTAGCATGATTGGCAAGTAGCTGCATGTCTTTAGCATGATTACCAAGTTGTTAGCATGATTTTAGCATTTTTTAGCATGATTAGTAAGTTGTTACCATGATTCTAGCATGATTAGCATGTTTTGCTATATTGTTACCAGAGTGACTATAGTATGTTTAGAGCATGATTAGCAAGCTGGTAATATGTTTCTAGCATAATTAGCAAGTTGTTAGCATGTTTCTAGCATGATTGGCAAGTAGCTGCATGTTTTTAGCATGATTACCAAGTTTGTAGCATGATTTTAGCATTTTCTAACATGATTAGCAAGTTGTTACCATGATTCTAGCATGATTAGCATGTTGCTATATTGTTACCAGAATGACTATAGTATGTTTATAGCATGATTAGCAAGTTGGTAATATGTTTCTAGCATAATTAGCAAGTTGTTAGCATGTTTCTAGCATGATTGGCAAAAAGCTGCATATTTTTAGCATGATTAGCAAGTTTGTAGCATGATTTTAGCATTTTCTAGCATAATTAGCAAGTTGTTACCATGATTCTAGCATGATTAGCATGTTGCTATATTGTTACCAGAATGACTATAGTATGTTTAGAGCATGATTAGCAAGTTGGTAATATGTTTCTAGCATAATTAGCAAGTTGTTAGCATGTTTCTAGCATGATTGGCAAAAGGCTGCATATTTTTAGCATGATTAGCAAGTTTGTAGCATGATTTTAGCATTTTTTAGCATGATTAGTAAGTTGTTACCATGATTCTAGCATGATTAGCATGTTTTGCTATATTGTTACCAGAGTGACTATAGTATGTTTCTAGCATGATTAGCAAGCTGGTAATATGTTTCTAGCATAATTAGCAAGTTGTTAGCATGTTTCTAGCATGATTGGCAAAAAGCTGCATATTTTTAGCATGATTAGCAAGTTTGTAGCATGATTTTAGCATTTTCTAGCATAATTAGCAAGTTGTTACCATGATTCTAGCATGATTAGCATGTTGCTATATTGTTACCAGAATGACTTTAGTATGTTTATAGCATGATTAGCAAGTTGGTAATATGTTTCTAGCATAATTAGCAAGTTGTTAGCATGTTTCTAGCATGATTGGCAAAAAGCTGCATATTTTTAGCATGATTAGCAAGTTTGTAGCATGATTTTAGCATTTTCTAGCATAATTAGCAAGTTGTTACCATGATTCTAGCATGATTAGCATGTTTTGCTATATTGTTACCAGAGTGACTATAGTATGTTTCTAGCATGATTAGCAAGCTGGTAATATGTTTCTAGCATAATTAGCAAGTTGTTAGCATGTTTCTAGCATGATTGGCAAAAAGCTGCATATTTTTAGCATGATTAGCAAGTTTGTAGCATGATTTTAGCATTTTTTAACATGATTAGTAAGTTGTTACCATGATTCTAGCATGATTAGCATGTTTTGCTATATTGTTACCAGAATGACTATAGTATGTTTCTAGCATAATTAGCAAGTTGTTAGCATGTTTCTAGCATGATTGGCAAGTAGCTGCATGTTTTTAGCATGATTACCAAGTTGTTAGGATGATTTTAGCATTTTTTAGCATGATTAGTAAGTTGTTACCATGATTCTAGCATGATTAGCATGTTTTGCTATATTGTTACCAGAGTGACTATAGTATGTTTCTAGCATGATTAGCAAGCTGGTAATATGTTTCTAGCATAATTAGCAAGTTGTTAGCATGTTTCTAGCATGATTGGCAAGTAGCTGCATGTTTTTAGCATGATTACCAAGTTTGTAGCATGATTTTAGCATTTTCTAACATGATTAGTAAGTTGTTACCATGATTCTAGCATGATTAGCATGTTGCTATATTGTTACCAGAATGACTATAGTATGTTTAGAGCATGATTAGCAAGTTGGTAATATGTTTCTAGCATAATTAGCAAGTTGTTAGCATGTTTCTAGCATGATTGGCAAAAAGCTGCATATTTTTAGCATGATTAGCAAGTTTGTAGCATGATTTTAGCATTTTCTAGCATAATTAGCAAGTTGTTACCATGATTCTAGCATGATTAGCATGTTGCTATATTGTTACCAGAATGACTATAGTATGTTTATAGCATGATTAGCAAGTTGGTAATATGTTTCTAGCATAATTAGCAAGTTGTTAGCATGTTTCTAGCATGATTGGCAAAAAGCTGCATATTTTTAGCATGATTAGCAAGTTTGTAGCATGATTTTAGCATTTTCTAGCATAATTAGCAAGTTGTTACCATGATTCTAGCATGATTAGCATGTTTTGCTATATTGTTACCAGAGTGACTATAGTATGTTTCTAGCATGATTAGCAAGCTGGTAATATGTTTCTAGCATAATTAGCAAGTTGTTAGCATGTTTCTAGCATGATTGGCAAAAAGCTGCATATTTTTAGCATGATTAGCAAGTTTGTAGCATGATTTTAGCATTTTTTAGCATGATTAGTAAGTTGTTACCATGATTCTAGCATGATTAGCATGTTTTGCTATATTGTTACCAGAATGACTATAGTATGTTTCTAGCATAATTAGCAAGTTGTTAGCATGTTTCTAGCATGATTGGCAAGTAGCTGCATGTTTTTAGCATGATTAACAAGTTGCTATATATATATATATATATATATATATATATATATGAAAAATATAGATCAAATTTCACCCTAAAATAATAGGAAATAAAATTTTGCATTTTAATATAATATTTTTTGGGAATATTACGTTTTTTTTTCTCTCTTATTGAAGTATTTTTAGTGACATGTTTCTCATTACTGTAATACTTGTGGACATTTTACTTTTGAAGTGTGTTTTTATTTCTATTAGTTATTTTTAGCAAATTTGCTGTGATTTTCTGGTCATAATTTTTTGTATTAATTGTTTTAGTACAAAAAAAGATAATTTAAAATCTAAATGTAAAAAATCAGAAATTTTGCCTTGCCAATAAACTGAAATAAATATATATTATGTATAAAAATGTTTAAAAACTATAATATAAATAATAAAAGTGACAAAACCACATTTCAGTTAATATTTATTTAATTTCAAATAGTTAAAGAAATATGGTTTTAGTTTTTATTAACCCTGGTGAAAAACAAAAACTGAAATGACTAAAACTCATATAAAAAATATAGAGATATTTTAAAATAAAAATGTATTTCAAGTAATGAAAATGTTTTTTATGGTTTTAATTTTATTTTTAGTTTAAAGTAATATCTCTGATTTAAAAAAAAAAAGATAAATTTTACCTTGCCAAATCAAATGAAGTTTTGTGCTAAAAATGCTAAAACTCAAGCTAAAATAAAATGAATCTACAAAAACTAATAAAAATGACAAATGCACAACAAACACTAAACATATTTGAATACTAATAAGTTAAAAATTATAATGCAATGTTTTTTTTGTATTATTTAAATCAAATAACACATACTTAACACAAACTTTTAACACAAATTATCTTTTTGACAAAAATTAAATAAAAAATTAATAAATTTATTAAAATATTAAAAAACAGACTTTTTCCAGCTATTTGCCAAGTCAAGTACTTTACTATATGTAATAAAATAACTAAAATATAAAAAATATACATATTTAAAACAAAGCAAATAGAAAACTAAACAAATAAAATGTAATGCAACAAATTACCAAACCTTTAAAATGAAAATGAAAACTAAATGTAAAAATAAAAACTATTACAAGAGTAAGCCATGCATCTATTTATAACTATTTAATATTGTAATTTATCAGATGTGAGTATGTGTGTAATTCATTGAATGTTGTGTACTGCTGTACAGTAGTGGAATAATGACTGAGTAAAATAGTGAAATCAGTGTCACTCATGTGTTCGTGTGAAATTTCACAATCATTTGTCGTCTCGTTTCTCCAAGCCCAAGTGATTCCTATGTCTTTGTCCTTCATCTGTCCTTGCGTCGGGGATTGTGCTGGTCTGTTTAATAAGAGATAATGATTGGTGTGAGTCAGAAGTAGGCCAGCTCACGCTTTATTTTTAACAGGAACAGCTTCTGTGTCATGAATACTGAATATTGCTTTTATTGTCCATATACTGCTGCTGAAATCCTCCCAAACTCAATCATTTATACAGAGTTCAAGCAGATGCCGGATATTTTCCATGATCTCCTTTAAAATCTGTTTTTGCTCAAGCCTTCAATGTCATTTTTCATGAACTAAACATTAAAATAATTAAGAAATATCCCCACTATAATATATTATTATTAGTGGCCAAGCACCAAAAGTGCACCTCTTGTATCTGTTTTCTTATTATTATTCTTCTTCCGCTTCTTTTGTTTCTTCTGAATTTTTCCCTCTGAATCCTTGGCTCATGTTGAGTCGAATGAACACTGATATTTAAAAATCTTAAGGTTCATTTGTTTTTTCATTATTTTTAATAGTTAAAAAAAAAAAAACTTTTTCTATATGGTTTGTCAGATTTTCACTGAAATTGGCTCTGGTCATCTTGAGACCATGCGCGAACATAGCTACCAATATAGCCATAGTCAGCTGAACTTCCTGTGTGCCATTTTGATTTATGTTGAAAACCTACTTTTTTGAACTCCTCCTAGAATATTGGTCCAATTTTCGCCAAATTTGAAAATCTTGACTTGGTGTTCAACTTGGTGTTTAACTTGGTCTTGACTTGGGGTTGTTTCCAAACAAAAGGAAATATATTGGTATTGGCATTGGCTGTCGGCCAAAATTAGTTAAAAAATATTTTCGTATTAGCAAAAATCCAATATTGTGCATCTCTAGAATTAACAATAGGTTTTCATAGTGTTTTGCTAAATTTTAGATTTTAGACACTTCTTTAGATTCAGTGGAGCAGGCCGAGTCGAACCACACCGAAATTTCCCATGTCAGCCATTTTGGGTGTCAGCCATTTTGAATTGTATTGTAAAATGCTATATTTTACGAACACATTGCTGTATCGTTACAAAACTCGCTGTGTCTTCAGCATCATCCCCTTATGGTACTCAAAATGTTTCATGGCAGCGCAACCTTGTGGTCAAAAGTTATAAAGAAATTAGCAAAAATTTGATTTATGTTGAAAACCTACTTTTTCGAACTCCTTCTAGATGGTTGGTCCAATTTTCACCGAATTTGGATCATTTTCAGAGCATGCTGGCAAAAAGTTATGAATTTCGGGTCGATATAGAAAATGTTGATCATTTAACACATCAATGAATTTGCTGGAATCATGTCAAAATGCTGTATCTCTGCAAATGCCAAACTTTGTATGTGCCATTGTCACCGCAAACTGGTAAGAGCGCCACCTGTTGGTCAAGAGTGATAAACCATTCGTTAACCATTACTTATGAAATTTCCAAAAATGCTAAGAACTTTTGAATGCATTAGACTATTGTGATTAAACTGATCTCAAAATATTCCTTGGGTCCTGAAAACAACATATATACCAATTTTATAAAAGTTATCAAATTTGGCACACAGATTCTCAACATTAACCATTGCAAGTTTGGAGTCTCTAACTCAAACTCTCTAGCACCACTGCTTGTCCAAAAGTTTCACTCATGTTTATGCTAATAACTTTTGAACAGTAGGGTCTAGAAGGATTTTTTTTTCCCTCTGAATCCTTGGCTCATGTTGAGTCAAATAGACACTGAAATTTAAAAATCGTAAGGTAAATTTTGTATTTTTCATTTTTAATAGTTCAAGAAAACTACTTTTTCTATATGGTTTGTCTGATTTTCACTAAAATTGGCTCTGATCATCTTGAGACCATGCACAAACATAGCTACCATTTTAGCCATAATCAACCGAACTTCCTGTCTGCCATTTTGATTTATGTTGAAAACCTACTTTTTCGAACTCCTCCTAGACTGTTGGTCCGATTTTCACCAAATTTGGCTCATTTTCAGAGCATAATCGCAAAAAGTTATGGATTTTGTGTCAGTATACAAAATGTTGATCATTTAGCACATCAATGAATTTGCTGGAATCATGTCAAAATGCATTTGGGGCTGTATTTCTATTATGTTGAAAACCTACTTCCTGTCTGCCATTTTGATTTATGTTGAAAACCTACTTTTTTTTAACTCCTCCTAGATGGTTGGTCCAATTTTCACCAAATTTGGCTCATTTTCAGAGCATACTCGCAAAAAGTTATGGATTTTGTGTCAATATACAAAATGTTGATCTTTTAACACATCAGTGAATTTGCTGGAATCATGTCAAACTGCATCCGAGGCTGTATTTCTGCAAACACCAAACTTTGTATGTGCCATTGCAATATAACAAATTTGAGCCATGATGCCAAAATGCCTCTTTATTTCTGCAAAGCTTTTTGACAATTCTGTGTGCCATTGTCACCTCACACTGAACACACCACAACAATTCGATAACAGTGCCACCTATTGGTCATAAGTGATAACTCATTAAATCATATTTTTAGTGATTTTGTTTCACTCATTCTGTCTAATATCATCTTACAATGACTTCAATCACTCATTGCTTCAGTTGTTCGATGCTTGCTTGCCTATTGATTGGCCCCTTAATTATTGCTTGCAGCTATATTTATTAAGTTTGCTTGAGAAAGCCAACTTACTGATCTGCTATTTTCTTCTGAGACTAAATCTGTCGACACTATCTCCTCCTAGAGCTTTAACTCTACAAACTCCAAACTCAGCCCAGATCTTCAGACTGATCTGACCTAAGTTGCTATATCTTTTCTAACTGATCGGACTAACGATTTTCGTAAAAATAACGATTAAACTCGGAAAAATCCCATAGACTTACATTGACGGAATGTTCAAATGAGCCAAGACTATTCAAACTCCAACTGTCAAAACTCCCACAATCCTTTGAGACGCAATCTAGCTTCTATGTACTATTTCTAATCCATTCAAACTCATTCGAACTAACTTGCTAATTATGCTAACAACATGCTAGTAACTTGCTAATCATACTAGAATCATGCTAGCTACTTGCTAAATCATGCTAAAATCATGCTAGTAACTTGCTAATCATACTAGAATCATGCTAGTAACTCGATAATCATACTAGAATCATACAGAATCATGCTAGTAACTTGCTAATCATGCTAAAATCATGCTAGTAACTTGCTAATCATACTAGAATCATGCTAGTAACTTGCTAATCGTACTAGAATCATGCTAGTAACTTGCTAATCATACTAGAATCATGCTAGCTACTTGTTAAATCATGTTAAAATCATGCTAGTAACTTGCTAATCATACTAGAATCATGCTAGCTACTTGCTAAATCATGCTAAAATCATGCTAGTAACTTGGTAATCATACTAGAATCATGCTAGTAACTCGATAATCATACTAAAATCATGCTAGTAACTTGCTAATCGTACTAGAATCATGCTAGTAACTTGCTAATCATACTAGAATCATGTTAGTAACTTGCTAATCATACTAAAATCATACTAGAATAATGCTAGTAACTTGCTAATCATACTACAATCATACTAGAATCATGCTAGTAACTTGCTAATCATACTGGAATCATACAGAATCATGCTAGTAACTTGCTAATCATGCTAGTAACTTGCTAATCATGCTAGTAACTTGCTAATCATACTAGAATCATGCTAGTAACTTGCTAATCATACTAGAATCCTACTAAAATCATGCTAGTAACTTGCTAATCATACTAAAATCATGCTAGTAACTTGCTAATCATACTAGAATCATACTAAAATCATGCTAGTAACTTGCTAATCATACTAAAAGCATGCTAGTAAATTGCTAATCATACTAGAATCATACTAGAATCATGCTAGTAACTCGATAATCATACTAGAATCATACAGAATCATGCTAGTAACTTGCTAATCATGCTAAAATCATGCTAGTAACTTGCTAATCATACTGGAATCATACAGAATCATGCTAGTAACTTGCTAATCATGCTAAAATCATGCTAGTAACTTGCTAATCATACTAGAATCATGCTAGCTACTTGTTAAATCATGTTAAAATCATGCTAGTAACTTGCTAATCGTACTAGAATCATGCTAGTAACTTGCTAATCATACTAGAATCATGCTAGCTACTTGTTAAATCATGTTAAAATCATGCTAGTAACTTGCTAATCATACTAGAATCATGCTAGCTACTTGCTAAATCATGCTAAAATCATGCTAGTAACTTGGTAATCATACTAGAATCATGCTAGTAACTCGATAATCATACTAAAATCATGCTAGTAACTTGCTAATCGTACTAGAATCATGCTAGTAACTTGCTAATCATACTAGAATCATGTTAGTAACTTGCTAATCATACTAAAATCATACTAGAATAATGCTAGTAACTTGCTAATCATACTACAATCATACTAGAATCATGCTAGTAACTTGCTAATCATACTGGAATCATACAGAATCATGCTAGTAACTTGCTAATCATGCTAGTAACTTGCTAATCATACTAGAATCATGCTAGTAACTTGCTAATCATACTAGAATCCTACTAAAATCATGCTAGTAACTTGCTAATCATACTAAAATCATGCTAGTAACTTGCTAATCATACTAGAATCATACTAAAATCATGCTAGTAACTTGCTAATCATACTAAAAGCATGCTAGTAAATTGCTAATCATACTAGAATCATGCTAATAACTTGCTAATCATACTAGAATCATGCTAGTAACTTGCTAATCATGCTAGCAACTTACTAATCTAACTTTTAAAATTACTTTAAACTTCAAAAAGTAAAAACTTTTTAAAACTTCCTAAACTTTTTAAACCTTTAAACTTTTTTAACTTTTTAAACTCTTTAAACTTTCTGGTCTGGCTTTCTCAAGCCAACTTAAAGTTTGTCTTGACAAACTTTTTTATCTAGTTACTATTATTATTATTATTATTATTCTCAGATGTTTTGGACAGTCATAATGCAGATTGAGACTGATGAATGTGTTGTTTGATCTCCAGACTCTGGCTGAAGGTGTGGCTGCTGTCGCCTTCAACGCCGTTTATCTGGAAGGCGCTACTTGTATGGAGGTCAGCGGATCTGCTCCTCAGCAGCATCTTACGATGAAGATCTTCAGGCTGGACTCTGGAGAAAGACCTGCAATCTTCTGGACCTCCAGGACTTGTTTGTTTAATGGAGTAACTGGACTAACAGTGGAAGTCTATCAGATGCATCACAAATGAACGAATGACAATCTCATACCGGAGAACTGTGACTGACAGAGGAACTCTGAAGAGTCGTGTAGCTCCTGTTCAATTATTGGTCGTTCTTCTGAAGGGCTCGGCGCCGTTGAAGGATCACTGTGAACGTCCTTCCCGCACTGTGAGTGTTTCTGTCGCTTGATCTTCCAGATGGGAGGAAAAAAAGCTCCTTTCCACCTAAATCTCCTGTGAATCTGCTCAGTTCTGATCTGTAAGTGCTGCTGTAGTTCATTCTCTTCACACAAACCTCTGCTGCGTTGTTTGGCACTGAATTAATCAATAACACACAGTCATTTATATCCATGCTCTTATTGTGAAAAATTTATCATTGCACGTTATTTCAAGTGAATAATCTGTTTGTCTTTGTAACTGTTCGTTAAAGTAAATCCCCAGCTAACAGGAAACATTCTAATAACGTTTTTTTAAAGGTTATGTAAATGTTAGGACAAACATTCCTAAAATAATGTTTGTGGAACATTTTTACAATGTTATTAATATATATTCTCATAATGTCAAAAGGAAACTCAGAACATCCTCATGATGTTATTTGCCATTCTCAGAGCTTCATGTGCAATAACATTCAGCAGTATTAACTAGGGATGCACGATATTATCGGACCGATATCGGCTTTAAGTGTAAATATCGGCATTGGCCGATATTAAGTATTTTGCCGATAAGATGAATAACTCCCACGAGTTTTGCTTAAATGATCATTGAATTGGTTTTGGATGGCTCCTCTGGGTCCTAATGCCCGTTCAGTACTTCTAATAAAATGAAAGTAAAATACACAAATAACATTTAGACTGTGTTTCTGATTAAATCAAGAAGTAATTGATGTCATAAAATCATGAGTATGTTTTGACTGAAAGGTCTTAAGTTATAGCTTACATGAATAAATATCACAAACATGTCACTTGTAAATGAAATAATTTTATATATACTGATTTATTCATTAATGTGTAATATGTTACATTTTTTAAAACAAATTATGAGCTCTAAAAGATTTTCAGAATTTTTACAACTCTTTTGCTTTAGACCATCTACAAATGTTAAATCTTAAAAATTAAATGTTAAGGTTACCACTGCATTTTTCTAAAAAATAAATAAATAAATAAATAAATGCAGCGATTGATATATAGTTTATTTATAGTTATTTTCAAAGCTTCAATGTGCTGTCATTATAAAAGAAATTTGTTATTGTTTATTTAATTCTAACAAATAAGTTCAAAAACTGAACAAAATAAATATAATTGACTTAATTTCTGCACAGAAGAGACTTGGTATTGTTTCCAAACAAAAGTAAATATATCGGCATCGGATATCGGCCAAAATTAGTTTAATAATATCACATATCAGATATCGGCAAAACCCAATATCATGCATCCCTAGTATTAACAATAGGTTTTCAAAGTGACAAACTTTCACAAACCCCAAAAAGTCTTTTAACTATGAATAAAATGTTGAGAGAACATTTAAATGTAACATTCTCATAATGTTTTTTTTTTTTTTTTTTTTTTTTGGAATATGATATAATGTAACATTCTTCTAACATTTGCATAACAAGATACTATGGAAGCCTGTTTCTGCCACTGAATAAAAAATAAAAAAAAGGTATTTGGGACTCTTTATCTCACAATTCTGACTTTTTTCTCAGAACTGTGAGATATATATGCACAATTGAGAGTTATAAAGTCAGAATTGCGAGATATAAACTTGCAATTCTGACAATTTTCTTGCAATTGTGACATTGTATCTCGCAATTCTGACTTTTTTCCTTTTTTGGATTGTGAGATATAAATGCACAATTGTGAGTTATAGAGTCCAGTTTTAAAGGGGGGAAAAGACTGATATGTTGACAGAATTGCGAGTTTATATCACGCAATTCTGACTTTTATATTTCACAATTGTGAGATATAAACTCACAATTGCGAGATATAAAGTCAGAATTGTGAGATAACAATAAAATATTTTTTTTTTATTCAGTGGCAGAAACAGGCTTCCATAAGATACATTCTGAACATATTAAAAAGATGTTTTCAATGTTTAAAAAACATTCAGAAATAACTTTTTCCTAATGATTTTACAATGATAGAATAAAATGTTCCTCTAATATTCACAAAACCAAAAAAAAAAAAAAAATTTAATATATAGAAATGGGTGTTTTAAGTGTTAAGAGAACATTTAAATGTAACATTCTCATGTTTCAAAATGATAAACATTACAAATAACAATTTCATAATGATTTCTGAATGATAGAATGGAATTTATTCATATTAATATTTCAGACATTTCCCCCAACATTTGCAAACCCAAGAAAAAAGTCTTTTACCTATAAAAAATGTGTTTTAAATGTTGAGAGAACATTCAAATGTAACATTCTCATAATGTATTTTTTAAATATTATAGAATGTAACATTCCTCCAACATTTGCATAACCAATTTCATAATGATTTCATAATGATAGAATGCAGTGTTCCTCTAAATATTCACAAAACCAAGATTTAAAAAAAAAAAAAGATAGAATAGAAAGTTTGAATGTTTTCATAACTTAATGCGAATGCTCTTTTGTTAGCTGGGTTTAAACTGTCTTTGGTTATGGTTTAAATGGTTCATTAATAACTGGTATAGAGTTCACAATTGCATTTTCAGTTCAGCTGATTTATACTGACTCCAAAAGGAGTCTGAACATTCATTTTCATGAATCAGTACATTTTTAAGTGTTCTTATTTTCATGTACAGAGCACATTTTTGACTCTGGACCACAAAACCAGACATAAGGGTCATTTTTCAAAATTGAGATGTATATATCATTTGAAAGCTGAATAAATAATCTTCCAATTGATGTATGGTTTGTTAGGATAGGACAATATTTGGCTGAGATACAGCTATTTGAAAATCTAAAATCTGAAGGTTAAAAAAAATCACCTTTTTAAGTTCAAGCGAACTTCTTAGCAATGCATATCACTAAACAAAAATAAAGTTTTGATATATTTGTATCAAACAAGGCTTATCTTAGTATTTTCTTTTTGTTTCTAGTCAAAATATCTAAAAATTCCTAAATTGAGATGCATTTACTAGATTTACTAGCAAAATTACATACGATATTTAGTCTTGTTTTAAGCAAAATGCACTTAATTTTTTTTCTCCTCTTTTTCTTGTTTTAAGAAAAATGCAATTAATTCATTTTATTTTTGTTTGGAAACAAGACTAGATATCTTACATAATTTTGCTTATCTAGTAAATACATTACTTGATTTAAGATTTTTTCTATATTTTGACTAAAACAAGGCTCATCTTACTTAGTATTTTCTTGTTTCTAGTCAAAATATCTAAAAATTCCTAAATTAAGATGCATTTACTAGATGCGCAAAATGGCGTAAGATATTTAGTTCTTGTTTTAAGCACTTTATTTATTTATTCTCCCCTTTTTCTTGTTTTAAAAAAAATGCAATTAATTTTTGTATTTTTGCTTGAAATAAGACTAAATATATTCGGTCATTTTGCTTATATAGTAAATGCATTTTAATTTAGGAATTTTCTGATATTTTGACTAGAAACAAGAAAAAAAATACTAAGTAAGATGAGCCTTGTTTTAGTCAAAATACAGAAAAAATCTTAAATTAAGATGTATTGACTAGATAAGTAAAATGACGAAAGATATTTAGTCTTGTTTCCAAGCAAAAATAAAACTAATTAATTGCATTTTTCTTAAAACAAGAAAAAGGGGAGAAAAAAAAATTAAGTGCATTTTGCTTAAAACAAGACTAAATATCTTTGGTCATTTTGCTTATCTAGTAAATGCATCTCATTTTGTCATTTGAAAGCTGAATAAATAATCTTCCAATTGATGTATGGTTTGTTAGGATATGATAATATTTGGCTGAGATACAGCTATTTGAAAATCTAAAATCTGAAGGTTAAAAAAAACCTTTTTAAGTTCAAGCGAACTTCTTAGCAATGCATATCACTAAACAAAAATTAAGTTTTGATATATTTCTGGTAGGAAATTTACAAAATATGTTCCTGGAACATGATCTTTATTTAATACCCGAATGATTTTTGGCACAAAAGAAAAATTGATCTTTTTGACGCATGCAGTGTATTTATGGCAATGCATTTTTTGGGTTTTGTGCTCCTTGGTCACATTTTACCTTTAATATAACACTGCATTTATTGACTTTCTGATGCTGATTCGCCGCCTCAAACCATTTATGATGTCTGAACAAATGCTTCATTTCATTCATAAACCCTAAAGACTAAAACGCAGAAGTGTGATTCAGTATGACAAGCACACATCCAAAGGATTTTTAATATATCATACTCCTGTTCAATGGTGCAAGATGGAAAATGAAGCTTATTATGAAGGAATAATCGACCGGCTGTCCTTCAAATGACTGTCTCCCGCGTCTCACTGTCAGAGTTTGTGTGGAAACCTAAGAAACTGAAAGCAAGCGGCTGAATCTGAACTACAGACTCTGAATATTCATCTCTAAAATCGTGTGAAGGTTTTGTTTCTGAACTCTGCTCTCTTTGGTTTGGGTTTGCTGTGTAGCTGTTATTAATATTCTGTCCTCTGATGTCAGTGTCTTGTGTGTCGTGTTCATTTCTTCATGTACAGGATGAAGTTATTGATAACAGATGATGGTTTCTCCTTGTTTCAGAAGCCGCTGGGACTAAAACAACTTGCACTGTACAAATAAGAGATTTGCTAAATGCTTTTATGGTCTTGAGAATGAAGTGCACTTTAGCAAGCATCAGTCTGAATGCAGGTGATATCGCACTGCAGTAAAAAAGCTTATCTTACTTAGTATTTTTGTCTTGTTTTCAGTCAAAATATCTAAAAAAAAATACTAAATTAAAATGCATTTACTAGATAAGCAAAATGACAAGATATTTAGTCTTGTATTAAGCAAAATGCATTTATTTATTTTTTATTTTTGCTTGGAAATAAGACTAAATATATTTTGTCATTTTGCGTATCTAGTAAATAAATACATCTTAATTTAGGAATTTGTCTATATTTTGACTAAAACAAGGCTCATCTTATTTTTTTGTCTTGTTTCTAGTCAAAATATCTAAAAATTCCTAAATTGAGATGCATTTACTAGATACGCAAAATTACAGAAGATATTTAGTCTTGTTTTAAGAAAATTTAATTTTTAAAGAAACTTATTTGTTGTATTTTTGCTTGGAAACAAGACTAAATATCTTTGGTCATTTTGCTTATCTAGTAAATGCATCTTGATTAAAAAAAAATGCTATTTTGACTAAAACAAGGCTTATTTTACTTAGTATTTTCTTCTTGTTTCTAGTCAAAATATCAGAAAATTCCTAAATTTAGATGCATTTACTAGATACGCAAAATTACAAGATATTTAGTCTTGTTTTAAGAAAAATGCAATACATTTTTGTGTTTTTGCTTGAAATAAAACTAAATATATTTTGTCATTTTGCTTATCTAGTAAATGCATCTTGATTAAAAAAATCGCTATTTTGACTAAAACAAGGCTTATCTTAGTATTGTCTTCTTGTTTCTAATCAAAATATCTAAAAATTCCTAAATTAAGATGTATTTACTAGATACGCAAAATGGCATAAGATATTTATTCTTGTTTTAAGCAAAACGCACTTCATTTCTATATTTTTTTCTGCCTGGAAACAAGTAATATACTTTGTTTTAAGAAAAATGCAATTCATTTGTTTTATTTTTGCTTGGAAACAAGACTAAATATTTTTAGCCATTCTGCTTATCTAGTAAATACATCTTGATTTAAGAATTTTTCTATATTTTGACTAGAAACAAGGCTTATTTTACTTAGTATTTTAATCTTGTTTGCAGTGTGTGACATTGTACAGGTGAATCTCATAATCAACTAAAAATATTTAAGCAAAAATAAAAAAGAAAAATAAATACACTTTGCTGGATTGTAAAGCATTTTAATATCATGATAGTACTTGGTATTTAAAAAAAAAAATAAAAAAAAAATATTTTATTTCATCAAAAATAAAAAATAAATAAATAAAAATAAATACACTTCTGGGAAATATTGTAAATAAATATTTAATTTTACATTGTGAAAATTTCATAACGCTGTCCTGGATTGTAAAGCATTTTAATATATTGATAGTACTTGGTATTTAAAAATGATAAAAATTATAAATATTTATTAATTTGATTATTTATTAAGCATTACATCAGAGTCATGGGAAACGTCATGAAACTCTTTCAAAGCAGAATATATATAAGTACGATTTTTAACGCTTTTAAAAGGAGACTTTTCCGCTCATCAAGGCTGTGTTTATTTGATTAAAAATATAGAAAAAAAAATGTAATATTGTGAAATGTTAATGCCATTTAAAATAGTGGTTTTCTATTTTAATATACTTTAAAATATAATTTATTTCTGTGATGCAAAGTTGAATTTTGAGCATCATTACTCTAGTTCTCAGCGTCACATGATCCTTCAGAAATCATTATACTGATTTATTATGGATATATGTGGATTTAAAGATATTTTTATGGATTTATTAGTTGGATATTTATTTTATTTTTTATTTCAGTATTCTTTAATAAATAAAACGTTAAAAAACAGCATTTATTTAAATAAAAACTTTTGTAACACATCTTTGTTCAAATTTTGGGGTCAATACATTTTTCTTTCTTTCTCTCTTTGAAAGAAATTAATACTTTTATTCAGCAACGACGTGTTCAATTGATTAAAAAGTGATAGCAAAGCCTTATATTTTTACAAACTATTTCTATTTTGAATAAATGCTGTTCTTTTGATAATAAAAGTAATAAATCAGTATATTAGAGTGATTTCTGAAGGATCATGTGACACTGTTATCTTCAAAATCAAATGAAAAAAGCTGAAAAAAAGGACTATATATGCAATTCAAGTTTATATATATATATATATATATATACACACTGCTGCTCAAAAGTTTGGGATCAGTACGATTTTTAATGCTTTTAAAAGAGACTTTTCTGCTCGTCAAGGCTGCATTTATTTGATTAAAAATACCGAAAAATGTGAAATATTGTGAAATATTATTTCAATTTAAAATAACTACTTTCTATGTGAATATATTTTAAAATTTAATTTATTTTTATGATGCAAAGCTGAATTTCCAGCATCATTACTCGTCTTCAGTGTCACATGATCCTTCAGAAATCACTCTAATATACTGATTTATTACTGGAGTAATGATGCTGGAAATTCAGCTTTGCGTCATAAAAATAAATTAAAATTTAAAATATATTCACATAGAAAGTAGTTATTTTAAATTGAAATAATATTTCACAATATTTAAAATTTTTCGGTATTTTTAATCAAATAAATGCAGCCTTGACGAGCAGAAAAGTCTCTTTTAAAAGCATTAAAAATCGTACTGATCCCAAACTTTTGAGCGGCAGTGTGTGAATTGCATATATATATATTATTTTTTTCAGCTTTTTTCATTTGATTTTGAAGATAAATGTCCTTTTTTGTGAGATTCACCTGTACTGTTATTAAAAAGTGAGAAGAAAGACTTCAGAAATGTGTTGTTTTCAGCTTTTTCTTGCAAACAAATAGCCTACCGTATGAAATCTAACTGTTTAATGTTATTCCTTTTATGAATCCATGTGTGACTTTCTGGAATATTTTACCAAAGCGAACAAATATGAGATTCAGCACATTTTGTTTGGACTCTACCTTTATAAGATTGATGCATCATTGTTGATGATTATGGCATATTTGTGTCGTCCCTGTGATTCTGAAGACGTTCAGTCATTGATGTGCTTGATTTAGTTTGTCACGATTACCCATGAGCCTCTTCTCTGAGCCGATTCACATGCAATAACTGGTAAATATGCCGACACTTGTTTTCTTTTTTCTCTGTGATGAAAAAGTGAAAAAGCCTCAGTCATCCTGTCTAAATATTCCATATCAACATTTGCAATAATAATAATAAAAACATGTTCTGTTTCTTTAAGTCTGTCCTCTTTTAATCTTACAAACTCTGCTGTTATCACAAAAAATTTTTTTAATAGTTTATACATTTTAGGACAATGATATGTTTATGTAATGTTTGTAAAAACTTTGACAAAACGTTCTTAGAAGAACATCCTCAAAACATCCTTATGATGAACATTTAAGAAACATTTTTGTAACCTTTAACTAATTTTATAATCATGATGGAAAACTGAATATTTCAATGCTTTTAGAATATTATTAAAAATAAACATTGAAGTAATGTCAAATTTTGGGTGAAAAAATTAGTAGCACAATACGAAATATTTTATAACCTATAAACAATGCAAAAAATGATTTTCTTATTTAGTGTTTTTCTCTCGTTTTCAATTGTTTTCTGAAAAAAAAAATCTAAGTTGTTAGTTTTTGTTTAAAACAAGCAATATCTGACAATCGTGCAAGAAAATAAAACAAGCATAAAACAAACAAAATTTAGTTTTTTTTAGATTTTTTGACGCTCTTAGTATTAAAAATAAACATTCAAATAACAAATTTTAGTGAAAAGGTTTGCAAAATGCTGTAATATCTTTAATTTTATAATCATGATGGAAAACTGAATATTTCAGTGTTTTTAGAATATTATAAAAAATAAACATTCAAGAAACGTCAAATTTGGGGTGAAAAAGTTAGTAGCGCACTAAGAAACATTTTATTTAACCTACAAACAATAATCTACAATGCAAAAAAAAATGTTTTTCTTAGTGTTTTTCTCTTGTTTTCTAGTATAAATATGTAAAAACTCTTAAATTAGGATGAATTTGCTTTACAAGTAAAGTGACTTAAGAAAAAAAAATCTAAATTTAGTTTTTGCTTAAAACAAACAAATATCTGCCAATGGGGCAAGAAAAATAATCTTGTTTAGCCTTTGAATGAACTTTTTTTTAACTTTCGCTTTTCTTCTCAAGTAAATGCATCTTGATTCAAGAATGTTTCAATATTTACACTAAAAAACAAATAACTTCATGACAGGAAAAACAGGCATTTTAACGTTCTTAAAATATTAAAAATAAGCGTTTAAATAGTTATTTAGGGGTGAAAATAGAGTAATGTCATGAGAAATGTTTTTGTAACCTTCAAATTCAAATTCTTCAACATTACAATTAATTTGAACACTCTTAATATTAAAAATAAACATTCAAATAACAATTTTTAGTGAAAAGGTTTGCAAAATGCTGTAATATCTTTAACTAATTTTATAATCATGATGGAAAACTGAATATTTCAATGTTTTTAGAATATTATTAAAAATAAACATTGAAGTAACGTCAAATTTGGGGTGAAAAAGTTAGTAGCGCACTAAGAAACATTTTATTTAACCTATAAACAATGCTCTACAATACAAAAAAAATGTTTTTCTTAGTGTTTTTCTCTTGTTTTCTAGTATAAATATGTAAAAACTCTTAAATTAGGATGAATTTACTTTACAAGTGAAGTGACTTAAGAAAAAAAAAAATCTAAATTTAGTTTTTGCTTAAAACAAACAAATATCTGCCAATGGAGCAAGAAAAATAATCTTGTTTAGCCTTTGAATTAACTTTTTTTTAACTTTGTAAATGTGTTTCAATATTTACACTAGAAAACAAGACAAAAACTTCACAAACAAAAAAGTTCATGGCAAGAAAAATGGGCATTTTAACGTTCTTAAAATATTAAAAATAAGCGTTTAAATAGTTATTTAGGGGTGAAAATAGAGTAATGTCATGAGAAATGTTTTTTAACCTTCAAATTCAAATCCTTCAACATTACAATTAATTTGAACACTCTTAATATTAAAAATAAACATTCAAATAACACAATTTTTAGTGAAAAGGTTTGCAAAATGCTGTAATATCTTTAATTTTATAATCATGATGGAAAACTCAATATTTCAATGTTTTTAGAATATTATTAAAAATAAACATTGAAGTAACGTCAAATTTGGGGTGAAAAAGTTAGTAGCGCACTAAGAAACATTTTATAACCTATAAACAATGCTCTACAATGCAAAAAAAAATATGTTCTTAGTGTTTTTCTCTTGTTTTCGAGTATAAATATGTAAAAACTCTTAAATTAGGATGAATTTACTTTACAAGTGAAGTGACTTATTGTTTTCTGAAGAAAAAAAAATCTATAAGTTGTTAGTTTTTGTTTAAAACAAGCAGAAATATCTGACAATGGTGCAAGAAAATTAATTGTTTTTAGCCTCTAAGTTAAGATTATTTTTTGTACCCCATAAGCAGATATTTTTGCTTATTTAAGCATAAAACAAACTAAATTATGATTTTTTTTTTACACTATTAGTATTAAAAATAAACATTCAAATAACAATTTTTAGTGAAAAGGTTTGCAAAATGCTGTAATATCTTTAATTTTATAATCATGATGGAAAACTGAATATTTCAATGTTTTTAGAATATTATTAAAAATAAACATTCAAGTAACAATTTTTTTTTTGTTAGAAAACTAACAAAATTGTGATTTTTTTTTTTACAGAAGACAAGACATAATATCTTAAGTTATTTTACTTGTCAAGTAAATGCATCTTGACTAGAAAACAAGACAAAAACAGAAAAGTAAGACAATATATACTTCATAGCAAGAAAAATTGACATTTTAACATTCTTAGAATATTACAAATAAATGAAAATAGTTTTTCCTTCATGATTATAAAATTAAATTTCACAAAAATATTACAACATTTTGCAAACCTTTTCACTAAAAATTGTTATTTGAATATTTATTTTTAATACTAAGAGAGTTCAAATTAATTGTAATGTTATTTGAAGGTTACAAAAACATTTCTGGCGACATTATAACTCTATTTACACTCCAAAATAACCATTTAAATGCTTATTTTTAATATTACATTAAAATGCCCATTTTTCTTGACATGATTCCACTGCAAAAATGTATTTTCTTAGTGTTTTTGTCTTGTTTTCTAGTATAAATATCTAAACATTCTTGAATCAAGATGCATTTACTTGATGCATATGTCTTGTTTTCTGAAAAGAAAAAAATGATCTAAATTTAGTTCGTTTTTGCTTAAAACAAGCACAAATATCTGCCAATGGGGCAAGAAAAATAATTGTGTTTAGCCTTTGAATTAAGATTATTTTTCTTGACCCAATGGGCAGATATTTTTTTGCTTGTTTTAAGCAAAAACTAACACAATTTGGATTTTTTTTTGTTTTTTGTTTTTTCAGAAAACAATATCTTAAGTCATTTTATTTGTAAAGTAAATGCATCTTGATTCAAGAATGTTTAGATATACTAAAAAAAAGACAAAAACACTAAGAAAATACATTTTTGCTGTGGATTCATATCAAGAAAAATTGGCATTTTAACGTTCTTCGAATATTAAAAATAAACGTTTAAATATTCATGTCAATAGAATAATAAAAAAAAAAGAAGAAAAAGAAAAGGTAATAATTGTGAGACAAAAAGTCACAATTACTTAAAAAAAAAAAACAAATTAAATAAAAAAAAAAATGTCAAGATATCAACACAGATTTTTTGGGAATTGCGAATAAAGTTGCAATATGTTTTTATTCTGAAGTAAAAAAATAAATAAATAAATAAATAAAAAAATGCTTGCTTCCATATTTATGACAGCATTTTAGTGCCACATACAAAAGAAGAACATTTTAAAATAATATTTTGAAAATAAAGTCATTTCAATTAAATAATAAAAAAATAAAAAATAAAAAGGTAATAATTGTGAGACAAAAAGTTAGTGACACAAAAAAGAAACATTTTATAACTTATAAACAATGCAAAAAATTATTTTCTTAGAGTTTTCTCTTGTTTTCTAGTATAAATATAAATATAAAATATAATATATATAATAAAATATAATAAGTATAAATATCTGCCAATTGGGTAAGAATAATAATCTTAATTCAAAGGCTAAACTACATTATTATGGCAGATATTTGTGCTTGTTTTAAGCAAAAACTAACAACATTTTAGTTTTTTTTTTTTTTCAGAAAACAATAATATCTTAAGTCATTTTACTTGTCAAGTAAATGCATCTTGATTCAAGAATGTTTAGATATTTATACTACCAAAAAAATACAAAAACACACACACAAAAAAAAAAAAAAAAAATTGCAGTGGAATCATTGCCAAAAAAAAAAAAAAAATAAATAAAAATAATTGGCATTTTAACGTTCTTAGAATATAAAAAATAAATGTTTAAATATTCATGTCAATAGAATAATAAAAAAAAGAAGAAAAATAAAAGGTAATAATTGTGAGACAAAAAGTCACAAACACTTAAAAAAAACAAATTAAATAAAAAAAATAATCTAAATTTCAAGACATCAATGCAGATTTTTGGGGAATTGCAAATAAAGTTGCAATTATGTTTTATTCTGAAGTAAAAAAAACAACAACTAGCATTTTAGTGCCACATACAAAAGAAGAAAATGTAAAAATAATATTCTGAAAAGAAAGTCATTTCAATGCAATAATTAAAAAAAAGAAAAAGGTAATAATTGTGAGACAAAAAGTTAGTAGCACACTAAGAAACATTTTATAACCTATAAATATTTAAAAATGATGAAATTTAAATTATGATGAATTTACAAGTAAAGTGACTTAAGATATTGTTTTCTGAAAAAAAAAGGTTAGTTTTTGTTTAAAACAAGCAAAAATATCTGCCAAATGTTGCAAGAAAAATAAATCTTGTTGAGCCTTTGAATTAAGATTATTTTTCTTACACCACTGGCAGATATTTTTGCTTGTTTTAAACAAAAACTAACCTTTTTTTTTTTTCAGAAAACAAGTAATGTCAAGTAAATGCATCTTGATTTAAGTGTTTAGATACTAGAAAACTATGGAGGATGAGAAATGACTTTAGTATAAATAAATAAATAAATAAATACATAAATGCAGAATTAAAAAACATGTAAAAATACATAAATAAATACATGTATAAATCAACATACAAATAAATGAATATATAAATAAATAAATAAATGCTGAAATAAATTCATGTATAAATAAAAAAAATCTATAAATAAATAATTAAATGCTGAAATAAATGCATGTATAAATACATAAAGCAATAAACAAATAAATTAATATATAAATAAATAATTAAATGCTGAAATGAATACATGTATAAATACATAAAAAATCAATAAATAAATAATTAAATGCTGAAATAAATACATGTATAAATACATGAATCAATAAACAAATAAATGAATATATAAATAAATAAATAAATAAATAAATAAATGCTGAAATAAATTCATGTATAATAATAAAAATCTATAAATAAATAATTAAATGCTGAAATAAATACATGTATAAATATATAAATTAATAAACAAATAAATGAATATATAAATAAATAAATAAATGCTGAAATAAATTCATGTATAAATAAATAAAAAAAATTATAAATAAATAATTAAATGCATGTATAAATACATAAAAAAATCAATAAATAAATAATTAAATATATAAATAAATAAATAAATAAATGCTGAAATAAATTCATGTATAATAATAAAAATCTATAAATAAATAATTAAATGCTGAAATAAATGCATGTATAAATACATAAAAAAAATCAATAAATAAATAATTAAATGCTGAAATAAATACATGTATAAATACATAAATCAATAAACAAATAAATGAATATATAAATAAATAAATAAATGCTGAAATAAATTCATGTATAATAATAAAAATCTATAAATAAATAATTAAATGCTGAAATAAATGCATGTATAAATACATAAATCAATAAACAAATAATATATAAATAAATAATTAAATGCTGAAATGAACACATGTATAAATACATAAAAAAAACAATAAATAAATGCTGAAATAAATACATGTATAAATACATAAATCAATAAACAAATAAATGAATATATAAATAAATAAATAAATAAATGCTGAAATAAATTCATGTATAATAATAAAAATCTATAAATAAATAATTAAATACTGAAATAAATGCATGTATAAATACATAAATCAATAAACAAATAAAGTAATATATAAATAAATAATTAAATAAATGCTGAAATAAATTCATGTATAAATAAAGAAATCAATAAATAAATAATTAAATACTGAAATAAATGCAGAAATGTGTAAATGAATGAATGAATGAATAAATAATTCTGTCAAATATGTAATTTTTAATTGTGCTATTTGTGTACCATTTGTGTTATACTACAATTATGTATTTATTTATTATTTATTTTTATTTAATTTTAATTGTTTTATTTATGCATTTATTCATTTATTTATGCATTAATTATTTTAATTTTTTTTTTCTTTTATGTATATTAAGTCATTTCTCATCCTCCATAGAAAACAAGACAAAAACACTAAGAAAACATTCTTGCAGTGTAATCATGGCAAGAAAAATTGACATTTTAATGTTCTTAGAATATTAAAAATAAATGTTTTAATAGTTATTTTGGGGTGAAAATGTTTTTGTAACCTTCAAATATCACTACAATTAATTTGAACACTCTTAATATTAAAAATAAACATTCAAATAACAATTTTTAGTGAAAAGGTTTGCAAAATGCATGAATATTTTTGCAACCTTTAAATAACATTCTAACCTTCAGACACTTTTTATAAGCAGAGCTGCTGAACTGGAAGAAGAAGGTCTGAAAATGAGATCCATGTGAGATGGAAAAGCGTCTGAGGCTCTTGAGCGCAGCGATAATGAAGCAGTGACTCTATTAATCAGCGGCTCCTGGTTTAATTGCAAACAATAGCCGGCAATTAAATGTCAAGAAAAGCACAATTAAGCGTCATTAGCGTCTGCGCTCCTGTATAAAGGCTCCAGATGTGAGCCGGCCGCTTGACACGACTCAATTATTGCTTTTATTTCATTTATTCTTTCACACAAGTGCTGCGTTTAGAAAGAGAGCAGCAGCGTGTCGAGAATCAGGAATAATTACTGCGCTTTCACTGTTATTACTGCACTCCTGCGGAACAAACACACAAAAGTATGGAAGATCATTACCATCAAGGAACAAAATATATAAATAAAGCGAAATTTTGACTTTTAATTTTTACAACTCTGGCTTTTTTATTTCACATTCTGAAAAGTCAATTGTGAGATACAAATTTGAAATGGCAAGAAAAGGTAATACTTGTGAGAAAAAAATTATATATATTATAAAATAAAATAAAAAAAAATTAAATCGCAAGATACTAATTCAGATTCAGTTTTTTTTTTGGCTTTTTTTTTTTTATTTGTGTACCATTTTAGTACCACATACAAAATTAAAAAATATTATGAAAATAAAGCCATGTTAATACAATAAGAAAAAAATAAATAAATAAAAAAGGGTAATAATTGTGAGATATAAAAGTCACAATTGCTTTAAAATAATTGCCAGATTAAATGAAAAAAAAAAATCTACTTGCAAGATATCAATTAAGATTGTTTTATTTATTTATATTTGTGTATATATATATATATATATATTCAATTATTATTCCGTATTAAAAAAAATGCTTCCATATTTATGACAACATTTAATGCCACATACAAAAGAAAAAAAATAAAAATAAAGTCATGTCAATACAATAAACAAAAAAAAAAAAAAGAAAAAGAAAAGGTAAAAATTGTGAGACAAAAAGTCACAATTACTTAAAAAAAAGTACCAAATTAAATAAAAACAAAATCTAAATTGCACAATATCAGTTCAGATTTTATATATATATATATATATATATATATATATATTATGGGGGATTTTTTTTTATTCTGTAGTAAAAAAAAATAACTTGCTTCCATGTTAATTATGACATTTTAGTGCCACATACAAAAGAATAAAATAAAAAAATTATATATATATATATATATATATATATATATATATATATATATATATATAATGAAAATAAATTCATGTCAATACAATAATAAAAAAAAAGAAAAAGAAAAGGTAAAAATTGTGAGACAAAAAGTCACAATTAATTTAAAAAATCACCAAATTAAAAAAAAAATCTAAATTGCAAGATATCAATTCAGATTTATTTATGGGAGGGAGTAGTAAAATATTTCTGACAGCATTTTAGTGCCACATACAAAAGAAGAAAATTAAAAAATATATTTATATATATATTACGAAAATAAAGTCAAATTACAGGGGTTTGATAGAGGGAAACAAGATACAATTTTAATTTCAACATTATTTCTTCTTCAGACATTGTTCTTTAAATAAAATAAGTATCAACTGTATACAAAGTGAGCAACATTTAGTTTTCAACCACTGAATATGGCTAATATTCAACAATCTGCACATGGAGCCTCATTGAGATCCCCATATCTCTGGGACTGAATGATGTAGGGCCTTGAAAATTAACATTGCAAAAGAAAAGTTTATTAAAAACTAGAATCTAAAATCATATTTAAATATCTTTAATACTTCTTGAGTTATAGACACACAAACTTTGGAAAAAGAATATTTATGGCACTCAGACTGGTATGTTCAATGCAGTTTTTTTGGCAAAAGGAAATATGATACATCTCTAGTTTCAACATTATTTGTTCGTCAGACATTCCTCTTTAAAAGAAAAAAGTATTGGATTTTTTCAAACTGACCCACATTTGTTTTTTGACCACTGAAAATGTGAACATTTTAACAATTTACTCCTGAAGCCATACTGAAATTCCAATATCTCTTTAACAGAATAATACCAGGGGCTTAAAAATAAAGGTGTTAGAAGGAAAGTTTATTAAGAACCAATATCTAAAAGGCTATTAAGATATCTTTAATACTTCTTGAGTTATAGCCATGCAAACTTGGGAGAAAAACACATGAAAAGTGCCCTTTTCCCATTTTTGAACTGTCATCATCAGCATATAATGCAATAACGATTGCTAAAGTCAACAGATTTCACTAATAGAGCTACCAATCTCAGTGTAAAAATGACATAATAATGCTGGCATCTTTCTAAAGTCATCTTTATGCCCCTGTAATTTGGCTCCAAATCTGTGGTGAAAATTAGGTACAACATGAATCATCTTTATGCAAAGGAGCCTTTTGTTTTTCGGCCATTGAAAATGCTACAATTTTGCACATAGTGTCTCACTGAGATGCCCATATCTCTGGGACAGAGCCATATTGGGCCTTAAAATTAAAGGTAACAACTGAAAATTTTATTGAAAACCAAAATCTAAAAGGATATTGAGATTTGTTTAATACTTACTGAGTTACAGCCATGCAAACTTTGGAGAGAAATGCATGAAAAGTGCCTTTTTCCCATTTTTGTCTGTCATCCTCAGCATATAATGCAATAACGTTGGCTAAAGTCAACAGATTTTACTAATAGACCTACCAATCTCAGTGTAAAAATAACATTATGATGCTGCCATCTTTCTAAAGTCATTTTTTCCCTTCTGAAATTTGGCTCCAAATCTGAGGTCAAAACGAATTTCGATTGAAAATGGTACAATTTTTCACATAATGTCTCTTTGAGATCCCCATATCTCTGGGACTGAACCATATTGGGCCTTATAATTAAAGATAACAACTGAAAAGTTTATTGAAAACCAAAATCTAAAAGGATATTGAGATTTGTTTAAGACTTACTGAGTTACAGCCATGCAAACTTTGGAGAAAAACACATGAAAACTGCTTTTTTCACAATTCTAAACTGTCATCATCTGCAAATAATGCAATAACGTTGGCTAAAGTCAACAGATTTTACTAAAAGAGCTACCAATCTCAGTGTAAAAATAACATTATGATGCTGCCATCTTTCTAGTCATTTTTACCCTTCTGTAATTTGGCTCCAAATCTGAGGTCATGAATTTCGATTGAAAATGGTACAATTTTGCACATAGAGTCTGAATGAGATCCCCATATCTCTGGGACAGAACCATATTGGGCATTAAAATTAAAGATAAAAACTGAAAAGTTTATTGAAAACCAAAATCTAAAAGGATATTGAGATTTGTTTAATACTTACTGAGTTACAGCCATGCAAACGTTGGAGAAAAACACATGACAACTGCCTTTTTCCCATTTCTGAACTGTCATCATCAGCATATAATACAACAACGTTGGCTAAAGTCAACAGATTTTACTAAAAGAGCTACTAGTCTCTGTGTAAACATAACATTATGATGCTGCCATCTTTCTAAAGTCATTTTTACCCTTCTGAAATTTGGCTCCAAATCTGAGGTCAAAACGTCAATCTTTTTCAATTGAAAATGGTACAATTTTGCACATGGAGTCTCATTGAGATCCCCATTTCTCTGGGACAGAACCATATTGGGCCTAAAAATTAAGGATAACAGCTGAAAAGTTTATTGAGAACCAAAATCTAAAAGGATATTGAGTTTTCTTTAATAATTACTGAGTTACAGCCATGCAAACTTTGGAGAAAAACACATGAAAACAGCTTTTTTCCCATTTCTGAACTGTCATCATCAGCAAATAATGCAATAACGTTGGCTAAAGTCAACAGATTTCACTAATAGAGCTACCAATCTCAGTGTAAAAATAACATTATGATGCTGCCATCTTTCTAAAGTCATTTTTACCCTTCTGAAATTTGGCTCCAAATCTGAGGTCAAAACGTCAATGAATCTTTTTCGATTGAAAATGGTACAATTTTTCACATAGTGTCTCATTGAGATCCAAATTTCTCTGGGACTGAACCATATTGGGCCTTAAAATTAAAGGTAACAACTGAAAAGTTTATTGAAAACCAAAATCTAAAAGGATATTGAGATTTGTTTAATACTTACTGAGTTACAGCCATGCAAACTTTGGAGAGAAACACATTTTGAACTGTCATCATCGGCAAATAATGCAATAACGTTGGCTAAAGTCAACAGATTTTACTAAAAGAGCTACTAGTCTCTGTGTAAACATAACATTATGATGCTGCCATCTTTCTAAAGTCATTTTTACCCTTCTGAAATTTGGCTCCAAATCTGAGGTCAAAACGTCAATAATTGAAAATGGTACAATTTTGCACATGGAGTCTCATTGAGATCCCCATTTCTCTGGGACAGAACCATATTGGGCCTAAAAATTAAGGATAACAGCTGAAAAGTTTATTGAGAACCAAAATCTAAAAGGATATTGAGTTTTCTTTAATACTTACTGAGTTACAGCCATGCAAACTTTGGAGAAAAACGCATGAAAACCGCTTTTTTCCCATTTCTGAACTGTCATCATCAGCAAATAATGCAATAACTTTCTCTAAAGTCAACAGATTTCACTAATAGAGCTACCAATCTCAGTGTAAAAATAACATTATGATGCTGCCATCTTTCTAAAGTCATTTTTACCCTTCTGTAATTTGGCTCCAAATCTCACGTGAAAATTGCTAAACTGACTCTACAAAATAGTGGATTACTCAGTAAATATTCATCCATGACTTTTAATATTTTGGCTTTCGTCACTTTATGTCTACCTTTCTTCAAAAAAATATTAGCAAAATCAAAAATTTTCCACAAAAGAGCAAACTGAGAAGGATTCGCGTGAAGAAAGCTGTAAATGCTGTGTCTTACAGTCGTCATGATGAAGCTTTCAGAAGGAGCATCAGACAGTCTCTGACAGCACTGGACATAAATATAACGTCAGACGGACACAGAGAGCCGACGGCGTCGTCCTGCCATGATAAAAACACACTGAGAAAGACACAGCGAGTGAATCTGTGACGCGCCGAAGCCTGGAGGTCACAGGAGTGACATTTACAGCCTCTCGATCGGCACACAGCATCAGACGCATAAATAAAGCAACAGCTGCATCAGTGTTTTTAAGATATGACAGCTTATGTTCAACCAACAAACTACCCCGAGTTGGATGAACTTAATATGTAGCAGAAACACATTTTTAAATTGATTACTCAAAATAATGAAGCTTTTCTGGTCAGCAGTGTTGGGGGTAACTTGAGTTACGTAATAATATGACATTTTTCAAGTAACTAGTAAAGTAACGCATTACTTTTTAATTTCCAAGAAAATATCTGAGTTACTTTTTCAAAAAAAAGTAACGACCTTTATGTATTTAATCCCGTTTTATTAACCAATGTCTTTGCTGATGACCTTTGTTGATCCAATACATCAGTACACTGCAAAAATACTTTTCTAACTTAGATTTTTTTTCTTGTTTACAGCCAAAAATTGTGAAACAAAAAGTGACAATTACTTCAAAAAACTACCAAAAAAATAAATAAATAAATTAAATTTAACAAGATAACAATTCAAATTCATATTGGGAATTGCACTTATTTGTTATTCCATAGTAAAAAATAAATAAATGAAAAAAATAACAATAAATTGCAAGATATCAATTCAGATTTTTAGTTTATATATATATATATATATATATATTGGAATTGCAAAAAAAGTTGCAATTATATTTTTTATTCCGTAAAAATAAATAAATAAATAAAAAACTTGCTTCCATATTTATGACAGCATTTTAGTGCCACATACAAAAGAAGAAGAAAAAAAATATATGTATTATGAAAATAAAGTCATGTCTATAATAATAATAATAATAATAATAATAATAATAATAATAATAAAAGAAAAGGTAATAATTGTGAGACAAAAAGTCGCAATTACTTAAAAAAAATTACCAAGAAAAAAAAATTACAAGATATCAATTCAGATTTATTTATATATATATATATATATATATATATATATAGGGAATTGCAAATAAAGTTGCAATTATTTTTTTTGTTCTGTAGTAAAAAAAAAAAAAAATGTATGACAGCATTTTAGTGCTACATACAAAAGAAGAAAAAAAAAATAATATTATAAAAATAAAGTCATGTCAATACAATAATAGATAATAGAAAAATAAAAAATAGATATTTTTTTCAAAAAAGTAACGGCAGTTACTTTTTGTTTTCTTTATGTATTTAATCCCGTTTTATTAACCAATGTCTTTGCTGATGACCTTCGTTGATCCAATACATCAGTACACTGCAAAAATACTTTTCTTACTTAGATTTTTTTGTCTTGTTTACAGCCAAAATAATCACAAAAAAAATCATAATTTAAGTAAATAATTATTTTTTTTGTTTTCAGAAAAAAACAAGTCAAAATAAGTGACTTTTTTCTTACAACAAGCAAAATAATCTGCCAATGGGGTAAGCAAAATTTTTTATTTCAAACAGAAAACAAGATAATTTAGCTTACCACATTGCAAAAACACAAATTTTGACAAGAATTTTTATTTCTCTAGAAAAAAAAAAAAGATAAATATATTATTAAGAGATATTTTGACTAGAAACAAGACAAAAAATCTAAAAAAAATAAATAAAAAAAAAAGATAAATATATTATTAAGAGATATTTTGACTAGAAACAAGACAAAAAATCTAAAAAAAGAAAAAAAAGAAAAGCATTTTTTGCAGTGTACCAATAAGCAAAACTTACTTTAGATGAACTAACATTTGTGTTTTTTTTTCTCATTGCTGAAGAGTGTTGAACTTTCTTTTCCCACAGTTCCACTGTAAAGATGGGAATTTATTTTTCCTTTAGCCTTATTCACTTAATTTCATTTTGGTGTGAAAGGGCTTTTACATTTGCTAAGAATAAATCTTTTTATATTAAAAACAAACAAGCCCTGCCCAGATTTAAAAAGTAACGCAAAAGTAACGCAAAAGTATTGTAACGCATTACTTTCCATAAAAAGTAACTAAGTAACGTAATTAGTTACTTTTTTAGGGAGTAACGCGACATTGTAACGCATTACTTTTAAAAGTAACTTTCCCCAACACTGACCATCACTGACCTGAAGATGCATTTGAACAATAAGAGACGTTTGCGAGATGAAATAATGAGAAAGTCAGCCGGCTCGTTTAGTATTCAGACTCGCTGAATGAATGACGGGTTTCACACACACTCTTCTGGAGGCAGGTTAATTACAGCCGTAATCAAGCATGCGATAAATGCAGCAGGATCACCAGCGCATGACTAATGGAGTTCAGCTGAATGTCACACAATATGATCTGACTGAATGGAAAAAACGTATTTCTCTGCTGGATCTGTGAGTCTTTAACCAGCGCCATCCAACTCATGCATGAAGAGCATTCGCCATCGGCTACTATTACCTGCAGTGAGGGCATTTTTTTTATTTTTGTTTTTTTATTTTGTTTTGAAGAAAGACAAATATAGATAGTGTTGGAAACCAAAATGTTAAATGCAATGGATGTATATTTACTGAGTAACCCAAATCCAGTGTTCTGCATAATGGTTCAAAATGGCAATTTTCATCTGAGCCAAATTACAGGAGGGTAAAAATGACTTTGGAAAGATGGCAGCAACATTATTTTACGTTTACCAAGAGATTGGTAGCTCTTTTAGTAAAATCTGTTGACTTTAGCAATCGTTATTGCATTATTTGCCAATGGTGACAGATCAAAAATGGGAAAAAGGCACTTTTTATGTGTCTTTTCTCAAAGTTTGAATGGCTGCAACTCGATAAGTATTACAGAAATCACTATATTATTTTAGATTTTGATTCTCAATCAACTTTCCTTTTGGTGTCTTCAGTTTTAAGGCTGTAAATAGTTTAGTTCCAGAGATATTGCGATCTCAGTACAGCTCTATGTGGGTAATTTTGTGTCAAGCAGAGGTCTCCAGCTGAAAATTTGAATTTAATCATTGATATTTTTTTCTGTTTAATATAATAAATGATGAAGAAAGACAAAAATAAATGTCCTTTATGCACATTTACTGTGTAATCCACAATTTTGTAGAGGGGGATCAAATTGACCATTTTCACCTTAGATTTGGAGCCAAATTGCAGGAGGGTAAAATGACTTTTGAAAGATGGCAGCAACATTATTTTATGTTTACACAGAGATTTGTAGATTTATTAGTAAAATATGTTGACTTTAGCAATCGTTTTTGCATTATATGCCAATGGTGACAGTTCAAAAATGTGAAAAAGGCACTTTTCATGTGTTTTTCTTCAAAGTTTGAATGGCTGTAACTCAATAAGTATTAAAGAAATCACTATATTGTTTTAGATTTTGGTTCTCAATCAACTTTCCTTTTGGTGTCTTCAGTTTTAAGGCTGTAAATAGTTTAGTTCCAGAGATATTGCGATCTCAATACAGCTCCATGTGGGTAATTTTGTGTCAAGTAGAGGTCTCCAGCTCTCTTTTGTTCATTGATTTTTTTTTTCTGGTTAATGAAATAAATGACGAAGAATGCTAAATAATAAATGCCCTTTATGTATATTTACTGTGTAATCCACTATTTTGTAAAGGGGGGGATCAAATTGACCATTTTCATCTGAGACTTGAAGCCTAATTTTGTGAGGATAAAATGACTTTAGAAAGATGGCAGCACCATAATGTTATGTTTACACAGAGATTGATAGCTCTATTAGTAAAATATGTTGACTTTAGCAATCGTTATTGCAATATATGCCAATGGGTACAGTTCAAAAATGGAAAAAAGGCACTTTTTATGTGTCTTTTCTCAAAGTTTGAATGGCTGTAACTCGATAAGTATTAAAGAAATCACTATATTGTTTTAGATTTTGGTTCTCAATCAACTTTCCTTTTGGTGTCTTCATTTTTAAGGCTGTATATAGTTTAGTTCCAGAGATATTACGATCTCAATACAGCTCCATGTGGGTAATTTTGTGTCAAGCAGAGGTCTCCAGCTCTCTTTTGTTCATTGATTTTTTTTTTTCTGGTTAATGAAATAAATGATGAAGAAAGCCAAAAATAAATGTCCTTTATGCACATTTACTGTGTAATCCACTATTTTGTAGAAGGGGATCAAATTGACCATTTTCACCTTAGATTTGGAGCCAAATTGCAGGAGGGTAAAATGACTTTTGAAAGATGGCAGTAACATTATTTTATGTTTACACAGAGATTGGTAGCTCTATTAATAAAATATGTTGACTTTAGCAATCGTTATTGCATTATTTGCCAATGGTGACAGTTCAAATATGGAAAAAAGGCACTTTTCATGTGTCTTTTCTCAAAGTTTGCATGGCTGCAACTTAATAAGCTTTAAATAAATCTCAATATACTTTTAGATTTTGGTTTTTAACAAACTTTTCTTTTGGTGTCTTCATTTTTTAGGCTGTATATATTTTAGTTCCAGAGATATTATGATCTCAATACAGCTCCATGTAGGTAATTTTGTGTCAAGCAGAGGTCTCCAGCTGAAAATTTGAATTTAATCATTGATATTTTTGTCTGTTTAATATAATAAATGATGAAGAATGCTAAATAATAAATGCCCTTTATGTATATTTACTGTGTAATCCACTATTTTGTAAAGGGGGGGATCAAATTGACCATTTTCATCTGAGACTTGAAGCCTAATTTTGTGAGGATAAAATGACTTTAGAAAGATGGCAGCACCATAATGTTATGTTTACACAGAGATTGATAGCTCTATTAGTAAAATATATTGACTTTAGCAATCGTTTTTGCATTATTTGCCAATGGTGATGGTTCAAAAATGGGAAAAAGGCACTTTTTATGTGTCTTTTCTCAAAGTTTGAATGGCTGCAACTCGATAAGTATTAAAGAAATCACTATATTATTTTAGATTTTGATTCTCAATCAACTTTTCTTTTGGTGTCTTCATTTTTTAGGCTGTAAATAGTTTAGTTCCAGAGATATTGCGATCTCAATACAGCTCTATGTGGGTAATTTTGTGTCAAGCAGAGATCTCTGGTTAATTAAATAAATGATGAATAAAGCCAAATAATAAATGTGCTTTATGTATACATACTGTGTAATCCACTATTTTGTAGAAGGGGTTCAAAACGACAATTTTCATCTGAGACTTGAAGCCTAATTTTGTGAGGATAAAAATGACTTTAGAAAGATGGCAGCATCATTATGTTATGTTTACACAGAGATTGGTAGATCTATTAGTAAAATATGTTGCCTTTAGCAATCGTTTTTGCATTGTATGCCAATGGTAACAGTTCAAATTTGGGAAAAAAGCACTTTTCATGTGTTTTTCCTCAAAGTTTGCATGTCTGCAACTTAATAAGCATTAAATAAATCTCTATATCCTTTTAGATTTTGGGTATCAATACTTTTTTTTAACAAACTTTTCTTTTGGTTTCCTCATTTTTTAGGCTGTAAATAGTTTAGTTCCAGAGATATTGCGATCTCAATACAGCTCCATGTGAGAAATTTTGTGTCAAGCAGAGGTCTCCAGCTGAAAATTGTAATTTTAATCGTTGATATTTTTTTCTGTTTAATATAATAAAGGATGAAGAAAGCCAAAAATAAATGTCCTTTATGCACATTTATTGTTTAATCCACTATTTTGTAGAGGGGGATCAAATTGACCATTCACCTGAGATTTGGAGCCAAATTACAGGAGGGTAAAATGACTTTTGAAAGATGGCAGCACCATTATTTTATGTTTACAAAGAGATTGATAGCTCTATTAATAAAATATGTTCACTTTAGCAATCGTTTTTGCATTATATGCCAATGGTGACAGTTCAAAAATGGAAAAAAGGCACTTTTTATGTGTCTTTTCTCAAAGTTTGCATGGCTGCAACTTAATAAGCATTAAATAAATCTCAATATACTTTTAGATTTTGGTTTTTAATAAACTTTTCTTTTGGTGTCTTCATTTTTTAGGCTGTATATAGTTTAGTTCCAGAGATATTGTGATCTCAATACAGCTCCATGTAGGTAATTTTGTCAAGCAGAGGTTTCCAGCTTAAACATTTAGATTTTATTCATTGATTTTTTTTTTTTTATTTCCTAGTTAATGAAATAAATGATGAAGAAAGCCAAATAATAAATGCCCTTTATGTATATTTACTGTGTAATCCACTATTTTGTAAAGCGGGATTAAATTGACCATTTTAATCTGAGACTTGAAGCCTAATTTTGTGAGGATAAAATGACTTTAGAAAAATTGGCAGCAACATTATTTTATGTTTACACAGAGATTGGTAGATTTATTAGTACAATATGTTGACTTTAGCTATTGTTATTGCATTATATGCAAATGGTGACAGTTCAAAAATGGGAAAAAGGCACTTTTCATGTGTTTTTCTTCAAAGTTTGAATGGCTGTAACTCAATAAGTATTAAAGAAATCACTATATCCTTTTAGATTTTGGTTCTCAATCAATTTTCCTTTTGATGTCTTTATTTTTAAGGCTGTAAATAGTTTAGTTCCAGAGATATTGCGATCTCAATACAGCTCCATGTTGGTAATTTTGCGTCAAGCAGAGGTTTCCAGCTTAAACATTTAGATTTTATTCATTGATTCTTTCTGGTGAATGAAACAGATGAACAAGAAAGCCAAAATAATAAATGTCACTGATGTATGCACAATTTTGTAGAGGGGTCAAAACGACAATTTTCATCTGAGACTTGAAGCCTAATTTCGTGAGAATAAAAATGACTTTAGAAAGATGGCAGCAACATTATTTTATTTCTACAGAGATTGGTACTTTTCACTTTTCATGTGTTTGCATGACTGTAACTCAAAAAGTATTAAAAAAATCTCAATGTCCTTTTATATTTTGGTTCTTAACAAACTTTTCTTTCGGCATCTTCATTTTTGAGGTCCAATCTCATTCAGACCCAGAGATATGATGATCTCAATGTGGCTCCATCAGTAAATTGCTTAAAAAAAGGGAGAAAAAAAAAAGTTGTCTTCAAAACTTGAATGCCTGTAGATCAAGGCGTATTAAAGATATCTTAATATTCTTTTAGATTCTGGTTCTTAACAAATATTTATTTTCATAAAGGCTGTGTATAGTTAAAATCTATAGATATGGGGATCTCAAAATGGCTCCATGTGGGTTATTTTGTGTCAGCCAGAGGTCCCCAGCTAAAAATTTATTTTGTTAATATTTTTTCTAAAGCAAGACAAACATAAATAAAAATAAAAGCCAAAAAAAATAAATGCCATGGATGTATATTTACTGAGTAATGCACTATTTTGCAGAGGAGGGAGATTTGGAGCCAAATTACAGGAGGGAAAAATGACTTTAGAAAGATGGCAGCATCATTATGTTATGTTTCCAGAAAGATTGGTAGCTCTATTAGTAAAATCTGTTGACTTTAGCAAATGTTATTGCATTATATGCCAATGGTGACAGTTTAAAAATGAGGGGAAAGCACTTTTCATGTGTTTCTCTCCAAAGTTTGCATGGCTGTAACTCAATAAGTTTTAAAGAAATCTCAATATCCTTTTAGATGTTGGTTCTAAATAAACTTTTCAGATGTTATCTTTCATTTTAATGCCCAATATAGTTCCGTCCCAGAGATATGGGGATCTCAGTGAGACTCCATGTGCAAAATTGTACCAATTTTCAAAGGTCAAAAACCGAATGTAGGTTACTTTGTATAAAGATGATTCTTGTCGTATCTAAAGAGGAATGTCAGAGCATCCATTCAGGATGGGGACAGAATGTTATTGTGTGATATATGCTAATATAGTTATCATATATTTACACCATGTTTTTCTCCATATAATATTAGGGTCCCAGCACGTGTTTGGCGGCTCTATCCATCATCTTAAAGCATGAGCTGAAGTATTTAAGTTGCTTGTGATTTAGTTTCTTTGTCTGTGGATTAAATGTGGATCTTCTCAGCGTCAGACCATCTCTGAGAGCTTAAATCACACACATCCTCTGCCTGCTGATTTATGGATATTAACTGGGTTTCTGTCACATTTACTCCTGCTATTTCTGCATATAGTATTTAAGAGTTTCCAAATGTGCAGCCGACAGCTGGAATACTGTATCCCTCAACGCAATGTGCTCAAACTGACCATTGGTTTCCAGCATGCTGAAGGTATTAAAAGTAATTGATCGGTTGTGATTCACTCAAATTTGAGTCTGCTCATCAGACAAAGCATCATGGCTTACAGGGAACATTCCCATAACTTTATCTTATAAGTACGACTTTATCTCCTAATTATGATGTTTTTTTTTATCTCATAACTGACTTTATCTCATAATTGTGACTTTTTATCCTATAACTATGACCCTTTATCACATAATTTACTTTCTATGTCATAACTGACTTTATCTCATAATTGTGACTTTTTATCCTATAACTATGACCCTTTATCTCATAATTAACTATCCTGTAACTGAATTTATCTCATAATTCTATTTTTTATCTCATAACTGACTTTATCTCATAATTGTGACTTTTTATCCTATAACTATGACCCTTTATCTCATAATTTACTTTCTATGTCATAACTGACTTTATCTCATAATTGTGACTTTTTATCCTATAACTATGACCCTTTATCTCATAATTTACTTTCTATCTCATAACTGACTTTATCTCACAATTATGCCTTTGTATCCCATAACAATGACTTTATAATAATTGTGACTTTTTATCTCATATCTATGACCCTTTATCTCATAATTGACTTATTTCATTATAACTGGCTTATAACAGGCTTCGTCTTATAATTATGACTTTTTATCTAATAATTAACTTTATCTCATCATAAATGACTTTCTCATAATTTAAACTTTTCTTCATAAATGACTTTCTAATCATTTTGATTGACTTTTTATCTCATACCTATAACCCTTTATCTCATAATTATGACTTTCTCGTGATTTAAACTTTTTGTTATAATGATGACTTTCTAATAATTTTTACTTAATAATTAATAATTAATAATTAATAATTTTTCTTTTTATTTCATAACAGACCTTATCTCATATTTTTGACTTTTTATCTCATAAGTGACTTTCTCATAATTTAAACTTTTTCTCATAACAATGAGTTTCTAATAGTTTTAACTTTTTATCTCATAACTATGACTTTTTACCCCATAACTATGTATTTATTTAATAATTGATTTTTTTATCTCATAACTGACTTTATCTCATAAGTTTAACTTTGTATCCTACAACTATGTCCCTTTATCTTATAAGTACGACTTTTTATCTCATTTGCATAACTATGACTTCAAAAATAAAGCTTTGATAACTTATTATGAATATTAGCAGAACATTCTTAGAACATCTTTTTTTTTTTTTTTTTGCTGGTGACTTCAGAAGATTTGTAACAGTGCGTGAATCTCATAATTATGATTTTTTTTAAATCTCATGACTGACTTTATCTCATAATTATGATTTTTTTTAATCTCATAACTGACTTTATCTCATAATTATGATTTTTTTTTATCTCATAACTAATCCTTTATCTCATAATTTTATCTTTTTATCTCACAACTGACTTTATCTCATAATTATGATTTTTTTTGTCTCATAACTGACTTTATCTTATAATTCTGACTTTGTATCATATAACTAACTCTTTATCTCATAATTTACTTTTTATCTCATAATTATGACTTTTTATCCGATAACTATGTATTTATTTTATAGTTTACTTTTTATTTCATAACTGATTTTATCTCATAATTATGATTTTTTTATCTCATAATTTTTACTTTGTATCCTATAACTATGACCCTTTATCTCATAATTAATTTTTATCTCATAATTATGACTTTTTATCCCTTAACTGTGACTTTCTCATAATTTATACCTTTTCTCATAACGAGTTTCTAATTTTGAGTTTTCTAGTTTTAACTTTTCATCTCATAACTATGACCCTTGACTTTTATCTCATTTGCATAAATATGACTTTATCATTTAAACCTTTTCTCTTAACTATGACTAATTATGAATTTTTTAATAATATTATATATATATATATTTTTTTTAGGTAACAACTGACTTTATCTCATAATTATGTTTTTTTTTTATCTCATAATTCTGACTTTGTATACTATAAATGAGACTCTTTATCTCATAATTGACTTTTTGTCTCATAATTATGACTTTTTATCCGATAACTATGCATTTATTTAATAATTTACTTTTTATTTCATAACAGACTTTATCTCATAATTGACTTTATCTCATAATTATGATTTTTTTTAATCTCATAACTGACTTTATCTCATAATTTTTACTTTGTATCCTATAACTATGACCCTTTATCTCATAATTAATTTATCTCATAATTATGACTTTTTATCCCTTAACTGTGACTTTCTCATAATTTATACTTTTTCTCATAACAATGAGTTTCTAATAGTTTTAACTTTTCATCTCATAACTATGACCCTTGACTTTTTATCTCATTTGCATAACTATGACTTTATCATTTAAACCTTTTCTCTTAACTATGACTAATTATTGATATTTGACATATTTGATGTTTTGTATGTTTAAAAAATATTCAGAAAAAACAAAGTGGGTGCTTTTAAATGTTGAGAGAACATTCAAATGTAACATTCTCAGAACCTTCCTCTAATTTTGCAACTAAGAAAAAACATTCTTAATACATTCAAAGCACTGATACAATAAAAGGGCATTTTGCACTTTTCAAAAATAAAGCTTTGATAACTTAAGAATATTAGCAGAACATTCTTAGAATATCTTTTTTTTTTTTGCTGGTGATTTGTAAGTGTGCATGAATCTTCATTTGTGCTCAGCGGATGACCGGAAAACACTCTGAATGACATTTGTGTGAGTCATTATTTTTATCTGTGAATAAACCTGACGAAGCTATCTCATAATTGACTATCTCATAATTATGACGTTTTTTAGGTAACAACTGACTTTATCTCAGAATTTTTACTTTTTATCCTATCTCATAATTTAAATATTTTCTAACAACGACTTTCTAATAATTTTGACTTTTTATCTTGTAACTATGACCCTTTATTTAATAATTGACTTTTTTTATTTCATAACAGACTTAATCTCATAATTGATTTTCTATCTCATAACTGACTTTATCTCATAATTATGATTTTTTTTATCTCATAATTGATTTTATCTTATAAATCTGACTTTGTATCCTATAACTATGACTCATAATTGACTTTTTATCTCATAATTATGACTTTTTATCTGATAACTATGTATTTATTTAATAATTTACTTTTTATTTCATAACAGACTTTATCTCATAATTATGATTTTTTTTATCCCATTGCTGACTTTATCAGCAATGGGATTTATAATTTTGACTTTGTATCCTATAACTATGACCCTTTATCTCATAACTGACTTTTTATCCCTTAACTATGACTTTCTCATAATTGAAACTTTATCTCATAACAATGAGTTTCTAATCATTTTGACTTTTTATCTCATAACTATGACCCTTTATCTTATAATTGTGACTTTGTATCTCATTTGCATAACTATGACTTTCTTATCATGTAAACTTTTTCTCTTAATTATGACTAATTATTAATATTTGATGTTTTGTATGTTTAAAAAATGTTCAGAAAAATGTTTGAAATATTGAGAGAACATTCAAATGTAACATTCTCAGAACGGTCCTCTAATATTTGCATAACTAAGAAAAACATTAAAAGCACTGATATAAAAAAGGGCATTTCTTCTTAGGACATCTTTTTTTTTGCTGGTGATTTGTAAGTGTGCATGAATCTTCATTTGTGCCGGAAAACACTCTGAATGACATTTGTGTGAGTCATTATTTTTATAGGTGAATAAACCTGACGAAGCTGTTTAACGACAGATGAAAGTGTGCTGTACTTCACTGATGGAGGTGGATGAGAGTCTCAGCTGCTTCAGTCGGCGTGTCTAGACCTGTGACATGACGATCCGCCCGCGGCGCCCACCGACCACAGCTGAGACACTCCATCAAACGCTCGGCACATCGAAGACACGTTCTGTGGAATCTTCAGAAAGAGCCTGAAGCGCAGAGACTCCGACCGGAATGTTCCACGATCTGCGCGAGAATCTATAAGTGTCATATAATGACAGAAACCACAGAAAAGCATTCAGACACACCTCTGAGTTTGAACACATTATTACACAATAGTGAAAAAAACAATAGCACTAACATGGAAACATTGTGGGAAAGTCATGTGTTTGAGGTGAATGAACTTCTGCTGATGCTTCTTGGTTAATAATGGGGTGAATCTACTGGTTAGTATTTGCTTTACCATGTTGCAAAACAGCAGTAATAGTACAAGTCACACAAATCTCAGACCATGTTTGTAAATTATTGAACTGAACTGAATCAACATGAATCTGAATAATGACTTTATTGTCTTCTATAGAGCTGTTTTACAGCTGAAATTGAATTTGTTTCATAATTGATTAATTTTGCATCAATTATTTGTATTTATTAATGTGAAGCTGCGTTAAAATAATTTGTATTGTATAAAATGTTACATAAAATATAAATTATAAAATAAATCTGGCTTGATTTACACAAACAGTTAACTAAATAATAAAAACTGAATTATAGGAAATGATTATAGTTAATTATAAGATATTATTTTCTTATAATTTTAAAAATGACTTTTTATCTCAGAACTGCGACTCTTTATACTATTGTATTGTATCTCATAATTTTGACTTTTTATCCCTATTAACCTTTATCTCAAAATTGACTTTTAATCTAATAACTGACTTTACCTCATAATCTTGACTTTTTATCTCATAATTCAGACTTTTTATTCCACAAATATAATCCTTTATCTCATAATTTGAAATTTTCTCATAACTATGACTTTCTCACTATTTCTTACTAATTCTTATAAATTTTACTTTTTTTTTTATCAAAAATGACCTTTTATCTCATAACTATGACTATTTATCCCATTGTATTGTATCTCAAAATTTTGATTTTTTATCCCATAACTATCAAGCTTTATCTCATAATTGACTTATCCCATAACTGACTTTCTCATAATTTAGATTTTTTTATCTCATAATTGACATTTTATCTCAACTTTGACTATCATAATTTTGACTTTTTATCTAATAACTATGACACTTTATCTCATAATTTAAAATGTTCTCATAACTATGACTTTCTCAGAATTTTGACTTTATCTCATAACTGACTATTTATCTCACCCTTGAACAAATAAAAACATTATCACACAATAGAGAAAAAAGAATAGCACATGGAATAACATGTTCATTGTGGTAAAGTCATGTGTTTGAGGTGAATGAACTTCTGCTGATGCTTCTTGGTTAATAATGGGATGAATCTACTGGTTAGTATTTGCTTTACCATGTTGCAAAACAGCAGTAATAGTACAAGTCACACAAATCTCAGAACATGTTTGTAAATTATTGAACTGAACTGAATCAACATGAATCTGAATTGATCTGAATAATGACTTATTAATGTGAAGCTGCGTTGAAACAATTTGTATTGCATAAAATGTTATATAAAATATAAATTATGAAATAAATCTGACTTGATTTACGCAAACAGCTAACTAAATAATAAAAACTGAATTATCAGAAATTATTATTATTAATTATAAGATATTATTTTCTTAAAAATACATCACATTTGCCCTTCATAGTCAACAATGTTTTACTTTTGTTTGTTTGTAATTAATAATTCATTATTTATATAATTATTTTTACATTTTAATATTTTTTACATCATTAGCATGAAGATAGTACAACAAATACTATGATGTATATATATGTAATAATTTACATAATATAGTCTCATTATTTGAGATTAATATATGCTTAACTGTCATTACATTAGTCACAATACAAAACAGCTTAAATAGCCTTCTTTTTCTATGAATTAAACATAATTACCCATTCCAGACTTTCAAATGTTACTGCTTTATTATTTTTGAAAATTAAAAATTTATATTTTTATATATTTATATATATATATAGTTATTGTTTAACTTGACTGACTGAATTAAACTGAATAATGACACTATTCTCTTTTTAGAGTTGCTTTACAGCAAAATTTAATGGAAGCCCATTTCAAAAAGTCATGCTTTATTAAGTTATGTCTTTAGACATTTTAAAAAAAGTTACAATTATGACATACTAATTTAAAATTATGAGATTAAAAAAATAAAAGAAAAAAAGACTTTTAAGTCTCATAATTTTGATTTACTATGAACTTCTACATTTTATCTTATAATAATCTTATTAACTTTTGAAGTCATAATTTTGACTTTCTAATAACTATGAATCTTTATCTCATAATTTTGACTTTTTACCAAATATGACTTTTCATCTTGTATGACTTTATCTCATAATTACAACTTTTTGTCTCATAACTTTATCTCATAATTTTGACTTTTAATCTCATAACTATGACCTTTTATCTCATAATTGACTTTTTATCTTATAACTATGACCCACTGTCTCATAATTGACTTTTTATCGAATAACCGACTTTATCTCAGAATTATGATTGTATATCTCATAACTGACTTCATCTCATAATTTTGACTTTTTATCCCATAACTATAAACCTTTTATCTCATAATTGACTTTTTATCTCAACTTTGACTATCATAGTTTTGACTTTTATCTAATAACTATGACACTTTATCTTATAATTTAAAATTTTCTCATTACTATGACTTTCTCACAAGTTTGACCTTATCCCATAACTGACTAATTATCTCATAAATTTTATTATAATTTTTTTTAATCAAAAATGACCTTTTATCTCATAACTATGACTCTTTATCCCATTGTATTGTATCTCATAATTTTGACTTTTTATCCCATAACTATCAACCTTTATCTCATAATTGACTTTTAATCTCATAACTGACTTTATCTCATAATTTTGACTTTTTATCTTATAATTCAGATTTTTTTATCTCATGATTTTGAATTTTTATTCCACAACTATAAACCTTTATCTCACAATTGACTTTTTATCTCATGAGTTTTACTTTTAAAAAATGACTTTTTATGTAATAACTATGACTCTTTATTCCATAATTGTATTTTATCTCATAATTTTGACTTTAATGTCATAATTACGACTTACAACTTTTCAATTCATAATTTTGACTTTTCATTTCATAATTATAAGTCTTAAATACATAATTCTTACTTACCAAATCATGTTTGTTTTTTTAATGTCAAAAATAGCTTTCATACAACTTTTATCTTTATCTTTTATCTCATAGTTAATAAAGTTAACATCACTGATTCTGTCATTTTCCTGCTTATTAATGTGAAGCTGCTTTGAAACAAATTGAACTGTATAAAGTCAAGTCAGGGCATATTTCTTTAGCGCTTTATACAATCCTGTTCACTGTAAAGCTCTATAAAAAATTAAGGTGACTTTAGAGTAGTATGCATTTGAAATGAAAATGTGCATAACTGTCATGAAAATAATGTCAAAAGGATGTTATAAAAATTTTACTAACATTCCCATAAGGTTTTTTATTTAATGTTCAAAAAAAAAAAAAAAAACACATAAGACCCTTTTATTGTATTCTGAGTGTATGTGTATCATTGATAATTAATTCCCAGCAGGAATTGCAGCAAGCAGATGAACTCTGATTAGTGATCTAATTATTGAGAGGATAATTTTGACTTTTTACCAAATAATTATGACTTTTTATGTCATAACTGACTTTATCTCATAATCTCATAATTACAACTTTTTGTCTCATAACTATATCATGATTTTGACTTTTAATCTCAACTACAACCTTTATTTCAGAATTGACTTTTTATCTCATAATTGACTTAATCTCATAATTATGACTTTCTCATTATTGAAACGTTTTCTCATAACTATGACTTTCTAATAATTTCTACTGTTTATCTCATAACTTACTTCATCTCATAATTTTGACTTTTCATCCTATAACTATGACCCTTTATCTCATTATTGACTTTTTATCTCATAACTGACTTTATCTCATAATTATGACTTTCTCATTATTGAAACGTTTTCTCATAACTATGACTTTCTAATAATTTCTACTGTTTATCTCATAACTTACTTCATCTCATAATTTAGACTTTTTATCCCATAACTATCAGCCTTTATCTCATAATTGACTTTTAATCTCATAATTTAGACTTTTTATCCCATAACTATCAGCCTTTATCTCATAATTGACTTTTAATCTCATAACTGACTTTATCTTATAATTTTGACTTTTTATGCCAAAACTATGAACTTTTACTTCATAATTGACTTTTTATCTTAAAACTGACGATCATAATTTTGACTTTTATTGAATAACTACCCTTTATCTCATAATTTAAAATGTTCTCATAACTATGACTTTCACACAATTTTGACTTTATCTCATAACTGACTATTTATCTCAGAAATTTTACTTAAAAAAACGACTTTTTATCTCATAACTGACTCTTTATCCCATAATTGTATTTTATCTCATAATTTTGACTTACAACTTTTAAATTCATAATTTTGACTTTTCATTTTAGAATAGGGCTATGTCTTAAAGACATAATTCTTACTTACCAAAGCACAATTTATTTTCTGTGTCAGAAATAGCTTTCATACAGCTTTAATTTATCTCATAGTTAATAAAGTTAACATCACTGATTCTGTCATTTTCCTGCTTATTAATGTGAAGCTGCTTTGAAACAAATTGAACTGTATAAAGTCAAGTCAGGGCATATTTCTTTAGTGCTTTATACAATCCTGTTCACTGTAAAGCTCTATAAAAAATTAAGGTGACTTTACAGTAGGATGCATTTGAAATGAAAATGTGCATAACTGTCATGAAAATAATGTCAAAAGGATGTTATAAAATTTTTACTAACATTTCCATAAGGTTTTTTATTTAATGTTCAAAAAACTCAACATGTAAGAGCCTTTAATTGCATTCTGAGTACTGATATGTCTAATTATTGAGTGGATCTTCTGCCGTACATATAGACTCGTTTCTCTGTGTTTCTCTGGTCAGAGCCGCAAGAGCAGTGAATCATTTATTCACACACACCTGCTCTATTTCCTCCAGTTCACGTGGATCAGGAAGTTGAAGGTAACAGAAACGCTGAATCATTTATACCAGAGAACTTAACGTGTGTGACTTCCTCAGAATAAAAGCCCGAGGACAATCCTGCCGCACCTAATGCAGACCTGTTCCTCCAAGTCGTCTCAGATGTTTCTCACTGAATCCCTGGAAGAAATACAAACAGACCCAAATGAGTAAACAGCTGTCATTAGATTACAGTGCTATAAATGTAACACACAAGCAGCTCAAATCATTTGATGCTGATGAGAAACTGAGATCATATTGATATTTCTGACATTTGATTCCTTGTCAAATCTGAGCACACTTCGAGACATGACTTATTCTCATAATTATGACTTTTTTATCTCACAACTATGAACCTTTACCTCATAATTAACTTTTTATCTCATAACTGACTTAATCTCATAATTTTGACTTTTTATCTCATGATTGACTTTTTATCTCATAACTGACTTTATCTCATAATTTAGACCCTAACCCTAATAACTATGACTTTCTTACAATTTTGACTTTATCTCATAACTGAATAATTATCTCATAAATTATACTTTATCAAAAAATAACTTTTTATCTCATAACTGTGACTCTTTATCCTATTGTATTGTATCTTATAATTTTGACTTTTTATCACATAACTATGACTTTCTCATAAGTTAAACATTTCTCATAACAATGGCTTTCTAGTAATTATGACTTTTTATCTCATGATTGACTTTTTATCTCATGACTTTATCTCATAATTCTGACTTTTTATCTCACGATTGACTTTATCTCATAATTTTGACTTTTATCCCATAACTATGAACCTTTATCTCATAATTGACTTTTTATCTCAACTTTGACTATCATAACTTTGACTTTTTATCTAATAACTATGACACTTTATCTCATAATTTAAAATTGTATGACTTTTTCACAATTCTCATAACTAATTATAAATGTAACTTTTTTTTTTTATCAAAAAATGACTTTTTATCTCATAACTGTGACTTTTTATCCCATTGTATAGTATCTCATTATTTTGACTTACAACTTTTACATTCATAATTTTGACTTTTCATTTTATAATTATAAATCTTAAAGATATAACTATAAACCTTTATCTCATAATTGACTTTTTATCTCAACTTTGACTATGATAATTTTGACTTTTTATCTAATAACTGACACTTTATCTCATAATTTAAAATTTTCTCATAACTATGACTTTCTTACAAGTTTGACTTTATCTCATAACTGACTTTATCTCAAAATTTTGAACTTTTATCCCATAACTATAAACCTTTATCTCATAACTGACTTTATCTCATAATTTAGACCCTAACCCTAATAACTATGACTTTCTTACAATTTTGACTTTATCTCATAACTGAATAATTATCTCATAAATTATACTTTATCAAAAAATAACTTTTTATCTCATAACTGTGACTCTTTATTCTATTGTATTGTATCTTATAATTTTGACTTTTTATCACATAACTATGACTTTCTCATAAGTTAAACATTTCTCATAACAATGGCTTTCTAGTAATTATGACTTTTTATCTCATGATTGACTTTTTATCTCATGACTTTATCTCATAATTTTGACTTTTTATCTTATAATTCTGACTTTTTATCTCACGATTGACTTTATCTCATAATTTTGACTTTTATCCCATAACTATAAACCTTTATCTCATAATTGACTTTTTATCTCAACTTTGACTATCATAACTTTGACTTTTTATCTAATAACTGACACTTTATCTCATAATTTAAAATTGTATGACTTTTTCACAATTCTCATAACTGACTAATTATAAATGTAACTTTTTTTTTTTATCAAAAAATGACTTTTTATCTCATAACTGTGACTTTTTATCCCATTGTATAGTATCTCATTTTTTTGACTTACAACTTTTACATTCATAATTTTGACTTTTCATTTTATAATTATAAATCTTAAAGATATAACTATAAACCTTTATCTCATAATTGACTTTTTATCTCAACTTTGACTATGATAATTTTGACTTTTTATCTAATAACTGACACTTTATCTCATAATTTAAAATTTTCTCATAACTATGACTTTCTTACAAGTTTGACTTTATCTCATAACTGACTTTATCTCAAAATTTTGAACTTTTATCCCATAACTATAAACCTTTATCTCATAACTGACTTTATCTCATAATTTAGACCCTAACCCTAATAACTATGACTTTCTTACAATTTTGACTTTATCTCATAACTGAATAATTATCTCATAAATTATACTTTATCAAAAAATAACTTTTTATCTCATAACTGTGACTCTTTATCCTATTGTATTGTATCTTATAATTTTGACTTTTTATCACATAACTATGACTTTCTCATAAGTTAAACATTTCTCATAACAATGGCTTTCTAGTAATTATGACTTTTTATCTCATGATTGACTTTTTATCTCATGACTTTATCTCATAATTTTGACTTTTTATCTTATAATTCTGACTTTTTATCTCACGATTGACTTTATCTCATAATTTTGACTTTTATCCCATAACTATGAACCTTTATCTCATAATTGACTTTTTATCTCAACTTTGACTATCATAACTTTGACTTTTTATCTAATAACTATGACACTTTATCTCATAATTTAAAATTGTATGACTTTTTCACAATTCTCATAACTAATTATAAATGTAACTTTTTTTTTTTTATCAAAAAATGACTTTTTATCTCATAACTGTGACTTTTTATCCCATTGTATAGTATCTCATTATTTTGACTTACAACTTTTACATTCATAATTTTGACTTTTCATTTTATAATTATAAATCTTAAAGATATAACTATAAACCTTTATCTCATAATTGACTTTTTATCTCAACTTTGACTATCATAATTTTGACTTTTTATCTAATAACTATGACACTTTATCTTATAATTTAAAATTTTCTCATAACTATGACTTTCTTACAAGTTTGACTTTATCTCATAACTGACTTTATCTCAAAATTTTGAACTTTTATCCCATAACTATAAACCTTTATCTCATAATTGACTTTTTATCATAACTTTGACTTTTTATCTAATAACTGACACTATATCTCATAATTTAAAATTGTATGACATTTTCACAATTTTGACTCTCATAACTAATTCTCATAAATTTTACTTTTTTTTATCAAAAAATGACTTTTTATCTCATAACTATGACTCTTTATCCCATTGTATTGTATCTCATCCTTTTGACTTTAATTACGACTTACAACTTTTAAATTCATAACTTTGACTTTTCATTTTATAATTATAAGTAGTAAAGATATAACTATAAACCTTTATCTCATAATTGAATTTTTATCTCAACTTTGACTATCATAATTTTGACTTTTTATCTAATAACTGACACTTTATTAATTTAAAATGTTCTCATAACTGACTTTCTCACAATTTTGACTTTATCTCATAACTGACTATTTATCTCATGAATTTTACTTGTAAAAAATAACTTTTTATTAACTCTTTATCCTATAATTGTATTTTATCTCATGATTAGGGCACACTTCGAGACATTGTTGAGATCTCTTGAATAGCTCAGCTAACAGGGAATGTTCCCATAATTTTCATTCATGTTTTTTAAAGGTTATGTAAATGTAAGGACAAAACATTCCTAAAATAATTCTTAGGAAACATTCTTGTAACATTATTCATATTTGATACATGTTCCCATAATGTCGAGAGGTTTTAAATATGTAGCATTAAATAACGTTGAGAGAACATTCAAATGTAACATTCTCATAATGTTTTGAAAATGATACAGATACAATGGAGCATTTTTCTAATGTTTGCATAACCAAAAAAAAAAACAATCTTTAAATTGAATGTTTTGAACATTTAAAAACATATTCACAAAATACTATTTTCATGACAGTTTCAAAATTATTTTTTACAAATAATTAACATTTACAACTCCAGTATTAAATGTTCTTTAAATAAAAAAAAAACAAAATGTGTATTTTAAAATTTAAAGAACATTCAAATGTAATATTTGCATAACATTTTCAAAATGATAGAACTGAATGCTCCTTTCAACATTTGCAAAACCAAAAAAGTAACATAAAAAAAACATTCAAAAAGAACATTTTCATAACTAAATGGATTTTTTCTCTAACATTTGTAAAACCAATAATACACTTTCTTTTAATATAAAAAATGGGTGTTTTATAGATTGAGACAACAAATTCAGAAATAATGTTTTGATAACCTTTTTAAAATTATAGAATTTTTAACATTAACAACCGTAGCATTCACAAATCCAATAATAAACATTCTTTGAATGTAAAAAAAATGGGTGTTTTAAACATTGAGTAACTTTGTCATAATGCATTGAAAATGACAGAATGAAATGTTCTCTAATGTTCACACAACCAACAAGAAAGGATCTTAATTTTAAAAAAATGACGGAATATTAAAAAAAATCAAAAATAATGTTTTCATGACAGTTTTAAAATAATAAAAATGTGATGTTTCTCTAACAAAACAAAAAAAAGTTCTTTAAATATAAAAAATGTGTATTTTAAAATTGAGAAAACGTTCGAATTTAACATTTGCACAACATTTTCAAAATGATAGAATTGAATGTTCCTTTAACATTCACAAAACCAAAAAAAAGTAACATTTTAAAAAAAGACGTTTTCTCTAATGTTCTCAAAAAAAAGATGGAATATTAAAAAATCTGAAATAATGTTTTCATGACAGTTTTAAAATGATAAAATGTAAAGTTTTTTAACAAAAACAAAAAAAATAAAAATGCTCTTTAAATTCACACAACCAACAAGAAAGGATCTTAATTTAAAAAAATGACGAAATATTTAAAAAAATCAAAAATAATGTTTTAAAATGCCAAAAATGTGATGTTTCTCTAACAAAACAAAACAAAAAAAGTTCTTTAAATATAAAAAATATGTATTTTAAAATTGAGAGAACATTCATATGTAACTTTTTCATGAAAGTTTAAAAATGATCAAATGGAATGTTTCTCTAACAAAAACACATAACATTTTTGTAATGATAGAACTGAATGTTCCTTTAACATTTGCAAAAAAAAAAAATGTTATTAATGTTTTTATGATAGTTTTAAAATTATAAAAATGTAATGTTTCTCTAACAAAAACACAAAAAAGTTATTTCAATATTAAAAAATATTTTTAAAAGCTGAAACATTCAAATGAAACTTTTCCATGAAAGTTTCAAAATGATAAAATTGAATGTTTCTGTAACACCCACAAAACCAAGTTTTGAATGTTTAAAAACATTCAGAAATGATTTCTTTTTTTTATATAATTTAATGTTAACATACTTGTTAACATTTAATCTTAACATTAGTAAAACGTTCTTGCGGCATGTTTTTATTAGCTATTCCTCTCAGTAGAAACATCTGAAAAGACCTCAAAAAAGTCTCCATTTAATGTAGAAGAAAGAACAAACCAACTGCAGATTCATTTAAAATAAACTGGCTAAATTGGACATGCGGTGTAAATTTAATCAAGTTGTTTCACACACTAGTAGTCAGTATGTAGTGTGCATTAGTACTAGTGAACTAGTTTTCTCTCTGAATCCTGTAAGAAGTGTAAATCCTTCCTGCTGCATGTTTAATCTGTAGCCTGTCATGGCTAACAAAGCAGGGAATATTTGGGGTCATCAGGCCTTTATGCAAAGCTAAAGCAGTCGGCAGGAAGGATGGGATGAGAGAGCGGATGTGTTAAATTAACCTTTGGACAGCAGGAGATGCTCTCGTCCCACAGCGCTCCATCAGAGTCTGGTTTAACACGCCTCTCCTGAGCCGCAGATTATGAGCTGTGAAGAGATGCAGAAGTTTCAGAGTTTTATTTCACTAATATGTAGACATTTACAAAGGAAAGATTCACCTCAGTTCATCCCAATGACTTCCTGCTGAACGGGGCTCAAATCTGATGCGAAACGGAGATGATTTCAGGATGACAGTGTGCAAATCAGCAATCAGAGACACTTTCATGTTGTATGTGGAAACAAATCAGATTGGTAAATCATTACTAATGTTCTCTGTTCTCAAAATGTAAACTAAAATTGAACAAAAACTGTAACAAAATGAACAAAATTAAAATGAAAACAAAAAATCTTAAACTCAAAGTATTGACAAAAAAGTATCAGTCAAACATTCTTCCAGTAATGTTTAAAGAATGTTTGTTCAAAGTTATCTGGTCATACTTTTGACTCTTTATCTCATAATTTTGACTTTTTATCAAATAATTGGCTTTTTATCTCATAACTATGACCCTTTATCTCATAATTTCGACTTTATCTCAAACTGTGACTTTTTATCAAATAATTGACTTTTTATTACATAACTGATTATTTGTCTCATTTTTTTTTTATCTCATAATTTTCTACTTTTTTTTTTCTTCAATTTTCTACTTTTAACATAATATTTTAAAAAGTTACTATTCAACAACTTCAGTCTTAATTTTAGTCATAATTTTGACTAGTTATCTTATAATTTAGACTTTTTACCTCATAGCTGACTCTTAATCTCATAATTTTGACTTTTTATCAAATAATTTACTTTTTATCTCATAATTTCGACTTTATCTCATAATTTTGACTTTTTATAAAATAACTGACTCTTTATCACATAATTTTGACCCTTTGTCTCATAGTTTTTTTATCTCACAATTTCGACTTTTAATATAATATTTAAAAAAAGTTACTATTCAACAACTTTTAAAGGCATAATTTTGACTATTTATCTCATAATTTAGACTTTTTACCTCATAACTGACTCTTTATCTCATAATTTGGACTTTTTATCAAATAATTGACGTTTTATCTCATAATTTGATCTTTTTATCTCATAATTTCGCCTTTATCTCATAATTTTGACTTTTTATAAAATAACTGACTCTTTATCACATAATTTTGATTCTTTGTCTCATAGTTTTTTATCTCATAATTTTGACTTTTAATATAATATTTTAAAAGGTTACTATTCAACAACTTTTAAAGTCATCATTTTGACTATTTATCTCATAATTTAGACCTTTTACCTCATAACTGACTCTTTATCTCATAATTTTGACTTTATCAAATAATTGACTTTTTATCTCATAATTATATATTTTTATCTCATAACTGATCCTTTCATTCATAATTATGACTTTTTACCTCATAACTGACTCTTTATCTCATAATTTAGAATTTTTATCATTTTTTTGTATCTAATATCATTTTGACACTTTATCTCATAATTATAACTTTTTGCCTTATAATTAATTCTCATAATTTTGACTATCAAATAATTGACTTTGTATCTCAGAACTATGACCCTTTATCTCATAATTTCGACTTTATCTCAAACTGTGACTTTTTATCAAATAATTGACTTTTTATTACATAACTGATCATTTGTCTCATATTTTTTTATCTCATAATTTTCTACTTTTTTTTTTCTTCAATTTTCTACTTTTAACATAATATTTTAAAAAGTTACTATTCAACAACTTTTAAAGTCATAATTTTGACTAGTTATCTTATAATTTAGACCTTTTACCTCATAGCTGACTCTTAATCTCATAATTTTGACTTTTTATCAAATAATTTACTTTTTATCTCATAATTTCGACTTTATCTCATAATTTTGACTTTTTATAAAATAACTGACTCTTTATCACATAATTTTGACCCTTTGTCTCATAGTTTTTTATCTCACAATTTCGACTTTTAATATAATATTTAAAAAAGTTACTATTCAACAACTTTTAAAGGCATAATTTTGACTATTTATCTCATAATTTAGACTTTTTACCTCATAACTGACTCTTTATCTCATAATTTGGACTTTTTATCAAATAATTGATGTTTTATCTCATAATTTGATCTTTTTATCTCATAATTTCGCCTTTATCTCATAATTTTGACTTTTTATAAAATAACTGACTCTTTATCACATAATTTTGATTCTTTGTCTCATAGTTTTTTATCTCATAATTTTGACTTTTAATATAATATTTTAAAAGGTCACTATTCAACAACTTTTAAAGTCATCATTTTGACTATTTATCTCATAATTTAGACCTTTTACCTCATAACTGACTCTTTATCTCATAATTTTGACTTTATCAAATAATTGACTTTTTATCTCATAATTATATATTTTTATCTCATAACTGATCCTTTCATTCATAATTATGACTTTTTACCTCATAACTGACTCTTTATCTCATAATTTAGAATTTTTATCATTTTTTTGTATCTAATATCATTTTGACACTTTATCTCATAATTATAACTTTTTGCCTTATAATTAATTCTCATAATTTTGACTATCAAATAATTGACTTTGTATCTCAGAACTATGACCCTTTATCTCATAATTTCGACTTTATCTCAAACTGTGACTTTTTATCAAATAATTGACTTTTTATTACATAACTGATCATTTGTCTCATATTTTTTTTATCTCATAATTTTCTTTTTTTTTTTCTTCAATTTTCTACTTTTAACATAATATTTTAAAAAGTTACTATTCAACAACTTTTAAAGTCATAATTTTGACTAGTTGTCTTATAATTTAGACTTTTTACCTCATAGCTGACTCTTAATCTCATAATTTTGACTTTTTATCAAATAATTTACTTTTTATCTCATAATTTCGACTTTATCTCATAATTTTGACTTTTTATAAAATAACTGACTCTTTATCACATAATTTTGACCCTTTGTCTCATAGTTTTTTATCTCACAATTTCGACTTTTAATATAATATTTAAAAAAGTTACTATTCAACAACTTTTAAAGGCATAATTTTGACTATTTATCTCATAATTTAGACTTTTTACCTCATAACTGACTCTTTATCTCATAATTTGGACTTTTTATCAAATAATTGATGTTTTATCTCATAATTTGATCTTTTTATCTCATAATTTCGCCTTTATCTCATAATTTTGACTTTTTATAAAATAACTGACTCTTTATCACATAATTTTGATTCTTTGTCTCATAGTTTTTTATCTCATAATTTTGACTTTTAATATAATATTTTAAAAGGTCACTATTCAACAACTTTTAAAGTCATCATTTTGACTATTTATCTCATAATTTAGACCTTTTACCTCATAACTGACTCTTTATCTCATAATTTTGACTTTATCAAATAATTGACTTTTTATCTCATAATTATATATTTTTATCTCATAACTGATCCTTTCATTCATAATTATGACTTTTTACCTCATAACTGACTCTTTATCTCATAATTTAGAATTTTTATCATTTTTTTGTATCTAATATCATTTTGACACTTTATCTCATAATTATAACTTTTTGCCTTATAATTAATTCTCATAATTTTGACTATCAAATAATTGACTTTGTATCTCAGAACTATGACCCTTTATCTCATAATTTCGACTTTATCTCAAACTGTGACTTTTTATCAAATAATTGACTTTTTATTACATAACTGATCATTTGTCTCATATTTTTTTTATCTCATAATTTTCTTTTTTTTTTTCTTCAATTTTCTACTTTTAACATAATATTTTAAAAAGTTACTATTCAACAACTTTTAAAGTCATAATTTTGACTAGTTGTCTTATAATTTAGACTTTTTACCTCATAGCTGACTCTTAATCTCATAATTTTGACTTTTTATCAAATAATTTACTTTTTATCTCATAATTTCGACTTTATCTCATAATTTTGACTTTTTATAAAATAACTGACTCTTTATCACATAATTTTGACCCTTTGTCTCATAGTTTTTTATCTCACAATTTCGACTTTTAATATAATATTTAAAAAAGTTACTATTCAACAACTTTTAAAGGCATAATTTTGACTATTTATCTCATAATTTAGACTTTTTACCTCATAACTGACTCTTAATCTCATAATTTTGACTTTTTATCAAATAATTTACTTTTTTATCTCATAATTGTATCTTTTTATCTCATAACTTCGACTTTATCTCATAATTTTGACTTTTTATAAAATAACTGACTCTTTATCACATAATTTTGATTCTTTGTCTCATAGTTTTTTATCTCATAATTTTGACTTTTAATATAATATTTTAAAAGGTTACTATTCAACAACTTTTAAAGTCATCATTTTGACTATTTATCTCATAATTTAGACCTTTTACCTCATAACTGACTCTTTATCTCATAATTTTGACTTTATCAAATAATTGACTTTTTATCTCATAATTATATATTTTTTATCTCATAACTGATCCTTTCATTCATAATTATGACTTTTTACCTCATAACTGACTATCTCATAATTTTTTCTTTTCGTCTCATGACTGACCCTTTATCTCATAATTTTGACTTTTTACCTCATAACTGACTCTTTATCTCATAATTTTGACTTTTTACCTCATAACTGACTCTTTATCTCATAATTTAGAATTTTTATCATTTTTTTTTATCTAATATCATTTTGACACTTTATCTCATAATAACTTTTTGCCTTATAACTCATAATTAATTCTCATAATTTTGACTATCAAATAATTGACTTTGTATCTCATAACTATGACCCTTTTTCTCATAATTGTTTATTTTTATCTCATAACTGACTTTCAGATATTGACTTTTTACCTCATAACTGACTCTTTATCTCATAATTATGACTTCTTGCCTCATAACTGACTCTTAATTATCTCATAATTTTGACTTTATCAAATAATTGACTTTGTATCTCATAACTGTATATTTTTTAGCTCAAAACTGATTTTATCTCATAATTTTGTCTCTTATCTCATAACTGACTTTCTCATAATATTGACATTTTATCAAAGAATTGACTTTATCTCATAGTTATGACTCTTTGTCTCATAACTGACTCTTTTTCTTATAATTATGACTTTATCAAATAATTTTTTCACATAACTAATCCTTTATCTCATAATTTTATCTTTTTGTCTCAGAACTGACTTTATCTCATAATTAACTTTATCTCATAACTTGATTTATCACATAATTATGACTTTTTTATAAAATAATCAACTTTTTATCTCATAACTAATCCTTTATCTCATAATTTTATCTTTTTATCTCATAAATGACTTTATCTCATAATTATGACTTTTTTATAATATTTACATTACATTTACATTTAGGCATTTGGCAGACGCTTTTGTCCAAAGCGACATACAGTTGGGAGAACATAGAGCGATTCTTCTTAAGGAGACAAACAGACACAGGCAGTGCTATAAATAAAATAATAAACTTTATTATTAAATAATAAACTTTATCTTATAACTAATCCTTTATCTTATAATTTTATCTTTTTATCTCATAACTGACTTTATCTCATAATTATGACTTTTTATAAAATAATAAACTTTATCTCATAACTAATCCTTTATCTCATAATTTTATCTTTTTGTCTCAGAACTGACTTTATCTCATAATTTTATCTTTTTATCTCATAACTGACTTTTTCTCTCATAATTTCGACATTATCTCATAATTATGACTTTTTTATAAAATAATAAACTTTATCTTATAACTAATCCTTTATCTTATAATGTTATCTTTTTATCTCATAACTGACTTTATCTCATAATTATGACTTTTTTATAAAATAATAAACTTTTTATCTCATAAGTAATCCTTTATCTCATAATTTTATCTTTTTATCTCATAACTGACTTTTTATCTCATAATTTCGACATTATCTCATAATTATGACTTTTTTATAAAATAATAAACTTTATCTTATAACTAATCCTTTATCTTATAATGTTATCTTTTTATCTCATAACTGACTTTATCTCATAATTTCGACATTATCTCATAATTATGACTTTTTTATAAAATAATAAACTTTTTTATCTTAACTAATCCTTTATCTTATAATGTTATCTTTTATCTCATAACTGACTTTATCTCATAATGTTATCTTTTTATCTCATAACTGACTTTATCTCATAATTATGACTTTTTTATAAAATAATAAACTTTTTTATCTTAACTAATCCTTTATCTTATAATGTTATCTTTTTATCTCATAACTGACTTTATCTCATAATTATGACTTTTTTTTATAAAATAATAAACTTTTTTATCTTAACTAATCCTTTATCTTATAATGTTATCTTTTTATCTCAGAACTGACTTTATCTCATAATTTTATCTTTTTATCTCATAACTGACTTTTTATCTCATAATTTCGACATTATCTCTAATTATGACTTTTAACAATAATAATAATTTTGCCTTTTCATTTCATGATTAAGAGTTTTTAAGTCATAGTTCTGACTTACTGAAGTGGAAGCAGAAATGGGATTTATACAACTATACAATTAATACAATTAACAAACATTTGAAATGAAAATGTGCATAATATTTTTACTAACATTCCCATAAGTTTTTTTTTTTTTTTTATGTTAAAGTTAAAATACAACCTCAACCTCAATTTGTGGAATATTTTTTCTCTAGGGCTGTGAATAGAATTAGAATAAACTCAAATTAAAATGAAAACTACAAATATAAAAATAAAAAAAAAACTTAATGAAAACATTTGAAAAACATTCTCGTTAGCTGAGATGTTGACAGAAGTCCAGTTCAGCATTACAGTGTCATTAATAAAACTTTTTTTTCAGCAAAGGCTGCAGACAAAGAGTTCTTTCTGAACTATGAGGGATGTCAGAGTATGATATGAAATCTAGTAGACAATAAAGCGTGTCACAAACAGCGTTTGGACTGGATTCATTGCCTGCGGACACACCATCACATCGTGACTCTCATGTGATGCAGACGGATGGCTGTTATTTCATCAAAACACACTTGTTTGCTTTCCTTTTTTTAAAACGCCGCCTGCAGGAAGGTCATTCCTCACGCATTTATTTAGGATCATCTGCTTTTAATAATCATAATAATAGAATTCATTAGTTACAGATTCTACACAACACACATCAAACTATCAATTATGACAAAAAATACCTCAAACATCACACTATTATTGTAATTAAAAAATGCACCAAAAAAGTAAATATTTAGAATATTTTTCAAGACAAGTAAAAAGATCAGATTATCAAATTAAGCAAAATAGATGTTGAATTAGAACTAGAAAAAGCCTTTAAATTCATGGTCTTGAAAAAAAGAGCCAAATGTGATGTTATTGAATTTAGCCAATGAGTGAATATGATTATTTTAATATTTATTAATTATTAATTAATATTAGGTATTATAAAAAACAGAATTTTGTTTTTTAATACATTTTTATATTAATTTTAATATTGTGTATGAATTCACCAGGTCTTGGTATTTAAGTTGCTAAATTCAGGTTGTAAAATTCAAGTGACATATTAGCTGTAATATAATATAAATGTTAAAAATAAATGTTAATATATATATATATATATATATATATATATATATATATATATATATATATATATATATATATATTTAATATTATATGTTTAATTAGGAAATTTCAGGTCATGAAATTCAGGTCTCAGATTTCAAAATGCTAAATTTAGTTGAGGAATTAAAAAAAAAAAAAAACGAAGCTAAAATCATGATTTTAAACAATTAATTTGATTAATAAAAAAAAACTAACAATCTTGAAGAAAACAGTGTAATTTAATGTTTTATTGATGTATTTATTTTATTCCCTGTTAATTATAAATATTAAAAAAATAATAATAATAATTGTTGATTTTACTACCTTGAAATTTATGAAATATTAGCTGTAATATAATATAAATGTTACAAAAAAACAACAAAAAAATGTTAAGAATAAAAAAAAATTATATATATATATATATATATATATATATATATATACTATTTTAAATCATTTTTGTATTCAAAATTTAGCATAAATTTACATGCTGGAAATGGACATTTTTATTATTTAATTAGGAAATTTCAG